>CM019824.1:9252230-9810805 GCA_009763385.1 Coix lacryma-jobi var. lacryma-jobi
TGAAGACGGGGGCAGGCGCGGGCCTGCTCTTCATATCACCCCTCGGAGTCCACATACGCTACCTGCTGCGCTTGCACTTCCCCGCCTCCAACAACACCGCCGAGTACGAGGCCCTCGTCAACGGATTGCGTATCGCCCTCGAGCTCGGGGTCCGACGCCTCGACGCTCGAGGGGACTCGCAGCTCGTCATCAACCAAGTCATGAAGGCCTCGAGCTGCGTCGACCCAAGATGGAAGCATACTGCGGAGAAGTGCGCAAGCTGGAAGACAAGTTCTACGGCCTCGAACTCAATCACATCTCTCGAAAGTACAACGAGGCTGCAGACGAGCTGGCCAAGCTGGCATCCACGCGTGGCACGGTCCCACCAGACGTCTTCTCGAGGGACGTTTTCGAGCCATCCATCAAGATCAGCCCAGGAGCTGACCCTTCGACACCACCCCTCGAGCCGGGCACGGGGGCTCGGTCCTCGATGCCACCCCTCGAGCCGGACGCAGGGGCTCGGCCTTCGACACCACGCCTCGAGGACGATGCCTCGACACCCGCTGAGGCAATGCAGATCGACGCACCCGCCTCTCCTTCGACACGACCCCTCGACTGGCGGATGCCGTTCCTCGACTACTTAACGCAAGGCGTGCTACCGGAAGACAAGACGGAGGCTCGACGCATTGCTCGAAGGGCCAAGACCTACGTCACCTACGGCGACGAACGGGAACTGTACCGACGAAGCCCGACTGGGATCCTTCAGCGCTGCATCCCCCTCGAGGAAGGACGCAAGCTCCTCGACGACATGCACTCGGGGGCTTGCGGCCACCACGCAGCACCGAGGACCCTGGTTGGGAACGCCTTCCGTCAAGGCTTCTATTGGCCGACCGCCATTGGGGACGCCAAGCGCTTGGTCCGAGCATGCCATGGGTGTCAATTCTATGCCAAGCAGACGCACCAGCCCGCACACGCCCTGCAGATGATCCCAATCACTTGGCCATTCGCCGTTTGGGGGCTCGACCTCGTGGGTCCCCTCAAAAGGACAAGTGGAGGGTACACACACGTGCTCGTGGCCATCGACAAGTTCACCAAGTGGATCGAGGCTAAGCCGATAGGAGACCCCACCTCCGAGAAGGCTGTCGAGTTCATCGCCAACATCATGTACCGGTTTGGGGTGCCTAATGTCATCATCACCGACAATGGCACTCAGTTCACAGGCAAAAAATTCATCAACTTCTGCGATGGCAACAACATCCGCGTGAACTGGGCCTCGGTCGCATACCCTCAGTGCAACGGGCAGGTCGAGCGTGCTAACGGCATGATACTTCACGGGCTGAAGCCGAGGCTGTTCAGGACCCTCAAAAACTTCGGAAAGGGGTGGGCTGCCGAGCTCCCCTCGGTACTGTGGGGCCTCAGGACAACGCCAAGTCGAGCCACCGGGTTCACTCCGTTCTTCCTAACCTACGGTGCCGAGGCCATCTTGCCTACGGACCTCGAGTACGGCTCCCCTCGACTTCGAGCCTACAACGAGCAAACCAACGACGAGAGGCTCGCCAACGCCAAGGACCAGCTCGAGGAAGCCCGAGACGCGGCGCTCATCAACTCCGCGCGCTACCAGCAAACGCTTCGACGCTATCATGACAAGCACGTACGCAAGAGGGATTTGGCGGTGGGGGACCTCGTGCTTCGACGGCTGCAAGACAATCAAGGGCGCCACAAGCTCACTCCTCCGTGGGAAGGCCCATACACCGTGGCTAAGGTGCTCAAGCCAGGAACATACAAGCTCTACGACGATCAAGGCAGAATCCTGGCGAACGCGTGGAACATCTCTCAGCTACGTCGCTTCTACCCTTAAGGGCCTCGAGGCCCAGCACATTCTGTTGCTTCGTACAAACATGTCAAATATGAATGAACAATCTCGTGCATTGTCTTTCGTTTTACTTAGCAACTTAAGGTAGCCTCGACCCTGCCCTGCTCAGGGTCGAAGCCTCCCTCGGGGCTGACAGGGCCCCCCCCCAGACTCCGAAAAAAGCGCGTTTTCTTTTCAAAAAAAAAAATTCGACCCTCATCTCGACTCGTGCCTCGAGTGAACTAGCGACGTCTAAATCCTAAAATACCTCGAGCCTCCAAGGGTCGGGAGGCGTCGACGTAGACGGCCACCTACGCCCCCGGGCTACGGTACCCTACCTACGCCTCCCCTCAAGGGGCTCGCGACGTATCGAAGGAACACAGACTAAGCTAGCAGAAACTCGAGCTTGCAACAAAGAGAAGTGGTCAAACGCATTTGAGAAGAAAACAACTCCTTTAAACAAACAAGTCATATATACATACGGGTCTCGACAGACCCTCATTCATGTCATAAAATTCTTACAGGGGCCTCGATGCCCAAATTTGGCACGCAGGCCCTAATCTTCGTCGGTATGATACTCCTCCCCGAGGTCTTCCACGGCGGGCTCAGCCTCGACACCCGAGCTAGAGGGAGGAGGGTCCTCGACACCGCTGCTGGCGTCAGGAGGCAGCACGTCCTCCTCGAAGATCTTCGCGAGCGACGTCCCCGGCCTCTCCATCTTCTCCAAGATTTTGTCGACACGGCGGTTGTTCCACTCCTCGTCCTTCCCCTTGATCTCGATGAAACCATTGGCGACAACGTGGACCGGGAGAGCGGAAGCCGGAGCGGACGGCCGCGAGCGTCTGCTTGACGCCATGGTGGAGAGCTTGCCGGACACGGTCCCGCGCCGCTACGTCGAGGAAGCACAAGGCGTCGCCTCGGGCCACCGCACCTTCTGCCGCAGCCACCGGAGGAACACCCCACATGGAGCCGAGCCGGTCGAGGGAAGTGCGAGCCCGCTCCGCCACCATCGTCTCGTCTTGGAGTTGGTCCAAGAGAGCCTGGTTCATCCCGCGGAGCTCCTCGACCGTCTTCTCGACCCCTGCGCAACGAACGAGGAAGAGTGAGACTGCGGCGTAACAAAAAACTTCGAGGCCCAAGCATGGACAAGGTGTAAGCCTCACCATCGCAATGTTGCCCCAGTTCGGCGAGGTCGCTGGTAAGGCCCTCAGCGCGCTGCTCGAGCCTGCGCTTCTCGGCCAGCATGAGGAGCTTCTCGGACCTAAGCTCCTCGACCAGCTTGCCCGCCTCCACGAGGGCCAGATCCTTTCGGATCACCTCCTGCCGCGCCGCCCCCTCGGCAGCTCGGGCGGTGGCGACACCGCTCTCGGCGTCTTCGGCTCCTTCTTCGCCGCCTCCGCTGCGGACCGAGCAGCGGCGGCATCGCGTTGAGCATCCTCAGCTTTTCTCGCCGCCTCCGCTGCGGTTCGGGCGGTGGCAGCCTCGCCTCGGGCGTCAGCGGCCTCCTTCTTCGCCGCCTCAGCTTCAGCCCGGGCGGAGGTGGCCTCGCTTCGGGCGTCCACGGCCTCCTTCCTCGACGCCTCGAGAGCGGCGGCGGCCTCCTCCTTGGATCGAACGACCTCACCTCGAGCCGCCCGGACTCCGCCTCCGCCTCGTTGAGCCGGCTCGCCATTTGGGCGTTCCGGCTCAGCTCAGCGCGGAGATCTTGAAGCTCCGCCTCAGCCCTCGCGAGGGCGGCCGACACCTGTGCGGACCGGCCCGCCTCCTCAGAGCAGGACCGCTCCGCCTCCGCCATGAGCTCGGCCACCTCCCGAAAGATGGACCGCACCTCGCGCGGGGCCCCCGCTGGACCGGTTGCTCGACGGGGACCATGGCAAGGGACGGGCTCGGCGCGTCGGGAAACGGCCATACTGGTCGGTCAAGCTCGATGTCGGGCAGATCCTCCTCCGCCCCGAGCTGCCCCAGCTGCGGCCGCCGCCCGACGGCACGGGCCCGGCTCCCTCCGTCCCTCCGCCGGCACCTCCTGTCGCTCCGCCGCCTCCCGAGGCGGCGTCGCAACCTCGCGTGGGGACGAAGACAGACTCGAGCGGCGGCGAGTCGATCGAAAGAGGCTCGACCCGGGCCCTCTTCCCTGGCCGGGTCCTCCGGCGTCTTGTCAGCGCTAGCCGGCGCCTCGGGCGCCTCCACCATCATCAAGCCCGCGGCGAGGAGCGGCCCCTGCTCCAGCTCGTTCAGGAGGTCCTCCACCGTCGGCTCCTTCTCCGCCAACGCCTCTCCCCCCTTTCCCTCCTCCGCAACCCGGCTCGTGTCGGTCGGGGCCTCGAGGGGCGCAGTCTCCTCGGCCCCAGACACCGGTGGGGCCGTGCTCGCCCCAGGCGCTTCCCCGGAACAGCCGTCGTGGTGGGGGGAAGGGTGGCGCTCCCAACTGGCGCCATCACGGGAGGAGGAGGAGGGAGGAGGCAGCGCCTCAGTGGGCGTGGTAGTGGCGGGCTCGATGCCGTAAGCTGCGGCCCCTGCAATACGAGATGACAGTGATATCAGAACCGGGAAGGATGCCTCGACCCCTGTGGTCGATGGCGACGGCCTCACCAAAATTCGCGACGATCATCTGGCCTCCTCGAGCCATGGCAGCTCGAGCCTTCTCCAGCCAAGCGGCTTCTCTAGCGGAGGAAGGTGCCATACCTCGAGGTGCTTGTGCCTCGACGGGGCTCGAGGTCTTGGCCCGCTTGGACGCAGCGAGGTCCACCTCCTGGTAGGAGCGCTTCCCCCTGAGAAACCAGAGATAGCATGCATCATCAAAAGTAAAGAGGTAAAGCCTCACTACCGACGAGATCCAAGAAAATACTCACCCAAAGCGGCGGCTGGGCTTCTTCCCGGAATCGCCGGACCCACTCGGGGGCTTCAAGCCCACCCCACGGCTCGAGCCCTGCGCCTGGGCCGTCTCCGCAGGGCTGGGATGGGGGGAGGGCTCCCGACGCCTCCCGTGGCTCGACCTCGAGGGAGAGCCCTCCTTCCGCCCCCACATCGCGGGAGGGCGACCGTACCTCCCTCGTGCTGTCGTCGTGGCGCCTGCCCCGGCGCGGGCTCCGGGACCTGCTCCGGCGCTCGCGCTGGCGGTCGCGCCCTCCCGCGTCCGCTTCTGTGTCCCGGCGGCGGTGCGGCGATGGACTCCGGGGATGCTCACGCCCTGGTCACGAGACGCCCGGGGGCTCCCTCCCCGACGCTCGTGATGGTGCGGGCTCGACGCCTCCTCCTGACGCCCGCTCCTCCGCGGGCTCGACCCCGACCTCGATGGCTCGTGGCGGTCGGACCGGGAGCCCCTCCCGATGTGGTCACTGCCCCTCGAGGCTCGGCCCTTCTCGAGACCTCCCGCCTGGGCTGACGCGGGGGGCGGCCTCCGTTGTGCTGCGGCGGAGGCGCTCCGGGTTCGGGGTTCCTCACGACAGGGGGCGCGTCCGGCCGGGAGCTCGACGTGCCCTGGGCCTCGACGAGGCGGAGCTGGGCATGGCCTTCTGCTGCTTCACCCCGCGCGGTACCTTCGCCGGTGGGACCTCGTAGATGTCCTCCTGCACAGGGGAGCGGTCAGCCCAGATGTCGCCAAACCCGTGCGTCTCAGGCGCGCGTCCATCCCCTCGTCGTCGCTCTCATCATCATCATCATCATCATCCTCCTCCGAGCTCGAGGAGCTGAGCTCGGGGGAATCGTCCCCAGGCTGCCGATTGCGGCGAGCCTTCGCCAACCTTTGCTCCCGAGCCGACCGACGCAAGTTTTTGTTTTTCTCTTTCTTCTTTCTGGAATCCTTGTTCTCTTTTTCCTTTTGAGCGGAGAGGCGCCTCACCTGTGTCTCCGCGGCGTCCTCCCTCACCGGGGGCCTCGAGGCACGACACGTGAACGCCCCCTGCGAAAAAGGAAACGTGATGAGGAAAAAACACGAAAAGAAGGCGCAAGGTTCGAAGAAGAAAGAAGGAGGGGAGGCTCGAGACGGGCTAGCTCGATGGGGACCTACCAGATCGAGGCACCCCTTGTCGGGCGCCATAGGGATCAGCTTGGAACTCTCCGGGGCAAACGATCCTGGATCGTGATCGCCACCCGGGAGATGCCGTCGCTACAAGTCAGCCCCTCTTGGCCATCCTCGACCCGTTCAGCGCCTCGGGCTCGGCCTTCGGCCCCATCTCGAACAAGAAAAGGGGCGGTCCGCCAGCGGAAGAACCCGTCGCTGGTGGAACGCCCAGATTACCGCCTGGACGGTCAGCCCCTTCTCGTCCACCAGCGTCTTCATCATCTCCATCAGGGGCAGCAAATGGCGCTGCTTATCCGCCACGACGCCCCAGTTCCACTTTCCGGGCGCTGGTCAAGGACCCTGCCGGTGTACTGCGGAAGGAGCCCCCCTCGTTCCGCAGATAGAACCAGTGGTCGTCCCATCCCGCTTGGTTGGTCGAGAGCTTGTAGCGGAGGTACTCGCGGGGGAGGGACGCCGGCCGACGAGGGTCCCAGTCCGCATGGTGATGGCGAGGGAGCCAGCGCGCACGAGCCGCTTCCCGCTGGACTTCGACGTCTTGGTGAAGAGCTCGCCCCGGAAATGTGAACGAACATCTCCCAGTGCGGCTCGATCTTCAGGTACCCCTCGCACACCGCGGCGAAGATGGCGGCGTGCGAGATCGGTTGGGGGGAAGAGAAATGCTGCAGCTCCACCTCGTAGTGGTGGGTCAACGCACGCATGAAGCGGCTCGGCGAGACACCGAGCCCATGCGGTGGTAACGGGTGAAGCTCACCACGTACCCCTCCGGCGGCTGCGGCTCCCGGTGATCCGCCGATGGGACGATCCACCACGCGGGTCCCCCTCCGGGTTGGGGCGGAGAAGTCCCTGCGCCACCAGCGAGTCCACTCCACGACGTGCGTCGTCTTCGATCTCCAGTGCGCGGATGGCGGCGGTTGCGGCGGAGTCTTGGCGGCCATGGCAACGACGGCGTGGACTTGGGCGGCGGCTGGACAGCAGAGGAGGATACGGATGGGGGGTCAGGAAGGAGATGCACGGGAGCTGCGGCGGCTATGAAGGCAAAGGCAAAGAGAAGAGCCCTCTCCCCTCTCTCGGTATTTATACGAAAGAACCCCAACAGGCGAGGCGTCCCACGGCGACGAAAAAGGTAACCGCATAGCATTTAATGCGCCCACCTAACCACGTCTCGAGCCGGATGTAGGGTACACGCGGCAGCTCTCCATTCGCTCCACTACCCGGGCCCGCCACGACCGTCGCCCCGGCTTCGCGTCCGCCGCCCTCCCGATAGATTTCGCCTAAAAGGCGCGCCCAACGGGCAGAAGGATTCCAGACGACGGAGGCTTCTTCACGAAGGTAAAAACGGGCCCCGGCCCTAAGCCTCGAAGCAGCGAAGGCTGGCCCTCGAAGAGGGTTCGACAGCCGGCTTCGAGCACCGAGTCAGGGACACTAAGGGGCGCCACCCGCAGCATCGCTCGAGGGCCAAGCCCTCGAGGCCCCTCACGTGTATCCAAGGCAGGGAGCACACATGCAGTGAGACCCCTCGGAGGGAGGCGTCGAGCCACCGGGCCCTATCGAATGGACCCGGCACTCCTGCAGACCGAGCGCCCATGCTTTATGAGATCGCCTCCGGGCCACAGTCGACCCTATCGAACGGGGCACGAGGTCTCACTTGGATCCCCGTTACCAGCTCACCGGGAACCTCGATACTCGCCCGCTCGTGGTTGTACGAGGCATCCCCCCTCGCATCCGAACGAAAGGACTCGGCGGGATGACAAGCCAGGGGAGCCGACACGCCGGACAGCTCGAAGAGCGGCCGGTCGGTTCAGCCTGACGCCCTTCGACGAAAGAGGGTTAAATAACTCGGGGGCTCGACACTCCCGAACCTAAAAAACGTAATTAACGCTCACACTCAAAGCCCGAGGGAGTCCTAACCACTCCCCAGTGGCCTCGGGGGCCTACACCCGCGGGTGTCGCTCGCACGACCACCCGCGGAATCAACACAGCCGAACCCTCGAGATCCAGTTAGCCAAAACCCTCGAAATCCAAAGTCGAGAGCCCCTGCTCAAGTGCAAGCACTCAAACAAGGGCTCGGGGGCTACTGTCGGGGGAACGCCAAAGGGGTACCCCCAATCAACGCAAAACAACGGGTTAAACCTAGAACACCAATTAATAGCAAGCCCAGCTAGACTTAACCACCCGAATACCAACCTGTCAAAACCCACAACACCGGCCCACCACGAGGAAGCCTATGCCCGCCAAATGCCTCCCAAACCACCTCGTGGTAGCCTGCCTCTCGAGCCTGGCTCAAGGGGTTCGAGCCCGCCACCGCCATACACCACCCCTCGAGACCCGCACAGGCCCTCGAGCCTCGCTGACCGGCTGCTACCCCTCGAGGGAAACATCAGCCCCTCGAGCAGCGCCAAGCACGGATGCCAACCCCCACACCAAACATTTAATGCATCCCCTACCCCGTCAGGCTCTGAGACAGCATGCGCCACAGTGAACCGGAGTCTGAGTCAAACCTCCTTTTCACCATAAGCATGGGTGAAAAGGCACCAGTACAGCACTGTTCGACCATACCCTACACTATGGCACGTCCCGGTCACATCTCGAGACCCGGATTTCCGCTGTACGACCAGGTTCCCCGGAACTCGCCCATACCTGCGGAGCTCGAGCCTCCCGCAGGCGCCACCTCGAGGCCGGTTCTGCTCCCCTCGAGCCCTAATTGCTATCATATGATTGGAGGACAGGTACCCCTAAGACCCAGCGGGACTATGCACGTATCGTACGTGCCGGGATGGGCGGTGCACGGCCTCCACGTCGCCACGCCTCCACGTCCGCACCCGGGATGGAGGCCACGCTTCAAGGACGCACCAACAGCAACCGCCACGTCGGCTACAATGTCTTCGACAAGACAGGGTTCCTACCCTTCTCCGTATTGGGCACCGTACACTACTGGAAACTTGAAATTCCCTGACCAATGTCAGTGAAAACTGAAATTACCCTGTCAAGCTAGCCCTGACGGTATTTTTATTTTCCGTGACGGTAAGTGCACCGTAAAAAATTTCATGGCGATATTTTTAGTTTTTATGACGATACGTATATTTTCATGAAAATATTTTTATTTTCCCTGACGGTAGTGCACCGTGAGGGAATTTCAAGTTTCCAGTAGTGGTACGCCCCGACACCTGTAATACCCTTGTGTAACCCTGACCTCCCCTTGCTCTATAAAAGGGGACACCAGGGCCCTCAGTCCACGTTTACAAACACGTTAGAACACACATACGCCCACACACACGCACACTCGAGTCCGGACTCCGGTCCACGCTCATTGAGCTTGTATTCGCCCCTGTACGAGCACTTAGATGCAAGTAATACAAGAACCTCCTCCCCCGCTGGACGTAGGGCCTTCTTTGCCCGAACCAGGATAAATCCTTGTGTCATCTTGCATCACCATCCAGAAAGAGAGCACGCGATCATATTACTCGTTGGTGTCGTACCCCCGGGTTCGAAACACCGACAAATAGTTTTTATATATGCAACTATATGTTTCTATGCATGTTGGTTGCAATGATTATTTTTTGCGGGGTTGTTGGTTGCTAGTTGTAGAAAATTATATGTTTGTGCTACTATTTTTATGCTTGCAATGGGAGAGAAACGTGAGTTAAATCTGTGAGCCTCCTCCTTAATATAGTATGAATAAAATTAAAATCTTAATTTTTTATACATAGAAATAGATGAATAGAAATTTTCGGCTAGAAAGTTTGGATGCATAGAAATAGATGTATAGAAATTTTTGGATGCTTCTTAATTTTTATGTTGTGATTATTGGCTAGTTGCTTATCAATGGTTGCGAGGACAATAAAAACACAACCAAAAGCTATTATTTCTCTCGAATTTTAGTAGTGATTTATGCATTAATGTAGCTGATATTAATTTTCACAAATAGATTTCTGTGCTGACTAAAATATGTTTCTATGTCTTTCTTCTATACAATTATATATTTGTTGGCATATAATATTAGGCAACGTATGCTATACAAACTCCCTTCCCATACAAACTATACAAACTACGACCACCACCGCTAGATCGTCATCCGATGGCTGCAACTAAGGGTGGGAATCATTATCAACGTATGTCATCATGGCAGCAGGGCGCGGCAGCAGAGCGCAGCAGCGGCCGGGGGGCCTATTTGCTAATGATTCCCACCCTTGATGGCAGCCATCGGATGACGATCTAGCGGTGGTGGTCGTAGTTTGTATAGTTTGTATGGGAAGGGAGTTTGTATAGCATACGTTGCCATAATATTATACATAGTTGGAGCAGTTACCAATTTTTTATGCATACAGTACAATAGCTTGCATGCTTCCTGTGATGTGTTATTAGCTTGTTTGTGTATTTCACATGTTCCATGCATTAAATCGATCCAATACATCTTATACTTGTTGGCATATAATATTATACATAGTTGGAGCAGTTACCAATTTTTTATGCATACAGTACAATAGCTTGCATGCTTCCTGTGATGTGTTATTAGCTTGTTTGTGTATTTCACATGTTCCATGCATTAAATCGATCCAATACATCTAAATGAAATTTATATGTGATTTGAATGAAATTTTATGTTTCCTTATGATCGTGCCCACGTGATTTGAATGCAAATTATGAATTATATTATTTGTAGGGATGTCGGCCACTAGTTCTAGAAAATTATGTATGTGTGCTACTATTTTTACGCTTTGCAGACATGTTTCTATACATTGGTAAAGCAGTTATCTATATATTTCTGCACTTCTACACAATTCAATACATTGACAGAGCACATTTCAATGCATTATCAGAACATTTTTTATATATGTTGTTGGAAAATTTTCTATACACATAGAGAATTATTTATATTACCGAAATATTACCGAAACACAATTCTATATATTAATGAAACGTATTTCTATTTAATGGTGGAGTACATTTCTATACAATGTAAGAATAATTATCTTATACTTACTATTATTGTTCTCGGTAGCCTCTTTCTTATCTTCTAGATTTTTCATCGTGATTTTTGCATTAACGTAGTTAACAATAATTTTATGAATTGGTTTCCATGCCAGCTGAAACATGTTTTTATGTCTTTTTTTGTCGCTGCAAGGTTAATTTCTACTCTTCCTAAAACATGTATAAACATGTATGAATTTCTTCTCCTATTTCGAATATTGACTTTCACAACTTTGTTTCTATGTAGTCGAGCAGCAATAGACGACATCAAGACACACCATGAGCAAATGGACGATGCTTGTGCGATTTATGAGGACCTCGAGCAACATGGTGCACCCTTTCATTTGACCTCTTCTAGCTCTGTGTTTCATGCCTTGGAAAGTTCTCTATGCATAAAAATCCATTTTTTATTTACATCATAATCGATTTTCCCCACTAAGCATTTTGTGCAAGCAACCAAAGGTTTCTATACAATTTGATTTATAACATTGCTGCATTCAGCGAGAGACATTTTGCCTTTTTTGTGTTTGAACGCATAAGTTTCTATACATAGATAATTATTTTGATATATGATCTTTATTATCTTTTTTCACTCTTTATGTTGCCGTGATTTTTTTCATTAATGTTAGCTGATATTAATTTTGTGAATAGGTTTCTATGGAGCTGATGGATTTTTACAAGGATGTAAAGTTGTACTAGATGGCGAACCCGGTTTGCTTTGTGCTGGAGGCACTGAGGATGGACAAATATAAGCGCAAGCTAGCATCTATGTAAGGTTTCATATTTTTTTAATGTTTTCCCTTCATGTTTTTATGTTCACTATATCTTGTGTGTTAGCCTTATTGGTAATATCAATGCACTGGCTATCGCTCCAAACTCAATACCATGTAAAGCGTCGATAGTTACATTTTTTGCTGCATAAAAATGTTCTTTACTAGGATAATTTGGTAATATATCTTCCAAATTTAAATCTTAATTTTTAGACACATAGAAATTAGAGTCTTAATACTTGGATAGTTAACTACTATTTTTTGGATACTGGTAGGTGGCTGCTGTTATTCTAGTGATAAGGTTTCTATGCAGTCTAGGTAGAAGCATGCGTGTGTCAGTCCGGTAATCTAGATGCAAGGTTTCTATGCGGTTTTAGGTATAAGCATTCAAGTGTAACCGATTGCAAGGTTCTATTTCTGATTTTACAATTATTTTCCTCGATTCACATGTACTCAATTCTACTCTCATTTCTGTGCAATTGATTTTTTTATTTCTATTTGTTTTGAGGTGGCAGCGCTAGCGAGCTCATGGAGGCGACGACGTTCTCCCTTCATAGGAGGTCGAGAAGGCTTAGGTCATGCTGCTCCAAAAATTGATTTTTCTCTGCTCCATCTGCATAATTTCTATGCATATAATTTGGATACACCTGCATGGTGACTCACCACCCGTGCGTCATGGTTGACCCAGATGGCGCATATATTTTCACAAGTCTTTTATGTCATATACATAGCTTGTTGTGTGCTAAATTCTAGAACCATCATACAAATTCGTTGTTTCTGTCTTTGTTTACATGAAGAAGAGCAACAAGCTGTAGACCCGCAGCTGGTGATGAAGAGCGGCAAATACACCCCTGGGTACAAGACCGTCCTCAAGACGCTTCGCAACTCCAAGGTATCAACTCCATTTCTACTATTAGCGTT
This sequence comes from Coix lacryma-jobi var. lacryma-jobi, assembly GCA_009763385.1. Lineage (NCBI taxonomy): Eukaryota > Viridiplantae > Streptophyta > Magnoliopsida > Poales > Poaceae > Coix > Coix lacryma-jobi. Next base: position 9,264,742 of record CM019824.1, read on the forward strand.
GCCTTTCCTTTTCCTTTTGATAGATTCGAATGGCAGATTGGGTCGTATGGATTTGTATGAGTGTGGGTGTCTGCCCATAGAATTTATATCTGTCATGTTATGAAACGAATTGGCTTATGTTTTCGTGGGTTGTGATACTTAGTGATGTATAACGATCTATGGTCCTTTTACGATCTGCAAAGGTCATCTCCACTCTGGTTAGTAGCAACTGTTAGTTTCTTCCAGCTAAATATGTTAACGAATGTGCTTTATTTTTGGTCTGTATAGGAATTAACTCATATATGCACCTAAAGTCGTAAACCTACAGTTTTGTTTTAGGTAGTTCACTGTGAGGCCTTAGAATTTGGACCTCGGTTTGTATAATGGGACTGAAGTTTGCCTCTGTGGCTTCCTTTTATCCCGGCCTTAGAGATGAATACAGTACCCTAGAATGATGGCAGCTTCCATGTTAGAGTTCTCTTGTACGAACTGGAGCAGCAAGAACGAGAGGAAAAAGATTGATAACACCAGATGCATAGAAATTAAAATCTCTGTTCGCTGAGGTGGGTTCGGTCTGTTTGGGGCTCATTTATTGGGCTCTAGCAATTTGGTTTCCTCGATTAACATTTTGGGGGAATTTTCTCAGGTTTGGATCGGGGGTAGGGGATGGAAGTGGACAGAAAGAAGAATTTGCAGGTGAGTATCTATACCTTTCTCTTAGATAATTTTATGTACTGTTGCCACATAATTTTATACATAGTTTGAGCAGTTATCTATACTTGCATTAGTGAGTTTTTATGCATATCAAAGTTAGTATCAGTAGTTTGTATGCTTCTCCCTAATATAATATGAATGAAATTGAAATCTTAATTTTTAGATGCATAGAAATTGAAATCTTAATTTTTTGGATGCAAAGAATAGATGAATCATTTTTTGGATGCATCTATAAATTTTAATTTCCTACGCATAGCTCTAATATTATTTTTTAATGTACCTGACCAAGTAAAAATAGTATTTTATGCATTGGTAGATTGTTAATTATACATTAATCCCTTGCTAAGTAGTGTTTTATGAATTGGATAGACTTTAATTATACATTAACCTCTAGGTTCTATGTATCAGTAGGTTGTTAATTATACATTAACCTCTAGGGTTCTATGCATCAGTGATCTATTATATGTATTGTTAGACCAGTTATCTGCGCACTTCTATACAATTTTATACATTGTTGAAGCATATTTCTATGCATTGTTAGAATACTTTTATGCTCTATTTGGTGCGCGCTCTAGGGGTTGCGGCGTCATATCTAGGTGGCGATGGGGACGATGATGGTGTGTCCATGACGACGTGTGGAGACTGCAATGATGCCCCGGAGCTCATGGTTGCGCGTGGCGGTGGACGTGGAGCGACGATGACAGAAAGTTTTTATACATGCTTCCAAGCATAGGCCTTTATATATAGCGAAAATTATGATTGTAAATATGTCGAGAAGTGTTTTTATGCTTGCAATCATAGGTTTGTATGCATTGTTGAAACTGTCATTTTAAAAATGTTTGTGATTTCTGTGCTGAGTTTCCTAGATTTCTATGCACGATGTAAAGTGGTGTAAAAGGGATGCTGGAGATATATGCATTTGTAATGTTATTTCTATGCTCTTATATGAATATATGTATTTGTTATGTAATTTTTATGCTCTTGTCTTCAACATTCCATGCGTTAGAAGAGTTCGGAAGAATGATAGAATCTCGATGGCAATAGAATTCAAATTTGTGCGATGGAACTGTGTTATAAAAGTTCTTTGCATGTGATATACAACGTAGATTTCTATACCTTGAGCCATTAGTTTCTATACATTAGGCTACGTGGAATTCAAATTTCAAATTCAAAGTAAAAGGGCAGTACCTGGATTTTTACACATCGAGCTATTATTTTCTACTTCAGACTGATGAAATTCAAATTTGAAATTCTAACCAAAGGCATGATATCTAGTTTTATATACCTCAAGGCATAAGTTTTTATATCTCATAGGCTCGGTGAAATTTAAATTTCAAATTGCAAGAAAAGGGGACATGATTCTCTCCTTTGTAGGATTTTTATGCATTTTGCACTTGCTAATTATGTATTGCTCTACGATAAAAACTTTCGTGTCAATGTGCCTTGATTCAAATTTCAAAATTTCAGAGAACATCAGATCCTCTACCTGTTTCTATGCTCACAGTCACATGATTCTATGATGCGTTAAACTCTATACCTTAGAGTATTAAATTATGAATTTCAAAATTTTCAGAAAAAATATTCAATGGATTTTGAATCGTGCATAAAAATGTCAGGATTCAAATGGTGAAAACCGTTTTTGAATTTGATGTTTCGTTGAAGAGTTATTGTGAAAAAATGGAAGAAATTGGATTGGGTTCTTTGCATGCAGACATGCGTCAGCGCGTCAGCCCTGTGTCAGGTGAGATGCCCATCTCGTGGAGAGTTTTTATGCAGTAACACACTTAGTTTTATACATTCAATCACTAGTTTTTATGCATTATCGACGGAAAAACTATTTTTACGCAGCGCGACCCAGGATTCTACGCATTCGGTCTGCTGGGGCGCGCACTGGTCATGTACTCGTGCGCGCGTCAGCCGTGAGGCGTGGGTGGTCTGGTGGAGGGTTGGGCTGGTCTGGTCGGGTGGGGTGGCTGGCTGTGGCTTCCAATAACCACCCTAGGCGTGTTTGGTTTTCATCTCCCACCAGCCTGCACGGCATCATTGGCTTCCAGTAAATCCCCCACGCGAATCAGACCCGCCTTCCCGACATCCCGTCGCTCTACTCCGGGCAACCGCCCACGGCAGCGGTGCAGTCGGCCGCCGCTGACCCTGCGGCCGCAGCCTATGGTCCACTCGCCCGGCCATCTCCACTCCCCAGCAGCACGTAGCGGCCGCCCTTCTCCGCATCTCCCTGTTTCTCTCCCGCCAGCCTCCATGGACCCTTCACGCACAAAATTCAGCGGTCCTCCGGCTAGCGTCGCGGTCAGGGGATAGGGACTAGGGAGGTCGGCCGATAGGCAGCAGTGCGGCAGCAAAAGACGACAACCTCGACGTGGGGCTGGGGACCTGCATCTGGCCTTCACCAGTTGAGCAGCATCTTGTAAGCGTTGCGAGTATGTTTGCCGAACTCAGCCAGCCAACATGCTGTTAATATTTGGTCTGATCAAGTAGTACTAGTAGATACTTTGTCAACCTTTCAATTGAATTATTTGATTTTACTTGTTTTAAATGTAACTTCGAATGACATTTATACCGACAATTTAGTGATGAAGATACTAATCGTTTGAAATACTGAATAAGTAAAAGAGAAAAATTCTAACATACTGAAACAACATTTTAAGATATACCAAAAGAGTATTGATAATTACATCAAAGAAAAAAGAGAGGACAATACAAAAGAATACTGAATGCTTCGACTAACAAATACTGCAACAACATATCAAACATGTACTGAATAAAAACACTGAGTATGAAAACAATTTTAAAAAAAGATAAATACTGACAACTACATAATGATACTGGAATATGAACACATACTGTTGATGTCTTGCTTATTTATTATTAAAACTTTATTAGTATTCGTACTACGGTCATAATCAATATGGTTGTTGTAACCCTAATTAGTATTCATACTACGCTCCAATCAATATTATTGTTGCCACCCTAATCAGAATTCATATTATGACCCCTAATCAATATTCATATTGTAACCCCTTATCAGTATGAATGTTGCAACTACAATCAATATTTGTACTATAAAGACTAATCAGTATATCTAATGAAACCCTAATCAGTATTCATATTGCGACAACTAAATAGTATGGGTATTGTAATCCTAAACAGTATTTGTAACTAAGAAACTATAATACATACTATATGATACTGCTAGCTACTTAAACTAATAACCACTAGAGTCATAGCACTCATAAAAAAAGATACCTAAAAAGAGAAAAAACTAAAAACCAAAAAATACTGACAACTACTTAAAAGATACTGACAACTACTAGTAATAGTAGCACTAAAAAATGTGTAAAAGAAAATACTAGTTAATACTAATAAATACTGACAACTACTAGAGAAAAATATCGATAAATACTATTGTTCGTTCAATTGGAACGGTCCTACTAACAAGTACTAAAGTAAAACATGTACTGAATGAAAACACTAAGTAATATCAAAAAAAGAAACTAAGAAATATCGACACATACTATATGATATTGATGACTACTGAAGTCATAATACTTATAAAAAAATACTTAAGAAATACTAATATGTACTTAAAGATGATGAGATATTAATACTGAAAATACAGAAAAAAATACAAATACTGACAATTACATAAAAATATACTGGCAAATACTAGTCTTACCAAACAACAAAATAATGCGTGAAAAAATACCAGTAAATACTAATAAAAACTAACAACTGCTAAACAATATACTGATAAAAAATAGTAGTGAATACTAATAAATACTGATAACTACTAAAGAAAATATTGATAAATACTGACAAATAATATTGTCCGTTAGTCTTAATACTGATAAATACTAGACCGAGAAAGGTTTGCATGCATACGGCCACAGCAGCAGCAGGTGGCTCAAGTCACTGGCTTTGAAAATAAAAAAAGAAAATTATATCGGGAGCCCTTGGACGGAGCAGGAGCGGCGGGAGTACGCTTGGCCGGTGGCCGCATAGTACAGCAGGGTGGCGCGTCCTCTCATTCAAGTCTAGAGGGCCCACGGTGTGCGGCCCGCGTGGTGCGGGTGCCGCGAGCGCGCGAGGAGCCAGGGACGGACGGGTTGGTCTAGTGCATGGTGGGTCTGATAGTGAGTTGGTTTGGTCCATGGTATAGATTATAAAATAATTATTCTACACTTAGGGTGTAGTATATATATATATATATATTAAAAATATTGTGCTACCACCCGTGTTATCTATCACCCACGGGGGATAGCTACCACCATCCAAATCTGGCCAGACACGCTTGCTGTTATGTCCCTCCTTTCCTAACCGAACTGGTCCGCTTACATATAGTCCTTTTGATTCTTCTAAGGCCAAGCTCAACGCAAGCAGCACGAGCGTTAGCCTCGTCTAAAAAAACAGTGCTCCAGGTAGACCTGTGTAAAATCAGATCGTAATTCTACAACGCAGACCACACTGTCATGTTTACTTTCTCACCCCGCTGTTGTCTCTCTCACTTCAAATGTCGCTTTCAAGGACATGCTTTTACAGTCTACTAGCCAATCTCGTTCGATCTCCGTCTACTTTTCAATGAAGCTGCTATCTTTTTCTGACGGGGCGATGGACTCCTCTGCAAGATACACTGACACATTGTGAAGCTGCTATTCCGTTCACTCTCTCTTCCAGATGGCATCCAAGCCTACGTGTCCCTGCGGGGCTAATGTACACGCTGGTGCCTTGGACTCGGCCTAAGTGCACCGGTGCTTAGGTGGGGACCATTCGCTGACATATTCGAAACACTTTTGCCGTTGCAGCGTTTCCCAGGTTTGAATTCTATTTCCACACCCAAAATTCTATTTCCACGCGGTGGCTGCATACGGTCAGTACAGCTACTACCCCAAATGATGAAGTTGAGAAGACTTTAAAAATAGGATGCTTTTAAGATCTGCCACTTTTTTGTTTGTAAGCTACAGTGGTTACGACAAAAGGTGTGTGACATCTGTATATTAAATGACTATATTTTGTTTGTTTAAGACCATGTTCAGTTCCCAAAAAATTTCAAGATTTCCGGTCACATTGAATCTTTAGACACATGCATGAAGTATTCAATATAAGTAAAAAAAATAACTAATTATACAATTTTATCTGTAAATGTCGAGACGAATCTTTTGAGTCTAGTTATTCCATATTTGGACAAAGTTTGTCAAATACCAACGAAAGTGTTACATGAACTTTTCCCTAAAAATTTTACCATCTCAATTAGGCCTAAATGACTATATTTTAGTAGTTGCCATCCGGAATATTGTAGTTTCCATCAAGTCACTGGTTGTCATGATTTTGCAATTTTGTTCTACAATAAAGATATAACAATGATCGAATAAAAAAATATGAATTTATGGTTGAAAACGGCTGCTTTGCGCCCAAACAAATGTTTAGCTGTTTTAACCTTTGCGAACTACTCCCTCCGTCCCTAATTGACCGTCGCCGTTGGTGTGCGTGCCACAAGTTTGACTCAATTTGTAACAAATACATTTAATATTTGTATCTCCAAATAATTTTGTTAAAAAACTAGATTCAAATATTTATCCAATGATATTAATTATGTATCATACAGATTAATATTTTTTAATATATAATTAGTCAAAGTTGTTTCTTGAGAAGCGAAAATGTCAAACATTTAGGGACGGAGGGAGTACAGCCTATCAATGCAAAGATGATTTTTTTTAAAAAAAATACGTGCAGTAAAAAAAAGGAGACCCGGTAGCGCCTTCTGTCCCTTACTCTGATCTCATTCTGGTTTGCGGCCTGCAGCGAGGAAATAATGAGCGGCAGCCTGCAGTGGGCAGTATAGACAGTGTGTGGATGGGCTGTGTCAGTTGGACTCATGGAAATAATGAGCGGCAGTCTGTTGCCTTGAAACTGCTGTCTTGAAATAAAAATAATACAGTAGATGACAGTGTAGGTGTCTCATATCTTTACAGACATCAGTGCTTTAAACCTTATTTAGATTTCTTCCAATTTCTAAATTTTTCACTCTATCTCCATCGCATCAATATTTAGATGCATGTATGTAGCATTAAATGTTAGTAAAATAAATAACTAATTATACAGATTAGTTGTAAATTATGAGACGAATCTTTTAAGCCTAGTTAGCATATTATTGAACAATATTTGTCAAATACAAACAAAATGCTACAGTAGCAAAGTTGAAAAAATTTCAGCATCTAAACACTTTTTTATTGTCCTCGGGAGCGGAGACGGGTTTGTCTCAGTGCTCTAGGCCCATCCAAGAATAGGCTGGGTCCACATTCTAGAATTTGATTGATAGGGGGACCATGCAATGTGGGGTGCTCTAAGGCATGCAAGGTTCCAAGCCAGACATGGCTGCTTCTAGTGTGGTCCAGCCAAACCAAAACAAGGCAGACACGGTCCGCGGGTGTACTTTATTTGCCCAAAACGAACAGTATAATCCGATCGTCCATGCGTCCACTTGTCACCCATCTGAGCTATGGGTAGCTATCCCCCTAGGGTGGTAGCTATCCCCCATGATAGAAAATCCACATTATATATATATATATATATATATATATATAGAGAGAGAGAGAGAGAGAGTAGCTCAGTGGTGGGCTCGGGCAGCAGGGTGTTTTGCTTTTTTCTCTGATTTACATATAGGCTAGTATACTGGCTTGTGTAGTATGTGATTGTCGACAGATTTGATGGAGTTGGTTATTGTAGTACTGTGTCCCTAAATTTTAATCGACACTTACACAACAACTTAAAACTGATGATTGTGATGAATGTGGGGTGTGGGAGCCACCTACTATATTTCACTTGCCTCTTGTGCATCCTGCCTACTATTTAAGGTTCCACCATACATATATATATATGTGTATGCCATCATCATCCTTATATTGACAATAATCAAATTAAGGTTCCACCGTACTTTCCCCGTAGGCGTGCTAGGAATGGTTTTCTACTAATCGTTCTTTTGAGCATCCAGGACAACACTGGTACTCTTCCCATTTTACTCACCCTAGTGTTGGACCGTATGCTCATCCTATGTCTTTTTATTGATGTAGGTAAAACGATTGGAGGACATTTGGTTGGTGGATTCCGGGTGTTCAAGGCACATGACCAGAAACTCCAAGTGGTTCTCCAGTCTCAGTCCAGTTGCTGGAAAGGAGTTTATCACCTTCGACGACAATAGCAAAGGTAAAGTGCTATCTCGTGGGTCTGTGCGAGTTAATGAGAATTTTGTGTTGCATGATGTTGCTCTTGTTTCTAACTTGTATTTTAACCTTTTTTTCTGTTTCGCAACTTTTTGAGGATGACTATGACATTTGTTTTAAGCCAAATCTCAGTCGTATTTTGGATCCTCAGGACAATCTAGTATGTTTGATTTCGCCCTTTGGGAAAGTCTTTCGTGCGAATTTCTCGGAGTCTTTTGGCATTTCTCGTTGTCTTGTGGCTGGACCTTCCTCCTCTGATCTTTGGAAGTGGCATAGGAGACTTGGTCATTTGAGCTTCGACTTGCTTGCAAGGCTTAGTTCACTTGGCTTAATCCGAGGATTGCCCAAGTTGCACATGGAGAAGGATCTTGTTTGCCATTCTTGTAGACATGGAAAAAATGGTTGCTGCTCCCCACCATCCTGTGAATCAAGTTATGACCAAGCACCTTGGAGAGCTTTTGCATATGAACCTTGTAGGTCCGGCTCGGGTGAGCTCAGTTGGTGGGAAGTGGTATGTGCTTGTTGTTGTCGACAACTTTTTGAGATATTCGTGGGTTTTTTTAGCTGAGAAAACTGAGACTTTCTCTTTTGCTCGCAATCTGATTTTACGTCTTCAAAATGAGTTCCCTAATAACTCGATGCGAGCTATTCGTAGTGATAATGGTACTGAGTTCAGAAACTCGGACTTTGAAAAGTTTTGTAACTCTTTTGGTCTGGAGCATCAGTTTTCTTCCCCCTACACACCGCCACAAAATGGTGTTGTGGAGAGGAAGAATCGGACCCTTGTTGAGATGGCCAAGACGATGCTCGATGAGCATAGGACTCCTAGGCGATATTGGGCCGAGGCTATGAACACTGCATGCTATATTTCCAATCGCATCTTTCTCCGAGCTTTCTTTAAAAGACTTCTTATGAGTTGCGTTTTGGAAGACAACCCAAAGTGAGTTATTTTAGAGTGTTTGGTTGCCATCGTTTCATACTTAAGAAAGGCAACTTGGACAAGTTTGAGTCTCGTTCTTCTGACTGTGTATTTTTGGGTTATGGAACTCATACTCGTGCATATTGTGTACTTAACCTTGATACTAACCGAGTCATTGAGACATCCGATATCACCTTCGACGAGACCATGCATTGTCCTTCTTCTAGATTTGAGCGTGCAGGTGATCACGAGGTCGGTGAACCTCTTTTGATGACGAGGACGAGGGTGCTGAAGGCATTGGTGACCCATCACTTCCTCCACCTGCTGTGCCGATAGGATCAACTTCTACTACTTCGACTCACGGCCCCGACCCTTCTTCTTCGACTACTTGGGGGCCATGGGATCTACCACCTCGGGCTGTACCACTTGTACCCGAGGGAGCACCAGCTACTGTTGAGGGGGAGGTCACATCAGCTCGAGAGGCGCTACGACACATTCAGCGCCAACACCCTTCAAAACAGATCATCGGCAGCATCAACGGACGTGTCACTCGGTCAAGGTCACAACAAATCTCTCACTTTGCTCATTTTGCATTTGTTGCTGATTTTGAACCCCCAGATGTTGGACATGCTTTATCTGATCCAGATTGGGTTAATGCCATGCATGAGGAGTTAGAAAATTTTGAGACAAATCGGGTTTGGGTTTTGGTTCCACCTCCTCCAGACTGTAATCCTATTGGGACAAAATAGGTTTTCAAAAACAAACAAGGAGAGGATGGCCACATTGTGAGAAACAAGGCCAGACTTGTAGCCCAGGGGTATAGTCAGAAGGAGGGGATAGACTATGAGGAGACTTTTGCTCTTGTAGCTCGTTTGGAGGCAATTAGGATCCTCTTGGCTTTTGCTGCATCCAAAGGGTTTAAACTTTTTTCAAATGGATGTCAAGAGTGCCTTCCTAAATGGCTACATAGAAGAAGAGGTGTATGTGAAACAACCCCCCGGTTTTGAAAATCCCAAGTTTCCAAACCATGTTTTTAAACTTCACAAAGCTTTGTATGGTTTGAAACAAGTCCCTAGAGCCTGGTATGATAGGTTGAAAACCTTTTTGCTTGCTAAGGGTTTTAAAATGGGATGTGTGGATAAAACGCTCTTTGTTTTCAAGCAAGGCAATGACACTCTCTTGGTCCAGATTTACGTGGATGATATCATTTTCGGTGGTTCTAATCACACTTTGGTTGCCAAGTTTGCAGATATTATGAGCAGGGAATTTGAGATGAGCATGATGGGCGAGTTTGAAGGACCGAGAGAGCTACCAGAAAGCGACCAGAGGGGGGGGGGGTGAATGGGAGCTGCAAAATTCGTTTCGGAAACTTATCGCCACTGTCCCGAAAATCAACCCCTAAGAGCAAACCCTAGAGCTCGTAAGTGTCCACGACCCTAGATGTAGGGTGGATGCTTCCAAGAAGCACAGCGAGACACTACACGACTCTAGAAACCTAACGCAAAAGCCGGAAATCAAAACCGACAACAGACGAATGAACGGCGAACGAAACTGCGCAGAATAACCTGCATCGGACGCTGGCCACCCGAGCGTCGGACGTGTCCGATGCAAACATTGCCTCTCAGAAACCTTATTGCATACACATCGGACACTGCTACAGTAAAAGCTCAGCGTCCGATGCTCGACCTCCGGTGCGTCCGATGGCAACGGACGCTCCGATGGTCAGCGTCCGATGCTCCTTTAAAATCACTGTCAGGTGACACGTGGCATCGGACGCGTCCGCTAGTATGAACCAGCGTCTGATGGTCCCGACACCAGCGTCCGATGCTCCTAGACCAGAACTGTTCTTCCGCGAAAATCACTCGATCTCCTCCGAATCAAAAGCACTATGGCCTAGACTTGGTATGAGGAGTTCCAAGGATGTTAGTGAGCTATCCCAACGGAATCATGGCTCGAACCTAACTCCAAATCGGTGAATCGAAAGAATTCGGGACTAAGGAGATAAAAACCGATCCAAAACTAAAATTGCTCGATCTCCTAGACCGTGAGGTTAGAGGTGAATTCCTTTGGTAGAAAGAAGTGCCTCACGATCTAGAACTCAGTTCAAACGGAATTACGAAAGATGCACTGAGCAAAGAGATCAATCGATGGGAAAAACATGGTGAAAAGTAACCCACGAAGAACACAACCAAAATGCGAATCACAGCCACGAATTTGCAACCGTGTGGCTACCACACGCTACAATAGTGAGATTACGGTCTCACTTCCTCAAAATCTCACGGGCACAGAGGTATTGTTCTCTTCTCTATGGATCTCAGGTTCGCTACAGCAGGGAATGGGAGAGCAGGAAACCCTAGAGGCAAAAGAGCAAATGACTGAGATAGAATGGGAGGAGGGTGTCTCCCTCTACTTATCCTAATTCTAATTCCTACTCTACCCCTCTCTAATTACAGAGCGAGCCAGCTAAACCCTAGGGTTATTCTGGACCAACTCATGGTAGGTGGTGATCCGACGGCCACGCCCGCACAACTGGTAGCGTTGCCTCGACGCAACCGTTGACACTCCTTAATGGATTCACTCTAAGAATGAGTCACATAAAATAATAAACTAGTGAAAGCACAAAAGAGCGTACGGGACACTACTAACTTCCCTTAACGTCAAGTTGTCATCCCCAACATGAAGCTAGCAATGTAATTATATCAGGGCACTGGATTAAGAGATATATATATATTTACCCGCAAGCGCACAGATAAACATACCCGTTGTAGAGCATTTCACTCAAGCTAGTCTCAGGTATCGTTATTTATATTTAGCCTAGAGACTAATCAATTCAAGGTATGATAGTATTGAAAGAACTTAACAACATTTATTATGGCACACACTTATAATAGGACTGATAACTCACTAACTACTATGAACAGGAATCAGGTACAGAGTAAATGATATAATAGATAATTGATAAAGGATAACAAAGATCAGATCAATCAAGGATAAAATCAGAATAGTACTGCCTAGCAAGATGATGATTAGAACAGGTATTAATAAGAAACATTCCTAAGTTACTCTAGTTACAAGTCATAGCATACATTGATTAGTGCAATTATATTTAGCAATCATTGGCTAGGTCACATCATATTTATAATCAAGAGGCAACTCCATAGTTAAGGTGTTAAGCATAGTAACCCTTAAACCATGAGTTAACTGAGCCATACCGAACACTATATTCGGGAGGTGGAATACAGAGGACTCAACATGTCTGTCACACCCGCGATCTACCACTCTATCCGGAACATAGGACGTATTCGCAGATAAATAATGTCTAGGCACCACGCCTACACAACATTCATCACCCACCCGTTGTACTTTAAGATGAGCGCTATACGAACATGAGTATAAACATAAAGATGAACTATCTATGCCAAATATATAATCAAAGCAAACTATAAGCATTATAACTAAGAATATAATCATTGATGTCTTAATCATATCAATTGTATTGCTATCTAGAACACAATAATGAACAATAAGGTGAATTAGATCATCGATAAGAACTAAAGTACGAACTAGAACATGAACTAGAACAAGATTATGAAGAACAATGATGAACTAGAAGAGCAATTATGAAATAGATCCATAATGTTAATACAAGAGAGAAGATCTTGGGTTTACCGAGCCTTCTCGTGACTAGATCAGGAATCCAAGCGAAGCTTGCCTCCTCTAATCCTATTCTATCTACTAATCTAGGTGGATGTAGTTCTAAAGCCTCCGATTGATCTCCTTCTGGTTGGTCTAACTCTGATGAATGAATTGTCTATTGCCTGATTGCTGGATGCCCTGGAGAGGGGGGTCAGGGGTCTGTTTATATAGCCCTGGGCGATGAATCGTGACCCTTGGATCAAACCGACTTCACGTAGGGCTGAGATTGATCCTCAAAGACGGTGGAAGTAGCTTGCAGAAGACGATAGCGCGTGGGCCCCGTGGCCGACCGGTCGGTCTGCCCTGTGGGACCGGTCGGTCCCACAGGTCAGCCTCCTGTGGTGTCCTTCGTCGTGGTGTCTTCTTACGTCCTCTGGAGTCTTCTGGAAGTATCCTGACGTGGCGAATGTGTTATCTCCCGTCGGTTTCCTTCTATGGGAAGCTATCGATGCTGATTTCCTGGTTTAGTCCCTGCAGAATCATAACTCACCAAAACTCATGGAATATTGTCAGTTGAAACCCTAAATCTTTGTTGGTGATCATATTCTTGCCCTTTTCATATTTATTTATCTCTTAATTATGATAGTTAACCAGTGTCAACAACTCCCTCAAGCTTACCTTTTGCTAGTCCCTTAGCAAATATTTATCTGAAACTGTTACTATGCCTCCTCATAAAAATCTTCCTTGGTTTAGAGTTAATTATTCTGACTTCCTCATATTACCTTTAACCATGGAGCTTTTGCCTTTACCTGGGTCTTTAAACAATTGAAAGATAGAACAATCAAGTTAAGCACTGTATCTCTAACTCTTTGATCAACCTTCATTCTGGAGTTTTTATATATATATTTTCAAAATAAAACTCAGAGATTCCTTTGTATGACACTCTCAAATCGCTCTTTTATATTTTATGATCCCTTACTGTTGCAATTTTCCTTCCTTCTATGGATATATATCTGGAGCTTTAAGAAGTGAAAAGCATATCTTACTAAGTCAAAGTTCAAAGTTTAGGAAGAAAGATGTCATACTCATAGATCAAGACTTTAGAACATTTGAAATTTGTCATCTCTTGCTGGCATATTGTAATTAGAGGAACCATGGGCTATCATTTTTTTCTCATACTTTTATCATAACTCTTTTCTTTTTTTTTCTTTTTGAGGTAGTCGGACACTTGTCCCTTTTTATTTCCTCCTTTTATATTTTTGCATAGCCCATGCCTCTAACACAATACTACTTCGGAAGAGTGAATCTTTTAATAAAACATTCTTGATCTCTAGAGCATGATAAATTTCTCAACCATAACTAAAAACTTAGAACAAAGCAAGTAGCCTTATCTTAAAATCATATTAATGGCTCTGAATAGGAATTCATGTTACGTCATACAGGATCTCATCATGTGTTTTTAATCTTTTCAAAATGTAAATCTCCAGAACTCTAGTATCTCTAGGAATTAGATAAACAGGAGCTCAAACCTTTTTATGTCATATCTCACAATTATCTAGATTTTTAGATCAAGCATTTGTCATCCACAGGTTTTAGATTCAGAGTTTATTCAGAACAAGTTTGTCTAATACTCAAGAAAAATTCAAGTTTAAATATTAAGTATTTCTTAAAAAGGCCGAGCAAAAAGTTCATTATTTAATATGAGCAAAATTAGGTTCCTATCCACCTAGACATTTATTTATTATATATATATCTTTATTTGGTTTTGTAAAAGTTATTTATGTTTTTAGGAATTTCTTATATATTTATTGACCTGATCTAACTAGATAGAACTAATAGTAATAGATAAAAAGCCGTGATACTTATCGTGATAACTGAGGGTGCTCTCCCCAAGCTGAATCTTGACTTATTCTTTTTCTCCAGAAGTCGAGTAGACCGATAATGATTTCTTGAGTCCTTCTCTTCTTCTCTTCCTGCTGAATTCAAAGATAGACAACACAACTAGTGGAACTTGATTAAGCGTTAGTGATAGATATTCCTCCATTTGTCTGGTTGTCTTAAAACTCTTAAGATTATCTATGTTCTTTCTTCTCCACTAAGCAGAGTTTCAGCAGTGTCTCTTTTTAGGTTTAAAGGTGAGCCTTCATGTGCCCACATATTTTTCTCTTCTTTTTTTAAGGGTGAGCCTTCATGTGCTCACATATTTTTGGTGTTTTGAATTTATTTATGAAAAACTTACAAGGATAGAGATACTTACGTGGATACATGGGGGTGCCTTCCCCCAAGCTGAATGTTGACGTAGTCACTTTGTAATGTAACAGACTGACAGTGAATATGTCCTTCTTCTATTAAGGTTTTGATTGATGTTGATGGAGCATTTACTTGCTCGTCAGCTTTTCTTGGTCTTTTAAATCCTGTGAAACTCAAATAGACAGCAAAAACTTGTGGAACAGATTAAGCATTAGCGGTTGGCCACTCAAGCCTTAGATGTCCAGAATTTCAGTAAGATCTCTTCTCAATATTTTTATGTTTTTATATTTTTATGATGCAAGAGAAAATGCAACAGGATGTAATGCAGAAGTAAATATGCAAATGTATATCTATTTATTATTTTTTTATGCCTCCACAGAAAGTGTATACTCTCATGGGGCTTAGAGTTTCCATATTTTTATTTTGTTTTCTGATGCAAATATAATTGTTTAAAAAGTAAATATGATGCTAATAGTAAATGATCATGCTTATCTAATTATGCAGTGATAAATTTAATGCTAATGATTTATGGATAAATACAGAGTTACCTTCCGGCGAGGATTCGACGTTTATAGTCTATCGAACAAGACTCCTTGTACGCTCTTTTATTCTTCCTTGGGTGTATCAGTAGATCCTGAGGAGGACCTTGATGATTGCACGTCAGTAGAACTCTCTTTCTTTCTCCATACTTGCTTGACTGGTGGACTTGTCTCCTTTACTTCTTCGTCCTTCGTTTCCTCCAATGGGATATCTTCACTTCTGGTGACTTCTCCTTCATAGTCAGCCCATCCATCCTTGATTTGTTGTCTCTTATTGTGTTGGGATGTGCGGCGTCTCCTCCTTGAGTGATTTTTCTTTCCCTGTACATTAGTGGTATAACTATTGAAGTAACAGCGTACCTTTTCTCTGAAGAACTGGAAGTGGATCTCTCCAGATCTCATGTAGATGATGGCGCCAGTGGTGTTGAGGAAGGGTCTTCCTAGGATGATGTGAACGTCATCTTCTTTTCCCATGTCTAGCACTAAGAAGTCAGTGGGAACATAGTGGTCTTTAATTTGGATCATTACGTCCTTCACTACTCCCTCCGGAAATCGATAAGTTTGGTCCGCCATCTGCAGCTGCACATATGTCGAATACATAGGTCTATTTTTATATAAGTGTTCATAAGTTACCTTAGACATTATATTGACACTTGAGCCGATGTCGCAGAACGTCTTGTGGAATGTACTTCCTTCGATCTTGCAATCGATGGTGGGTACACCTGGGTCATCTCTCTTGGCGAGGAATGGTGATGCAAGAAGGTGGTCGTATTCTGTTTGGACAGAGTTGACCATCCACACTGTGTCTTGATGTGGTTGTGTAGCCTTGTTCTTCCTTCTTCTGTTTCTATTCTTCTTCTTTGATGATGTGATGTTTGCATATTCGTAGGGCATCTGAGGGTGGACTTTAGTAGTAAGTGTACGGTTCTTGAAGCTGAATCTCTCTTTGTTGCCTGTGATTGTGAAACAGATCTTGGCGCTATTCGTGTAGATGATGGCTTTGGTTGAGCTTAGGAACGGGCGTCCAAGAATGATGGGTGCTCTTTTGTCTCCACCTGCTTCAACGATCATAAAGTCTGCACACACATACGAGCGTCCCACTCGTATACAGATGTCTTCTAGAATTCCCAATGAGTAGCACAGTGTCTGATCTGCAAGCTGCAAACACATGGTTGTATACAACAGAGGTGCACCATGTATTTGTTCATATATTACCTTCGGCATAATGTTGACGCTTTCTCCAAGGTCACAGACTGCTTCTTCAAAACTGTGAGGTCCAATATGAATTGGAATCACAGGTCTTCCTGGATATCCTTTCTTTGGGGCAATGGAGTCATCCATCCATTCCCTCGAAGGTCTAGGTATGAGGTGTCCTGCATCAAAGATGTCTACAAGATTTGCAGTTTCTAGCTCTTTTGGATTTCGTGGAATCTTACCGTTTTCAGTCACAGGGACTGAAGCTGCTAGCTAAGATAACTGAGATTCTATCATTTTATTAAAGCTATGTTGATTCTTTATGGCAGAAGTAAAGCTATCCATTCTAGTATTAATATTTTCAAGTAGTTTATCATTGGAAGCTATCTTCTTAGACATATTATCAATAATTTTATTTTGATTAGATATCATCTCTCTTAAAGGTGGTTGGTTAAAAGTATTACCTTGGTAGTTACCTGAGTAATTAGGCCTTGATTGCTGGTTCCATCCTTGAGCTTGTTGAGGACGATAGTTGGTGTTGTTGTTGATGTACTTTGCATCCTCTTGAATCTCAGGGCAGTTGCTCCCTGAATGACCAGTGCCTCCACACTCTTCACATGTCACGCGAGATTCGTAGATTTGCTTGACGTCTTCTTTCTTGGGAGTGTGTTCATTGATCTTCTTCATGAGTAGGTCAAGTTTAGCAGACAACATGTCTACTTCCTTTAGTTGATGTATTCCTCCCCTCTTGCGTGGTTGAGAGCGTTCCTCATTCCATCCTTGGTTCGAGGCCATCTTCTCTATGAGTGTAGTTGCATTGCTGATTGTGAGTGACAAGAATGATCCTCCAGCAGCAGCATCTACATTTTCACGGGTACTCAAAGTGAGCCCATGGTAGAAGGTCTGCATTAGTAGCCAATTCTCCATCCCATGGTGAGGGCATTCTGATATGTAGTCTTGAAAGCGTTCCCAAGCTTCTGGGATTGATTCTTCATGTTGTTGTTGGAAAGTTGAAATCTTGGCACGGAGGGCATTCGTCTTGCCCACTAGAAAGAACTTTGCTAGGAAGACGGTTGAACAGATCGCCCACGAGGTGTTTTTGTCTTTGTTTGCGTAGAACCATTGTTTTGCTTTTCCCAAGAGTGAGAATGGGAACAAGTGAAGTAGAATGGCGTCCCTCTCGACTCCTCTGATGGTGAAAGTGCTGCAAATCTCCAGAAAGTGTTGGAGATGAGCGCTTGCGTCTTCATGTGCCTTTCCGCAATACTGATTAGCTTGCACCATGTTGATCAAGGCTGGCTTGAGTTCAAATCCGTTGTCCCCCACATTGACTGTTGGTCCAGTTCTAATGTTGGCAGTGGTTGGTGCAGAGAACTCGCGGAGTGTCTTGTCGGCCATAGTGTCTAACACTGGTGTCAGGCTTCTTCTTATCTGGCTAACTTCTGGTAGTGGTGCTGAGGGCCTCTTGAGTTTGTGTCTAGTTTTCCTTAGTAAAGCTTCGGGATCCTCAGTGTAGTTGTTCGGAAGTTGGAAACCAGTCATACATCACCCTGCATAAAATAATAAAGATAAACAAGGCCAGGGTAAGTCTGTAAAAGTAAGTAATTAGTGCATTATCACATGTGTGTAAATGATATGATATGTTCTAGCTACCGTTCTAAATGCTGTTAATGCAATGTCCTATCAGTGTTTATAAAGATTTAAAATGAAAAACCCTAGGTATCATCCCTTGTTGAATTGATGTGATCCTCGGCAACGGCGCCAGAAATGCTTGTTGACACTCCTTAATGGATTCACTCTAAGAATGAGTCACATAAAATAATAAACTAGTGAAAGCACAAAAGAGTGTACGGGACACTACTAACTTCACTTAACGTCAAGTTGTCATCCCCAACATGAAGCTAGCAATGTAATTATATCAGGGCACTGGATTAAGAGATATATATATATATTTACCCGCAAGCGCACAGATAAACATACCCGTTGTAGAGCATTTCACCCAAGCTAGTCTCAGGTATCGTTATTTATATTTAGCCTAGAGACTAATCAATTCAAGGTATGATAGTATTGAAAGAACTTAACAACATTTATTATGGCACACACTTATAATAGGACTGATAACTCACTAACTACTATGAACAGGAATCAGGTACAGAGTAAATGATATAATAGATAATTGATAAAGGATAACAGAGATCAGATCAATCAAGGATAAACTCAGAACAGTACTGCCTAGCAAGATGATGATTAGAACAGGTATTAATAAGAAACATTCCTAAGTTACTCTAGTTACAAGTCATAGCATACATTGATTAGTGCAATTATATTTAGCAATCATTGGCTAGGTCACATCATATTTATAATCAAGAGGCAACTCCATAGTTAAGGTGTTAATCATAGTAACCCTTAAACCATGAGTTAACTGAGCCATACCGAACACTATATTCGGGAGGTGGAATACAGAGGACTCAACATGTCTGTCACACCCGCGATCTACCACTCTATCCGGAACATAGGACGTATTCGCAGATAAATAATGTCTAGGCACCACACCTACACAGCATTCATCACCCACCCGTTGTACCTTAAGATGAGCGCTATACGAACATGAGTATAAACATAAAGATGAACTATCTATGCCAAATATATAATCAAAGCAAACTATAAGCATTATAACTAAGAATATAATCATTGATGTCTTAATCATATCAATTGTATTGCTATCTAGAACACAATAATGAACAATAAGGTGAATTAGATCATCGATAAGAACTAAAGTACGAACTAGAACATGAACTAGAACAAGATTATGAAGAACAATGATGAACTAGAAGAGCAATTATGAAATAGATCCATAATGTTAATACAAGAGAGAAGATCTTGGGTTTACCGAGCCTTCTCGTGACTAGATCAGGAATCCAAGCGAAGCTTGCCTCCTCTAATCCTATTCTATCTACTAATCTAGGTGGATGTAGTTCTAAAGCCTCCGATTGATCTCCTTCTGGTTGGTCTAACTCTGATGAATGAATTGTCTATTGCCTGATTGTTGGATGCCCTGGAGAGGGGGGTCAGGGGTCTGTTTATATAGCCCTGGGCGATGAATCGTGACCCTTGGATCAAACCGACTTCACGTAGGGCTGAGATTGATCCTCAAAGGCGGTGGAAGTAGCTTGCAGAAGACGATAGCGCGTGGGCCCCGTGGCCGACCGGTCGGTCTGCCCTGTGGGACCGGTCGGTCCCACAGGTCAGCCTCCTGTGGTGTCCTTCGTCGTGGTGTCTTCTTACGTCCTCTGGAGTCTTCTGGAAGTATCCTGACGTGGCGAATGCGTTATCTCCCGTCGGTTTCCTTCTATGGGAAGCTATCGATGCTGATTTCCTGGTTTAGTCCCTGCAGAATCATAACTCACCAAAACTCATGGAATATTGTCAGTTGAAACCCTAAATCTTTGTTGGTGATCATATTCTTGCCCTTTTCATATTTATTTATCTCTTAATTATGATAGTTAACCAGTGTCAACAGCAACTTCCCGATTGCCGCCACGTGCCGCCCTCGCTCTGCACCCCCGGTTTTGTGGCCGAAACCGGGAAACCAGGCCTTCATGCCAACCCTCGGTTTTGAGGCCCAAACCGGGAAACCAGCCTCCAAGTCCATCCCCCGGTTTTGAGGCCGAAACCGGGAAACCCGACGTCCGTCGCCTGAGTTTTGTGGCCCAAACTCAGAAACCCGCAGCGCCCATGTTTTGAGGCCCAAACCTGGAAACCGTCCTCAGCTCGAGTTTTGTGGCCCAAACTCGGCAAACCCGAAGCACCCCCAGGTTTTGTGGCCCAAACCTGGAAACCGTCCACCCGATGGTTTTTCTCTGGCTCTACCACCAAACCGACTCTGTAGAGGGGATGCAACGCCCATGCACCCCGTCCACCGACACGTGTCCCCAGGTCCTCGACCCAGGCAACACCATGCCCCGCAAGTCTCCGCTCGTCGCTGTCCCAGGCTGCTAGCCACCACAGCTGATCCTCAGGCCACCGGTGCCTCAGTCCAAGCCTCACGTCCGCCCTTCACCGCTCCCGGTCCGTCGGCATGGCACATCTCTGCTTGACCTTCACCTTGCCCTCGATCACTATCTCCGTGCTCGACACCTGGACAACACAAGCAAAAGAACATGCGATCAAACCCGTTGACAATCACTCATCACTCGAGACTCGGCATACACCCATGTATCCGCAATCTCCCCCTTGATGAGTGCATTGTCAACTACACACACAAATCATAATGAATAGAAGAAGGAAGGAAGAAGAAGAGGGAACTCAACCAAATGACCCAAAAGCATAACAAAGCCGAAGAAGGTCAAGTGGAAAGAGCAAGACAACTTGGTCCCCAAAGACATGGGCAACGGCTCGACGCAACCAAGCAAAGCAAAGCTAGCCCTCAAGAAGAGGTAGAACAGGCTCAACACCGCTAGCAGATACCAATTGAGAAATCGAAACGAATGCTAGTCCCTCAAGACAGAGGCATAGAGGCTCAACACAACTAGCAAGAAAAAGTTCGATACCAATTGAAAAACAACAATCGAAGCAAAATGTAGTCCCTCAAGATAGAGGCAAGGGCTCAACACAACAAGCAAACTCCCCCTCGAAAAGTGCACGCAACCAGGAAAACTCCCCCTTAGTTGAACATCAAGAAAAACTTATGATTTGCAAATTCTCCCCCTTAGTTGAAAATGCACTTATCAAGTAAAGGAGCTCTCCCTCAGAAAATGCACCAACAAAAGTGTCAACAAGCAAATTTCTCCCCCTTCCAAAATGCATATGAGTCAAAATGCAAGTTAGCAGCTTTAGGAATATAGTCAAGAGAATGCAAAGATGCTCTACACAGTTCTGATCCAATGACTCAGTAACTTCCATAAAATGCTAGCAAAGGCTCAAACTGATCACTAAATACAAAATATGAACATGAGAGTACAGTGAGCAGTTTTTAGCCAAAAGGTATTCACCATCAAGGATAGCACTAAGCATGTATATGCAGGAAAACAAGCAAGTGCTAAGCATGTATACAAGGTGAACTACCCCTAGCAAAGTTCAATCATCATGCTTAAAAATGAAGCATACACTTGTGATTCTAGTTTTAAATCGGAGTTACAACGGTGAAATTACACAAGTCTAAAATACAACATGTGATTGCGAGAGGTTGAAAGCTTGTCATTGCCTAACTTTTCAACCGAGCGAAGCCTATGCAAATGCAATCAGAAGCTTAAAGCATCGGTTTCGGTCATACACTACACGGCTCAAGTTTAACTCAAAGTGCAATGAGAAACAGTCTCGATACCGTGAGGTGTTGACAAGCAATCCCATCTCGATCTTTTCAATTCACTAAAAACTTGGTTCAATTTTATTGACAGAATATGAACAAACCAAACAAGTGAATGACTTAGAACTAGAGACATAGCAACCTAGCATATATGAAAAGCACGAGTGAATTCAACACATCCTACACATGCTAGTTGCATATCTTAATGGTGAACATTTTCAATTTTTAAGTTCATTAGCAAATTCACCATTTCAAAAAATAGCTCAGCTCACAACATGTATCAGTGATCAGAAAGAGCATAAGCCTACAAGCATCAACATAAGCATCGGAGCATACTACATAGAGCATAATCACATTCTAAAGATTATATACATGAAGCTCAGAATGTAAAAGCGTATGCTGAAATGCAAAAGAAAACAAGACAAACGAAAAAGAGTCAGTCTATGATACAAGAACCAAAATGCTTCCCCCATCTAAAAGGGAAAACACACACCAAGCTCACCCCTCAACCGATTAAAAGTTGATTCGTCCAAGGGCTTGGTGAAAATATCAGCCAGCTGATGGTGAGTATCGCCATGGCGAAGGTCGATATCACCCTTCTCATGATGGTCTCGCAGAAAATGAAAGCGCACATCAATGTGTTTGGTCTTTGAGTGAAGCACGGGGTTCTTAGCAACGCTAATCGCACTCGTGCTGTCACAAAGCAAGGGAACACGAGTAAAGCTCAGACCAAAATCACGCAAAGTGGCCATCATCCAAAGCAACTAAGAACAGCAGCTAGCCGCAGCAACATATTCAGCCTCTGTGGTAGACTGAGCGACACTAGACTGCTTGCGCGAAGACCAAGATACAAGAGAAGATCCAATAAACTCGCAAGTCCCAGAAGTGGACTTGCGCTCAATACGGCAACCAGCAAAATTGGCGTCGGAGTAACCGCAAAGGGAAAGGGTGGAGGAAGCTGAATTCCAAACCCCAAACTCAGGTGTGAAACGAAGGTACCTGAAAATGCGCTTCACCGCCTGACGGTGAGAAGTGCACGGCGACGCCTGAAAGCGTGCGCACAGACACACCGCGAACTGAATGTCCGGGCGTGTCGCCGTCAGGTAGAGCAGCGACCCAATTATGCTTCGGTACTCCTTCTGGTCCACAGCTTCCCCATCCTTGTCCGCATCCAGGGCCGTCGTGGTCGACATGGGTGTTGAAAGAGGCTTGGCCTCACCCATATCGAACCTCTTCAGCAAGTCCTTGGTATACTTGCCCTGGTGCACAAACGTCCTTTCTCGGGATTGCTTAATTTGCAATCCGAGAAAGAAAGTTAGCTCGCCCATCATGCTCATCTCGAACTCCCTGCTCATAGTATCTGCAAACTTGGCAACCAAAGCGTGAGAAGAACCACCAAAAATGATATCATCCACGTAAATTTGGACCAAGAGAGTGTCTTTGCCTTGCTTGAGGAGAAAGAGCGTTTTATCCACACATCCCATTTTAAAACCCTTAGCAAGCAAAAAGGTTTTCAACCTATCATACCAGGCTCTAGGGGCTTGTTTCAAACCATATAAAGCTTTGTGAAGTTTAAAAACATGGTTTGGAAACTTGGGATTTTCAAAACCGGGGGGTTGTTCGACATAAACCTCTTCTTCTATGTAGTCGTTTAAGAAGGCACTCTTAACATCCATTTGAAAAAGTTTGAACCCTTTGGATGCAGCAAAAGCCAAGAGTATCCTAATAGCCTCCAAACGAGCTACAGGAGCAAAAGTCTCCTCATAGTCTATTCCCTCCTTCTGACTATAACCCTTGGCCACATGTCTCGCTTTGTTCCTCACAATGTGGCCATCCTCTCCTTGTTTGTTTTTGAAAACCCATTTTGTCCCAATAGGATTACAGTCTGGAGGAGGTGGAACTAAAACCCAAACCCGATTTCTCTCAAAATTCTCTAACTCCTCATGCATGGCATTGACCCAATCCGGATCCGTCAACGCGTGTCCAACATCTCGGGGCTCAAAATCAGCAACAAATGCAGAATGAGCAAAGTGAGAGATTTGTTGTGACCTGGACCGAGTGACACGTTCGTCAATGCTACCGATCATCTACTGAGGGGGGTGTTGGCGCTGGATGTGTCATGGCGCCTCCCGAGCAGAGGTGATCTCCCCCTCAACAGCAGCTGGTGCCTCCCCGGGTACAAAAGGTACCACTCGGGGTGGCGGATCCCACGGCCCCCAGGAAGAAGACGTGTCGGGGTCGTGAGTCATAGTAGAAGCCGCTCCTTGCAGCACAGCAGGTGGAGGTGATGCTGGGTCACCCATGCCTTCAGCATCCTCGTCCTCATCATCAAAAAGAGGCTCACCAACCTCATGATCACCTGTACGCTCAAAACGAGAAGAAGGACAAATCATGGTCTCGTCGAAGGTGACATCAGATGTCTCCATGACTCGGTTAGTATCAAGGTTAAGTACATGATAAGCGCGAGTGTGAGTGCCATAACCCAAAAATACACCGTCAGAAGAACGAGACTCAAATTTGTCCAGGTTGCCTTTCTTCAATATAAAACAGTGGCAACCAAAAACTCTAAAGTAACTCACCTTGGGTTGTCTTCCAAAACGCAACTCATAAGAAGTCTTTTTCAAGAAAGCTCGGAGAAAAATGCGATTGGAAATATAGCATGCAGTGTTCATAGCCTCGGCCCAATATCACCTAGGAGTCATATGCTCATCGAGCATCGTCCTGGCCATCTCCACAAGGGTCCGATTTTTCCTCTCTACAACACCATTCTGTGGTGGTGTGTAGGGGGAAGAAAACTGATGCTCTAAACCCAAAGAGTCACAAAACTTCTCAAAATCCGAATTTTTGAATTCGGAACCATTATCACTACGAATAGCTCGCATCGAGTTCATAGGGAACTCGTTCTGAAGACGCAAAATCAGATTGCGAGCAAAAGAGAAGGTCTCAGTCTTCTCAGACAAAAAGAAGACCCACGAATACCTCGAAAAGTCGTCAACAACAACGAGCACGTACCACTTCCCCCCAACCGAGCTCACCCGAGCCGGACCAACAAGGTCCATGTGTAAAAGCTCTCCAGGGCGCTGTGTCATGACCTGAGTCACTGGATGGTGGGGAGCGACAACCATCTTTCCATGTCTACAAGAATGGCAAACAAGGTCCTTCTCCATCGACAACTTGGGCAATCCTCGGATTAGGCCAAGTGAGCTAAGTCTTGCAAGCAAGTCGAAGCTTAAGTGACCGAGCCTCCTATGCCACTTCCAAAGATCAGAGGAGGAAGGACTAGCCAAAAGACAGCGGGAAATACCAAACGACTCTGAGAAATTTGCACGAAAGACTTTCCCAAAGGGCAAAATCAAACAAACAAGATTGCTCTGAGGATCTAAAATGCGACTGAGATTCGGTTTAAAACGAATCTCATAGTCATCATCAAAAAGTTGCGAAACAGAAAGAAGGTTAAAATGCAAGTTGGAAACAAGAGCAACATCGCGCAACACAAAGTGCTCATTAACTTGCACCGACCCGCGAGACAACACCTTACTTTGCTATTGTCGCCGAAGGTGATAAACTCCTTTCCGGCAACAGGACTGAGACTGGAGAACCACTTGGCGTTTCCGGTCATGTGCCTCGAGCAACCAGAATCCACCAACCAAATGTCCTCCAATCGTTTTACCTACATCAATAGAAAGACATAGGGTGAGCATACGGTCCAACACTGGGGTTAGTGAAGTAGGAAGAATACCAGTGTTGGGTCGGCTACTCAAAAGAACAGTTAGTGTAAAAACCATTCCTAGCAGGCCACGGGGAAAGCGATCACCACGCACAGGAAAACGTGGTCCGCTAAGGAAAGAGCGTCCATCGCGATACTCAAAATGCGGTGGAGGGAAACGCTCAACAAAGCCTCCGCCACGGGGTCCGTATCCTGCAAAGTCAGGACCCCATCGGGCAACACCTCCCTGACGCCTAGGACCTTGAGGTGCTGCACCTCTAGGCCTAGCAGCTCTCCTCGGAGCCTCTGAACATTCGGCACATGTACATCATGGAAAGGATGGTACATGTCCGCATTGTTCATCTCCCTGGAACGGCGCTCCTCTCTCTTGCGCCTAAAGCAGAACTCCCTCAAGTGTCCATCTCTCCCACAGTGCTCACAATGGTACCTCACCGCTCTCATAGGGGGTTGTTGGTACTCACGGTGGTGGGTATGGATCACTTTGCCCTTCTGTGGCATAAGCTCTTCCTGGATAGGTGGCATTGTGTCCAGTTTGTTCTTGAGGTGGTTGGGTTTGGGATGGCACACTTGGTTCTTGGGTGGAGCTCTGGAGGTTCCTCAAACACTCCGTTCTTGGTGTTAGGCTTGAGAGGCTCTTTGGGTGGAAGCTTGGTAAGCTTGGGAGTAGTGGTGGAGTTGGGCTTCTCACTCAGGTTTAGACCACTCGACTCTCCAATCTTCCCAAAAGCAGAAACATCAACACCCGGAGCAAAACCTACGCCAGGACCTCCAGCAGCATGCTTGAATTGAGAGATCATCATCCCAAGCTATGGCTCACTACAAGAGACCCATGACAAGATGGTCCGAAGGTATGTGTTTTCTTCCTTGGTTTGCATCTTGCCATGCTTCACATTTGCGATCTCCATCTCCAAACCCTCACACAAAGCACACCTAACCACACAAGTGCTACCCGAGCTGACCTTCTTAAGAGACACAATCTTGGCATTCTTCTCTACCAACTCGGATTGCAAGCCTAGACAGGTCTTGCACGCACCCAACAACACGAGTCTAGCCCGGAGCTCATCCACCTCTCCAACCATAGCATCATACTTACCTCTCAAAGTGAGAAGGTCAGTCATGTGCTTGGTGCACATCTCACACTCAACCTCCTCAGACACGACCACGGTGGACTTGACAAACTCAAGCTCCTTCACCGTGTCCTCCCACTTCTGCCTAAACTCCTTGCGCTCTCTAGCGGCACGCCTAAGCAACTTATCCTGACTCAGCAAGGCGGCAGTAAGCTTCTCGACCTCAGCAGAAAGCTCGTCATGGGTCAGAGATACCTGGGAGGTGTCATCATTGTCGTCGTCCCGAGGGGTGTGCTCCAGCTTGCCATCGACCTCATCACCAAGGGCCATGGTGCAGAAACCCTCATCGTCGGCGAAGAAGCAGAGACTGTTCAGCTTGTCCTCGATCCTCTTCCTCTTCGCGGACTCGTCATCGCTTGAGCAAGTGGAGTCATCATCCGAGCCGTCGACGTCGCTGAGCGTGGCGAAGAACGCACGCTGCTTAGCCTGGGCCTTCTCCAAGTACTTCTTCTTGATGTACTCCTTGTCGAAGCCGCCCCTCCGCTTGTGCCTTGCGGGGACGTGCTTCTTCTTGCGCTTGCCGGAGTCATACTTGTGCCCATGATCGCCCTTCCCAGAATGCTTGTTCTTCTTGGGACAGTTGGCGATGAAGTGGTCGGGGTCGCCGCACTCGAAACATCCCGAGCGTCCTCCTCCGTGGCGATGGTTCATGCGGTTGTCGTGGAACCGCGAGAACCGGTTGGCAAGCAAAGCCAACTCGTCGTCTCCCAAAGACTCCAACTGCTCCTCTATGACAACAAAGAGTGAAGAGAGTGCAAAATCTCCAGAGGTGTTAGCAGAAGAGCCAGAAACCAAAGCCATAGCCGGGCTAGAAGGATTTTCATAAGAAGCCCTCGACATGGCGTCAATCTCACTAGACTTGAGCTTACTAAAGAGCTCGTCGCAAGTGAGGATCTCATAGTTATACGATTCGATAATCGCCTGGACCTTTGAGTCCCACACCGACCGATCGAGAGTATGCAAAAGCTTCAAAGCCCTCTCATGATCGTCGAAAGGCAACAGCTCCTTGTTTGCTCTCATCTTGTTGACAATAACCTGAAAGCGAGCGAATAAACTCTCTATGCTCTCGCCAGGCATATGTCGAAAGTTCTCATACTCCCGCTTGTGCGACTCGTAGAGACGGGATTTGACTTGAGTGGTTCCCTCATGGAAACGCATGAGGGTTGCCCAAATCTCACGAGCCGTGGGGAGGTGAGAAACGCGATCAAACTCAGACATGCTCAAACAGGAGAACAAAGCGTTATGTGCCCGACTATTGGCTTCGTGCTCATCGATCTGAAGCTGAGAGACACGAGCAGCCAGAACAACATAATCGGCCTTGTTGCAAATCTCCCAACCAGAAGAGCCCATGCTCTGGAGATAGGCCGACATGATCGAAAAACGGCGGTTTGCCCACGCCGTGATCCATGTCGCCTTCTGTGGATCTGGAACCGGCTAAGGTGGAAGATCCTTAACCTGCTCTAATACCAATTGAAGGACCGAGAGAGCTACCAGAAAGCGACCAGAGGGGGGGTGAATGGGAGCTGCAAAATTCCATTTGGAAACTTGTCGCCACTATCCCGAAAATCAACCCCTAAGAGCAAACCCTAGAGCTCGTTAGTGTCCATGACCCTAGATGTAGGGTGGATGCTTCCAAGAAGCACAGCGAGACACTACACAACTCTAGAAACCTAACGCAAAAGCCAGAAATCAAAACCGACAACAGACGAACGAACGGCGAACGAAACTGCGCAGAATAACCTGCATCGGACGCTAGCCAGCATCCGATGCTCGAGCATCGGACGTGTCCGATGCAAATAGTGCCTCTCGGAAACCTTACTGCATACACATCGGACGCTGCTACAGTAAAAGCTCAGCGTCCGATGCTCGACCTCCGGTGCGTCTGATGGCAACGGATGCTCCGATGGTCCGCGTTTGATGCTCCTTTAAAATCACTGTCAGGTGACACGTGGCATCGGACGCATCCACTAGTATGAACCAGCGTCCGATGGTCCCGACACCAGCGTCCGATGCTCCTAGACCAGAACTGTTCTTCTGCGAAAATCACTCGATCTCCTCTGAATCAAAAGCACTATGGCCTAGACTTGGTATGAAGAGTTCCAAGGATGTTAGTGAGCTATCCCAACGGAATCATGGCTCGAACCTAACTCCAAATCGGTGAATCGGAAGAATTCGGGACTAAGGAGATAAAAACCGATCCAAAACTAAAATCGCTCGATCTCCTAGACCGTGAGGTTAGAGGTGAATTCCTTCGGTAGAAAGAAGTGCCTCACGATCTAGAACAACTCAGTTCAAACGGAATTATGAAAGATGCACTGAGCAAAGAGATCAATCGACAGGAAAAACGTGGAGAAAAGTAACCCGCGAAGAACACAACCAAAATGCGAATCATAGCCACGAATTTGCAACCGTGTGGCTACCACACGCTACAATAGTGAGATTACGGTCTCACTTCCTCAAAATCTCACGGGCATAGAGGTATTGTTCTTTTCTCTATGGATCTTAGGTTCGCTATAGCAGGGAATGGGAGAGCAGGAAACCCTAGAGGCAAAAGAGCAAATGACTGAGATAGAATGGGAGGAGGGTGTCTCCCTCTACTTATCCTAATTCTAATTCCTACTCTACCCCTCTCTAATTACAGAGCGAGCCAGCTAAACCCTAGGGTTATTCTGGACCAACTCATGGTAGGTGGTGATCCGACGGCCACGCCCGCACAACTGGTAGCGTTGCCTCGACGCAACCTCCCGATTGCCGCCACGTGCCGCCCTCGCTCTGCACCCCCGGTTTTGTGGCCGAAACCGGGAAACCAGGCCTTCACGCCAACCCCCGGTTTTGAGGCCCAAACCGGGAAACCAGCCTCCAAGTCCATCCCTCGGTTTTGAGGCCAAAACCGGGAAACCCGACGTCCGTCGCCTGAGTTTTGTGGCCCAAACTCAGAAACCCGCAGCGCCCAGGTTTTGAGGCCCAAACCTGGAAACCGTCCTCAACCCGAGTTTTGTGGCCCAAACTCGGCAAACCCGAAGCACCCCCAGGTTTTCTGGCCCAAACCTGGAAACCGTCCACCCGATGGTTTTTCTCTGGCTCTACAACCAAACCGACTCTGTAGAGGGGATGCACCGCCCGTGCACCCCGTCCACCGACACGTGTCCCTAGGTCCTCGACCCAGGCAACACCATGCCCCGCAAGTCTCCGCTCATCGTTGTCCCAGGCTGCCAGCCACCACAGCTGATCCTCAGGCCACCGGTCCCTCAGTCCAAGCCTCACGTCCGCCCTTCACCGCTCCCGGTCCGTCGGCACGGCACGTCTTTGCTGGACCTTCACCTTGCCCTCGATCACTGTCTCTGTGCTCGACACCTGCACAACACAAGCCAAAGAACATGCGATCAAACCCGTTGACAATCACTCATCACTCGAGACTCGGCATACACCCATGTATCCGCAGAGTTGACATTCTTCCTCGGGTTGCAAATCAAGCAATACCGAGAAGGGACGTTTGTGCACCAGGGCAAGTACACAAAGGACATATTGAAGAAGTTCGATATGGGTGAGGCCAAGCCTCTTCCAACACCCATGTCGACCATGACGGCCCTGGATGCGGACAAGGATGGAGAAGCTGTGGACCAGAAGGAGTACCGTAGTATGATCGGGTCGCTGCTGTACTTGACGGTGACATGCCCGAACATTCAGTTCGCGGTGTGCCCTTGCGCACGCTTTCAGGTGTCGCCGTGCACTTCTCACCGTCAGACGGTCAAGCGCATTATGAGGTACCTTCGTTTCACACCTGAGTTCAGGATTTGGTATTCAGCTTCTTCCACCCTCTCCCTTTGCGGTTATTCTGATGCTGATTTTGCTGGTTGCCAACTTGATCGCAAGTCCACTTCTGGGACTTATCAGTTTTTGGGCTCTTCTCTTGTATCTTGGTCTTCTCGCAAGCAGTCTAGTGTCGTCTAGTCTACCATAGAGGCTGAGTATGTTGCTACGACTAGCTGTTGTTCCCAGTTGTTGTGGATGATAGCCACTTTGCGTGATTTTGGTCTGAACTTTTCTCGAGTTCCTTTGCTTTGGGACAGCACGAGTGCGATTAGCGTTGCTAAGAACCCCGTGCTGCATTCTAAGACCAAACACATAGATGTGTGCTTTCATTTTCTGCGAGACCACTATGAGAAGGGTGATATCGACCTTAGACATGTTGATACTCATCATCAGTTGGCCGATATTTTTAACAAGCCTTTAGACCAATCAACCTTTGCTAGGTTGAGAGGTGAGCTTGGTGTGTGTTTCCCTTTTTAGATGGGGAAAACATTTTGTCTATTGTTTCATAAGACTGACATCTTTTGTTTTGTTTTTGTTTTTGTTTTTGATAGATTAGTCTTTGCATTTCATCATGCATCTTTGCACTTTTGAGCTTCATGACTATATTCCTTAGAGTGTAACTATGCTCTGTTTAGTGTATGCTCCGATACTAATTGAAGAGCAACTGAAAAGCGCATAAGAATGCAAAACTGCTAGTCCCTCAAGAAAGAGGCAAAGACTCAACACAACTAGCTGCAAAACGCTCCAAACCAATTGGAACCAATTGAAAACTCATCAAGCGAGCAAACTCCCCCTGGACATGAACTCCCCCTTCAATAGTGCACACAACTAGGATATGATTTGTCAAATTTCTCCCCCTTAGTTGATAATGCACAAACAAGCAAATGCATATGAGTCAGAAATGCAGATTAGCAGCTTCAGGAATATAGTCGATAGAATGAAAAGATGCTCTAAAGAGTGCTGATCCGATGACTCGACAACAAGCATAAATGCCAGCAAAGGCTCAAACTGGTCACACAATATGAAATATGAACATATGAGCAAAGTGAGCAGTGTTAAGCCATTCAGAAAAGGGTTTCACCATCAAAATAGCACTGAACATGTATAGACAGAAAATCAAACAAATGCTAAACATGTATACAAGGTGAACTACCCCTAGCAAAGTTCAACCATCATGCTATAGAATGAAACATAGACTTGTGTTGTCAAATTTTATCGGAGTTGCAGCAGTGAATATACACAAGTTCAAATTCCAGCATGTGATTGCGAGAGGTTGAAAACTTGTCATTGTCTAACTTTTCAATTGAGCTAAGCCTATGCATAAGCAATCAGAAGCTTAAACCAACAGTTTCGGTCTTACACTACATGGCTCAAGTTTAACTCAATGTGCAATGAGAAACAGTCTCGATACCGTGATGTGTTGACAAGCAATCCCATCTCAATCTTTCCAATTCACTTAAACTTGGCTCAATTTTAAAGCAGAATATGAACATACCAAGCAAGTGAATGACTCAGAACTAGAGACATAGCAACCTAGCATATATGAAAAGCACATGTGATTTCAACACATTCTACACATGCTAGTTGCCAATCTCAATGGTGAATCAAGTTTCAAATTTTAAGTTTATTTAGCATATTCACCATTCATAATACAACTCAGCTCACAATGGTACCTCATCGCTCTCATAGGGGGTTGTTGGTACTCACGGTAGTGGGTGTGGATCACTTGGTTCTTTTGTGGCATGAGCTCCTCTTGGATAGGTGGCATGGTGTCTAGCTTGTTCTTCAGGTGGTTTGGTTTTGGGGCCCATGTTTGTTTCTTGGGTGGAGCTTTTGGAGGTTCTACAAACACCCCCATCCTTGGTGTTAGGCTTGAAACGCTCTTTGGGTGGAATCTTGGTTAGTTTGGGAGTAGTGGTGGAGTTCGGCTTCTCCCTCGGATTAAGACCACTAAACTCTCCAACCTTTCCAAACGATGCAGCACTCTCCAACCCCTGAGCAAAACCTACACCTGGACCTCCAACAACATGCTTGAATTGGGCAATCATCATCCCAAGCTGCGGCTCCCCACAAGACACCCATGACAAGATGGTCCGAAGGTATGTGTTTTATTCCTCGGTTTGCATCTTGTCATGCTTCACATTGGCTATCTCCATCTCCAAGCCCTCACATAAAGCGCACCTAGACACACAAGTGCTATCCGAGCTGGCCTTCTCAAGGAACACAATCTTGGCATTCTTCTCTGCCAACTCGAATTGCAAGCCTGCACAAGACTTGCACGCACCAAGCAACACAGGTCTAGCTCTAAGCTCATCCATCTCTTCAACCAATGCAGCATACTTCCCTCTCAAAGTGAGAAGGCCAGTCATGTGCTTGGAGCACATCTCACACTCCTCCTCAGAGACTACAATGGTGGACTTGGCAAACTCAAGTTCCTTCACCGCATCCTCCCACTTCTGCCTAAACTCCTTCCTCTCTCTAGCTGCACGTCTCAACAACTTGTCTTGACTAAGTAAAGCAGCAGTGAGTTTATCAACTTCAGCAGAGATTTCTTCAATAGTTTGTGATACCAGGGAGGTGTCATCGTCATTTCGAGGGATCTCCTCCAGCTTGCTGTCGACCTCATCACCGAGGGCCATGGTTCAAAAGCCCTCATCGTCGGCGAAGAAGTAGAGGCCATTGAACTTGTCCTCGATCTTCTTCTTCTCGGACTCATCATCGCTTGAAGTAGTGGAGTCGTTTTCTGAGTCGTCGACGTCGCTGAGCGTGGCAAAGAAAGCATGCTGCTCAGCCTGGGCTTTCTCCAAGTACTTCTTCTTGATGTACTCCTTGTTGAAGCTACCCTTCCGCTTGTGCTTGGGAGGGATGTGCTTCTCCTTGTGCCTGTCAGAGTCATACTTGTGCCCATGATCACCCTTGCCAAGAGATTGCTTGTTCTTCTTCGGGTAGTTGGCGATGAAGTGATCAGGGTCGCCGCACTCCAAACACCCAGCACATCCTCCTCCACGATGACGGTTCATGCGGTTGTTGTGGAACCACGAGAACCGGTTGGCAAGCAAAGCCAACTCATCGTCTCCCATGAACTCCAGCTGCTCCTCTGTGACAGAAAGAAGAGAAGACAATGCAAAGCCTCCAGAGGGGTTAGCAGAAGAGCCAGAAAGCAAAGCCATTGATGGGCCAGAAGGATTCTCATAAGAGGCCCTCGTCATGGCATCAATCTCACTAGACTATAGCTTACTAAAGAGCTCGTCGCACGTGAGAGTGTCATAGTTAGATGATCCGATGATCACCTGAACCTTTGAGTCCCACACCGAACGATCGAGAGTGTGAAGAAGCTTAAGAGCCCTCTCATGATCGTCAAAAGGCAACAACTCCTTGTTAGCTCTCATCTTGTTGACAATCACCTGAAAGCGAGCGAATAAACTTTCTATGCTCTCGCCAGGCATGTGTCGAAAGTTCTCATACTCTCGCTAGTGTGACTCGTAGAGTCGGATTTTGACTTGAGTGGTTCCCTCATGAAAGCGCATGAGAGTTGCCCAAATATCTCGAGCCGTAGCGAGGTAAGAAACACGATCAAACTCAGACATGCTCAAACAGGTGAAAAGAGCATTACGGGCTCGGCTATTGGCTTCGTGCTCATCGATCTGCTGTTGAGTCACACGAGCAGCAAAGACCACGTAATCAGCGGAGTTGCAAATCTCCCAAATCGAAGCACCCATGCTCTGAAGATAGGCCGACATATGTATCTTCTAATACGCATAGTTCGTCCCATCGAAAAACGGCGGTTTTGCCCACGCCATGATCCATGTCGATCGCCTTCTATGGATCTGGAACCGGCTAAGGTGGAAGATCCTTAACCCGCTCTGATACCAATTGAAGGACCGAGAATGTTAAAGCAAGGCGACCAGAGGGGGCTGAATGGGAGCCTAAAAATTTCTTTCTAAGCTTCGGCCTCTGTCCCAAAAATCAACCCTGTTGACATCTATTAACTATCATTATTTACCGTCAACAATACTTGAATAAATGCCAAAAAGAATTTCCAACTTAGAAATAGGAGGTTTAAACTGACAAATTCCACGAGTTTTGGTGATTCTATATTTTCTAGGGATTAAACTGGAAAACGGGACTACATTCTTCCCCAAGAAGGAACCCGACGTAGATTACTCCACCGCCAAGTCAGGAAGTCTCCAGAAGACTCTAGAGGACACCAGAGGACTCCACGAGGCGGGGCACCTCGAGACCCTGCCCAGTGGGATCGACCGGTCTGGTGGGCCCACCGGTCGGTCGGGTCCTAGGCCCCCACGCCTCCTCATTCCGAAATCTTCCTCCACCGACCTCGAGGACTCATCTCGACCGTACCTTAAGTTGGTTTGATCCAACGGTCGCGGTTCCACGCCTAGGGCTATATAACCAGACCCCTGACCCCGCCCTCCAAGAGACAGAGACAGAGAAGAGAAGTTCAGATCTTCCGACAAGAGTAGAACTAGGGTTTCTAGAGAGAGAGAGAGTTAGAGCTCTACTTCGAGTTTAGAGGTTTAGTCTAGCTAGATTCAAGTAGAGGCGGGTGACTTCGTTGGCATATCCGGCTAGAAGCTTTGTCTGAGTCTCCTGTTCGCTGTTGAAGATTCGGTAATTTGTATCTTTATTAGACTTTGTGCTACATTGATATATTTCAGTTTATTCTAGTTATATATTTAATATAGATCTGATTATGATAGAGTTTATGATCATATTCGTAAAGTACTTAGCTTTATTCCGGATAAGGTTAAATGGTCAAACTGGTGTAAACATGGTATTTGGAGTTTATTCTAGTTATATATTCAATATAGATCTGATTATGATAGAGTTTATGATCATGTTCGTAAAGTACTTAGCTTTATTCCGAATAAGGTTAAATGGTCAAACTGGTGTAAACATGGTGTTTAGGCCTAGTTTACCTGCGAATACATCCTATGCTCTGGGTCGAGAGGTAGATCGCAGGAGTGACAGTCCTGTTGAGTCCTTTGTAGTCCTCCCTCCGAGTGTAGACCTTAGTAGGATGCGGTTGCAAGTTAGAATTCATTACTTTGTTCTTGATTCTAATTTAGTAATGTCCCTTGATCATGGATGATAGATTAATTAGCTATAAATGATTGTATATTAACTAGAGTAATCACTAGGCTTGGTAGATCTGAAGTAACTTAGGATTCAAATCTCTTAATTAATCTCCTGACTGCTCTGCTTGATTCATGTAGTTCGCTCTATCTCTAGAATTCCCATTATTATCATTATTATTCATTATTTATCTTTATCTTGTCTTACCCATGTTTAGACATGTGAGTAGTTAATGAATGAATAGTAATCTCCACTATCATTAAATCACATTTATGTCCAATTGTTTCCCGCTTCACTGTTCCCCTTGGTAAAATACAAATAACGATACCTAGACAACTTGGGTGAAATGCTGCTACAATGGGTATATTTATCTGTGCGCTTGCGGATAAATATTTGTTCATATCATATTGAGCTAGTGTCAGAAATGAATTACATTTCTAGTATCATGTTGGGGATGACAACTTGACATTAAGTGATGCTAGGAGTGTCCCGTACATTTCTGAGGGCTTTTGCTAGAATCAGTTTATTAAAGTTTATTATGGACAATTGCATTAAGAAGTGTCAACAAGCATTTCTGGCGCCGTTGCCGGGGATGAGCAGCGGAAGCCACCGGGAACCGAATGGAAACCAGCAAAATCTGTGGAAACAAAACTTATTAGGAATTTAACATGGCAAAGGAGATTAATCAACTACTCATTCATTAACTTGTACCTCTGTCTTGGCAGGCTTACCCTTGTCTTTCTTTATTTATATCATATACAGGGTAACACAGGTTCAGTTGTAATTCATCACTTACAAATCAACAATCAACTAGATCGTGTGGAAGATCAACACCAGTAGTCAAGCCATGGCCAAATCAACAATCAACTAGATCGTGTGGAAGATCAACACCAGTAGTCAAGCCATGGCCAACAAGACTCTGCTGGAGTTCTCTACTCCAAGTATCGGGAACATTCGTACCGGACCTACACTCCAGACGAACAACCTTGAGTTCGAGCTCAAGCCAAGTCTTATCAACATGGTGCAAGCTACTACATTTGGTGGAAAGGAAGAAGAAGATGCAACTGCTCATCTACAAGACTTCTTGGAGATTGGAAGCACTATCATCATCAAGGACGTTCTCCAGGACATTATACTTCTTTGTCTCTTTCCCTTCTCACTGAAAGGAAAAGCGAAGCAGTGGTTCTATGCAAACATGGACAACATCAAGACATGGGAGAAATGTTCAGAGACCTTTCTATCAAGATTTTTCCCAATCAGCAAAATCAATATCTTAAAGGGAAAGATTTACAACTTTCAGCAACAAAAAAGGAGAAACCATTCCAGAAGCTTGGGAGCGTTTTCAGGAACAAATCTTAAGATGCCCACATCATAGAATAGGGAATGAATTGCTCATGCAACTATTTTATCACGGATTATTACCAAGAACACGTGAGCAACTAGATGCCACTGTTAAAGGATCATTCATGTCACCCACTTTTAGAAAAGCAGAATGTTTAATGGATAAGATAGCTGAGAATCAGGGCTGGAAACAAGTTACTACTCAACGCTGTCGCCAGATTGAAGAAGTTCCAGAAGAAGTGTGTGCACTGTCAACCAAGATGGATGTGCTTATGAATCGGCTCACTCAGAGAGCCGACTACAAGGAAGAACGTCAAGCTATTCAAGACGCATTTAATGCTCAAACTAGAAGTGGAGAATATTTGGGAATAGAATTTCCCGAAGATCAAGAAGAAGCTAACATCATCAACAACTCTACCACTCTACACAAGCAAGGATGGTGTCAACAACAACCTCCCAAACCAGATAAGTACACCAGTAATTTCAGTTCTTCCAATTTTAAGCAACCTACTTTAAGAGATCTAATTTTAGAACAAGCTAGAATAAATGATAGCATTACCAAAAGACTTGCTTTAAATGATAACACTCTTGAAAACATAAATGATAAGATGGATGAATTTTTTTCTGCCATATAAGGATCAACTCAATTATAATAAAAGAATAGAAGTTCAACTATCACAATTGGCTGTTGTTTTGCCTGTTACCACTAACGATGAGCAGATTAAGGGGATCACCACTAGACGTGGGAGGACCACTCGAGATCCGCCGTACCTAGAAGGAGCACAAAGAAGACAGATAACACCAGTGACACCCCCGAGGGCAGAAGAAAGGAATGACGAAGTTCAAGAGAATCAAGCGCAAAATGAAGAAATACAGATGGATTTTCAAGACACCAATGTTCTACCATTCCTACGCAGAAATCAAAACGCTAAGCTAGATGTGCAGTTCAATAAGTTTGTTGAAGTAATTCAGAAATTATATATCAATATTCCTCTGCTAGATGCATTACAGGTACCCACCTATGCCAAGTATGTAAGGGATATACTTAACAACAAACGACCACTACCAACTACTGAAGTAATCGAGCTGACAGAAGAATGTAGTGCGGCTATCCTCAATCAAATACCAGAGAAGAAGAAGGACCCAGGATGCCCCACTATTGAGTGCTCAATTGAAAATCAATGGTTTAGCAACGCACTATGTGATCTTGGAGCCAGTGTTAGCGTAATGCCCGCATCAGTCTACTATAAGCTCAACCATTCAGCACTTGTGTCAACACCAATGTGTCTTCAGCTAGCTGATCAATCACTCAGATACCCAATAGGAATTGCTGAGAACATCCCAGTCAAGATTCGAGAGTTCTTTGTACCAGTGGACTTCGTGGTACTAGATATGCACCCGGATTCAAAAGTATCACTCATTCTAGGAAGACCATTTTTGAGCACCGCCAAGGCCCACATTGATGTCGGAGCTGGAGAGATCAAATTCACCATAAATGGAAAGGAAGAAAAGTTCTGTAACATCCCAAAAATTGCATCAATTTGAAATAGGCAATATGATTTAATTATTACATTTTATGTGTTGCATAAAACCTAGCGAATAAATTATTTGCAAAAGCTAAAATAAATCCTAGGCCAAAGACCATGTTGATGCATACATGCTGGTGCATATTTTATTTTGTGATGATTGGTTTTGCTCAAAACTTGTTTGAATTCAATTGGATTTCAAATTTGCTTTTGAAAACTCAATTCTGGAAAATGGAAAATCATTTCTTTCTCCCTCCCTCCCTTCCTTGGCTTTTGGCCCGGTCAGCAACCGTGCCCAGTCTTTTTTTTCCCCGTCGGCCCGAGGCCTCTCCTTCGCCCGCGTGGGCCGCCTGCCCGGCCCAGCTCAAGCACTTGCGCGCAGCGCGCCGCAGCTCCTCTCCCCGCAGCCGCTGACCAGCATGGCCCGCATGGCAGCTGCCTTGCCTCCGCGCGCGCTCTCTTTCTCCCTCGCTGATGTCGATGGCCCGTCTGTCAGCGTGTTCTT
Source organism: Coix lacryma-jobi var. lacryma-jobi (assembly GCA_009763385.1). Taxonomy (NCBI): domain Eukaryota; kingdom Viridiplantae; phylum Streptophyta; class Magnoliopsida; order Poales; family Poaceae; genus Coix; species Coix lacryma-jobi. The sequence goes on from CM019824.1 coordinate 9,303,643, forward strand.
TCCCCCACCCGTGTCCGACCAGGAATCCAACCCGAGCTCCGAATCCAGCAAATCCCCGCCTCCTCCTCGATTCCTATCTAATCTGGAGCCCTCCACAAAACCCCCGAACAACCGCCGCCTCGCTCCACGCAAGTTTTTCACGCTCTCGTGCCCTAATTTGCCGTGACTGAGAGCTTCACCATCCGCAAAGTCCCCGCCTTCATCGACCCGACGTTCCAGCAAGTTCCTGCGACCGCAAGAGGTTCCACGAGCTTCATCTCGATTTCCCGAAGCTTCTGAGGTGTTTTTCCCTCTTTTTCTCCCTCGGTTTGGAGCCCTAATTGCTCGCCGTCGCTTGCAGAACCCCGCCGTCCGCCAAATCGTGCAATCCGCCGTCACCGGGATCTCTCCGACGCCATCATCACCTCTGGTGAGTTTGCCTTGATCCCCTCTTTCGATTGGACCAATCCCCAAGGTCTCTAATGCCCTGTAGCTCGATCCCGAGCTAGCGCCGCCTGTCCCCGGCCATGGCGCCGCCGCAAACACCACTTCCCTCTCCGCTCCGGTTGAAAAGCGCCGCCGCCTCGCGTCCGTCTAATCCGAGCCATCCATCTGGGATTCAACGATCTCCATCAGCCAATACCCCTTCGGCGTAAAATTTGCTTAAGAAACCCTCACAGATTTCGATCTAAACCCGCGGTCCACACTACACTGTGCGTTGAGTCTGTGAGATCTTCCTCATAAGCCCCTGCATTTCTTCCTTATTGAGGCGCAGTCCAGTCGATTCTGAAATTTGTTTAAATTGTTTTTAACTTCAAATTCAAGTTTGATTTATTTACAGTTTTGCCACCAGTTTAAAATGCTTATAACTTCTACGTTTTTAATCCGTTTTAGTCCGTTCAAGTTGCGTTAGTTTCGTTTTGAAAAGATCTATCTGTCTGTATGAAAATATATACTGTTTTTTGTACTTAAAAATTGAGTTAGGTTTAATCTACTAATTAAGATTTTGTAACTTGTTTAGCTCATAACTTTTGCGTTATAATTCCGTTTTTCGTGATCTTCGTGTTTATGTGATCGTGGTAGATCGTAGTTTCTGTTTTCAAACTTTTTATATTATTTTCTTGCTGTTGGTGTAATGTTCTAATTATAGCTTGTTTGCTTTGCATGATTGTTGTCCGGATGTTTGTGTGTTGATGTGGTAATCGAGTATAGACGGTGAGACGTACACCGGTGATCAAGAGCTCTGCTTCGACAACTCGGAGCAACAAGAGTTCACTGAATCAGGCAAGTATAGCATGGGATCCTCCTTGATGTCCTAATAACCATAAATCACTAAAATCATCATATGCATGTGTCTACCTTGATGCCTATTTAGATCTATCCTAGGTGTTGATCTTGTGCCTTGTTATACTCGGTATGCATTGGGTAGAACTATGCTAGTGCTCAATTTAAACTTTGATCATGTGAACCTGAATTTAATGATATATGCAACTTGGTAAAATTGGCTTTTATAGCAACATGGTTTAGGAACTACTATAAGGGATCACCCGGGACTACAGTGCAACCATGGGAGTTATATGGCTCTGACCTTAGCTCAGTATAAGGACCTTTTCTAGCTTGTTAGTGGTTACCCGAAAGGGCGCATAAGGCGCTTGACGAGCTGGATTTAGGGCGGCTTCTTTCTCCTTGCCTGTGTGCCGCAAGGTTGAGAGAGCCTTCTTCCCCTTGCCTTAAGACCTAACGGCCCTAACTTGTTAGACGAACCTTTGAAAGGCTTCACAGTATATCCTGCCCGCTCACCTCGGAAGTGTTATGGGAGTAATTAACCCGGGCATCTGGATATCACGACTCATTGGGTAAAGTGTGCAACCTCTGCAGAGTGTAAAACTGATATATCAGCCGTGCTCACGGTTACGAGCGACCTGGAATTCTTATGGTATAGTTGTTGCTTTAATAATGTTTTAATTTGATATTATTATCTTGTTTAATGATCTCATGTTCACATTGATCACATGTTTAATTTGGGATGGTTATCTTTGATGCTATCTAATGCTAAAATTGTGTCAACTAAAAGCTACTGCAGTTAAACCAGTGTCAGCTTTATTTGAGCTTCATGAACCCCATGTTACACTTGTTAAGTACGAGATGTACTTATGCTTGTTTATTTCTTTCTACTTGGATAAAAATCCTGGATGGGTAACAGATTGCTATGGTAATGATGACTTCCCTAAAGAGTTCTAGTCTTGCTGTCAACTAGTCATCTTCCCTGTGATGGAGCTACCGTGAGAGTTATCTTATTTATCCACTGCTATATAAAGACTTTGTATAATATTCGTTATGTAATAAAAATATGTGATGGGACTCCTTAATTTGTGGCTTATGTGTGTGATTGATCTCTGGACACACATGAGTTATTGCATTCAATTTTGTTCTTAAAATTGGGTGTGACAAATTGGTATCAAAGCTATGTTGACTGTAGGACGCAAGCCTAGTTAGTTTATGGTTGTTTTAGTAGTCTTTGCTTCTCTTTCTTGCTATTGATCTTAGCCTTATTAATTTATCAAATTATATGCTTCTCTTTACTTACTCTATTATATAAATATATTGATTCTATTGTATCTGTCTCTTGCTCTACTCCATGGATGGCACGACGGACCGCCCGCAAGACTATCGAAGGTCGTTTGAGGTCATTCCTGAGGGCAGGCAACCTCATCCCGCAAGCACCCCAGGAGCCAGCGCCACAAGAGCCAGCACCTCAAGAGCCGGCACCGCCAGTACCAGCACCTCAAGAGCCGGCACCGCCTGTGCAAGCACCCTCAGCAGTGCCAGCGCCCCAGGAGCAAGTACCACCAGCACCACCAGCACCCATACCACAAGCTCCAGCTCAGCAAGCACCAGCTCCACAAGCTCCAGTACCTCCCGCGCCAGTGCCCCCAGAAGTGCTGGAGGTTGAAGACAATGAAGAACCTGTGATAGGATGGGACGTGGACTCCGGGTATCTCGTCGGAGCGCCCCCAGCTGCTCAGTGTCCCACACATCTCAGGCTAATGGGACTTCTTGATGCCTACTACCCTGACCTGAACATCATCGTGCAGTACACCCACTGGAGGTACAGGCATCCCCTGGAAAGGACCTACTGGAAGGCAAGGATGACTGTCACCGTCCGAGAAAAAGAGAGTGGCCTACACCTGCATGAGATGGTGATAGCCCACAAGGCTCGTCGGTCCACTCTAGCATCAGCCTTGGAAGCCGTGGCGGTTGAAGCCTACAAAGCGTTCCGGGGTCGTCGCATTGAAGACATGAGGGATGATGCATACAACTACCTGCCCTACTGGAACAATGATATGAGGGAGGCTATGGTAGAAGACCCTCATGCAACTCCAACCGTGAAGGCTACACGAGACTTTCTCCTTGATAGGGAAAGGTCTAACGCAGACTTGGAGAAGATGGTGATATCCCAAGGGAAGGACCTCAAGAGGTGCTATAACACCATAGATGAGCTACGGGAGCAACTTGACCTTGCTCCCATGTACAAGAGGCTTTGTGAACTGCTCTATAAATAGGCATAGGTCACCCTTTATGTAATAAAATGATAGTAGCAAGCGTTTTATCGAGTCTAGTTAAATTTTGTGCTAGTGTGCTTCTTTATGTGTGAGTTGAACTATTATTATGCTTATGTGTGATTTGGTTCTTTGTAATGTCTGGTGAGATATTGTAGGCTTGTCTACAAATCTCATAGTTATACATAACGTTTATGAATAATAAGAGGGTTCGTTATATCTTGTCCTATGCTGTTTTCTGGAGCAACCTATAATCTTTCGGTTATATCTCAAGTTCTGTTCGTGCAACATGGCTGAAAATTTTATGATGGAAAATAGACTTCGATATCTAACCAATGCCTTTGGAATCACGTCAATAGCTGTTATGGTTTGTGAGATATGACTGTTTCAAGTTAGAGTTTCTGCGCAGTTCTGAACTCTGGACAGTTTCGTTTGTTCTCTGTTTTTGACTAATTTAACGACAGAATCTGGGAAAGTCACTTAAATAAAAGTTTTAGATAATTTATTCATCTTTCCAACCGTGTATGGCAGGCCCTGTTTGGAATTCTGGAACTCGAGTTATGACCGTTTTTCTGTACTGTTGTTACCGGATGTTGCCCAGAAATTTTTAGATCTGTTGTTTCTTCTCATGTAAGTGATCTTTTATTGAAAGGTTCGCTAACCGTGGACCTTGTTGGAACACAGATGGCTGCCAGAGGAGGTGGAGTTGGAGGTGGACGTGGACGTGGCCATGGTCGTGGAGCACCTGTAAACCCACCACCACCACCACCACCAGTGGACATTCAACAACTGATGGGCATCCAGGCCCAATTCATGCAGACCATGATGCAACATCTGCACAACCAGCCAGTTGGAGGGGCACCACCGATGCAAGTGAGGGACAAGAGGGGTGAGTTTCTGAAGGGTCACCCGCCAGTGTTCTCTCATGCTGCTGATCCCCTGGAGGCTGATGACTGGCTTCGTGCTGTTGAACGCCAGCTCACCATCGCACAGTGCAATGACCAGGAGAAGATGCTCTATGCTTCTGGTCAGTTGCAAGGAGCTGCTCTGGATTATTGGGAATCGTTTCAGTTCGGTCGCGCCAACAATGCCCTAGCTATCACATTTGAGGAGTTCAAGAGCAACTTCAAAGCGTACCACATCCCCGCTGGCTTGATTGAGTTGAAGCAGGAGGAATTCAGATCTCTGCGCCAAGGAGCCATGACCGTTGCTGAGTACCGTGACAAGTTTGCTCAGTTGTCACGCTATGCCCCCGCTGATATTGCTCAGGATGCCGACAAGCAGCGTCGCTTCCTCAAGGGTCTGAATGATGGACTGGCGCTTCAGCTGATGTCTAATGAGTTTGCCAGCTACCAGACTCTAGTCAACCGTGCTATAGTGGTTGACAACAAGCGCAAAGAGATGGAGGCTAGAAAGAGGAAGCTCCAAGGTCAGTCCTCTGGTAGTAACAACCGCCCTCGTCCCAACTTCGCACCAGGCAACCAGCAGAGGTACCAAGGACCTACTACTCAGTGGAACCGCAACCAGGGACAGCAACGTCCTTCATACCCGCAACAGCAGCAGAACAATAATCAGGCCTAGCGCCAAGGCACCCCCAACAATGCTCCCATGAAGAGTAGTGCACCCAACACCCCCGCTAAGAATGGAGCACCCAATGCCTGTTACCGTTGTGGCGATCCAAGTCACTTTGCCAACCGCTGTCCGAAGAGGCAAGATCAGCTCCCACCTCAGAATAATGGGCAGAAAGGAAGGCAGCAAGCACCTCCTAATACGGGCAAGGTGAATCACGTGTCCGCAGAGACCGTGCAGGAAGCGCCAGAAGTCATGCTTGGTACGTTCAACATCAGCTCCATTCCTGCTACAGTTCTTTTCGATTCTGGTGCATCGCATACTTTCATATCACATACATTTGTTAGAATGCATAATCTACCTGTTAGCCTCATGAAAACCCCCATAATGGTTACCTCACCGGGTGGAGGTTTACAAGCTACGCTTCAGTGTATGCCTCTAGATGTGTCCTTGGGAGGAGTAGATTTTTCAGTATCCCCAATTGTGCTGAAGACAGCTGGTATTGATTTGATACTGGGTATGGATTGGATGATGAAAACCAAGACTGAGATTTAGTGTCAAGGGAAAGTTGTGTCAGTTACCACCGCTAAGGGAGACAAAATCAGTTTTGATGTAGTGCTACAACCAACACCAACCGCAACCGTGAACCAGATGAATGAAGAGGTTTTCCCGGAAGATCTAGTGGTGGATGAGTTCCCAGATGTGTTCCCCGATGACTTGCCAGGTATGCCACCCGATCGTGACATTGAATTTATTATTGAGCTTTTACTTGGAACTGCACCCATAGCTAAAAGACCATATAGAATGGGAGTACCTGAATTAGAAGAACTTAAGAAACAAATTAGAGAGTTACAAGAAAAAGGGTTTATTCGTCCTAGTTCAACACCATGGGGAGCTCCTGTTATCTTTGTTGACAAGAAGGATGGTGGTCAACGGATGTGTGTTGACTATAGATCACTTAATGAAGTTACTATCAAGAACAAGTACCCATTGCCAAGGATTGATGATCTGTTCGATCAGCTTAAAGGTGCATGTGTGTTCTCTAAGATTGATCTACGTTCTAGTTATCATCAGTTGAAGATTCGGGCATCTGATATTCCAAAGACAGCTTTCACTACCAGGTATGGGTTGTCTGAGTATACAGTCATGTCATTTGGTTTGACCAATGCACCTGCCTACTTTATGTATTTGATGAACAAGGTGTTCATGGAATATCTCGACAAGTTTGTTGTTGTGTTTATTGATGATATTCTGGTATACTCTAAGAACAAGGAAGATCATGCTGAACATCTGAGGTTAGTACTACAGAAACTCAGAGAGCACAAGTTTTATGCCAAACGTAGCAAGTGTGAGTTCTGGTTGAAGGAAGTTTCTTTCCTTGGACATGTTATCTCTAATGGAGGCATCTCAGTAGATCCAAGCAAGGTTGAGGATGTGTTGAACTGGAAGCCACCAACAGATGTGACCGAGATCTGTAGTTTCCTCGGATTGGCTGGTTACTATAGAAGGTTCATTGAAGGATTCTCCAAGCTTGCTAAGCCAATGACCGCTCTGCTAGAGAAGAATGCTAAGTTTGTCTGGTCCGATAAATGTCAGGCTAATTTTGAAGAGTTGAAGAAACGTCTGACTACAGCTCCAGTGTTGATACTACCAGATCTGAGAAAGGATTTCTCTATTTACTGTGATGCATCTCGTCAAGGTTTGGGTTGTGTTCTTATGCAAGAAGGCAGAGTTGTGGCATATGCATCGAGGCAGTTGAGAAAGCATGAGCTGAATTATCCCACACATGATCTTGAGTTAGCAGCTGTTGTCCATGCCTTGAAAATCTGGAGACACTATCTAGTGGGTCACAAGACGGACATTTATACTGATCATAAGAGCTTGAAGTACATATTCACTCAGTCTGATTTGAACTTGAGACAGCGCAAATGGTTAGAATTGATTAAGGACTATGATCTGGAGATACACTACCATCTCGGGAAAGCCAATGTTGTAGCAGATGCCTTGAGCAGAAAGAGCTATGCTAATGAGATCCGAATTGCTTCTATGCCAGATGAGTTGTGTGCTGAATTTGCACATCTAAATCTGGGATTTGTGACTAATGCCATGGAATTGGTACTTGAACCGGTGTTGATGCAAGAGATACGTAAGGGTCAGATGGCAGATGAGAAGTTGAAGCAGATAGCAGATAATATTGCTCTTGGCAAAGCATCAGGTTTCCGATTAGATGATGATGGTACGTTATGGCATGGAAACAGGTTATGCGTGCCTGAAATCAAGGAGATACGTGAGACTATACTGCGAGAAGTGCATGAGTCAGCTTACTCCATTCATCCTGGAAGTACTAAGATGTACCTTGATTTGAAGAAAAAGTATTGGTGGGATGGACTGAAAAGAGATGTAGCCAAGTATGTAGCTCTATGTGATACCTGTCAGAGAGTAAAGGCAGAACATCAAAGACCGCTGGTTTGTTGCAACCGATGAAGATACCTGAATGGAAGTGGGAAGAAGTTGGTATGGACTTTATAGTTGGTTTGCCTCGTACTCAGAGATGCTATGATTCTATATGGGTAATAGTTGATCGATTGACCAAAGTTGCTCACTTTATACCTGTCAAAACTACCTACAATGGGGCAAGATTAGAAGAACTATATATGGAAAGAATTGTCTGTCTACATGGAGTTCCAAGGAAGATCGTGTCTGATAGAGGTTCATAGTTTACGTCACACTTCTGGAAGGGTATACATGAAGCTTTGAGTACAAGGTTGAACTTCAGTACTGCTTATCATCCACAAACTGATGGACAGACGGAAAGAACAAATCAGATTCTAGAAGACATGTTGAGAGCTTGTGCATTACAGTATGGCATCAGTTGGGACAAGAATTTGTGTTATGCAGAGTTCTCGTACAACAACAGCTATCAGGAGAGTCTTAAGAAGGCACCGTTTGAAGCTTTATATGGGAGACAGTGTAGAACACCACTGTTCTGGGATCAGACAGGTGAAAGTCAAGTGTTTGAACCTGATGTGCTGAGGAATGCAAAGGAACATGTTAGAATGGTCAGAGATAACCTGAGGGTAGCTCAGTCCCGACAGAAGAGTTATGCAAACAACCGTCGTCGAGATCTGTCTTTTGCAGTGGGAGATTATGTCTATCTGAAAGTGTCACCAATGAGAGGTGTAAAAAGATTCAATAAGAAAGGAAAACTAGCACCAAGGTATATTGGACCGTTCAAGATTCTTGAAAGACGTGGTGAAGTGGCATATCAGTTAGAGTTGCCTGAAAGCTTGTCAGGAGTGCATGATGTGTTTCATGTTTCTTAGTTGAAGAAGTGTCTACGAGTGCCCGAGGAGCAGATACCGTTGGAAGAGCTCACAATTAAGGAAGATCTGATGTATGATGAGTATCCGACTAAGATTCTAGAGACAGCTGAAAGAGTTACCAGGAGCAGAGTAATAAAGATGTGCAAGGTTCAGTGGAATCAGTACTCAGAAGCAGAGGCAACTTGGGAAAGAGAAGAGGATCTGAGGAAGTCATACCCATAGTTGTTTGTGAAGGACCGAGAAGCTAACCGAAAGCGACCAGAGGGGGGGTGAATGGGAGCTTAAAAATTTCCTTTCGGAAACTAGATGCCACTGTCCCAAAATCAACCCCAAGAGCAAACCCTAGAGCTTGCTAATGTCCACGACCCTAGATATAGGGTGGATGCTTCCTAGAAGCACAGCGGGACACTAGACAACCCTAGAAAGCCAACGCAAAAGACGGAACTCGAATCCGATCAAGAACGAACGAACCGCGAACGAAAACGCGCGAAACTGGATCGACCGGACTCTGGCCAGCGTCCGGTCAGCAGGGACCGGACGCGTCCGGTCAACAAAAATCGGCTCTGGAACCTTACTGTTCGTGACCGGACTCACGAGTACGGAGCGTCCGGTCGAGAGCAGTGCGTCCGGTCAGAAACGAACAAGCACGATGAACAGTGGAAGCGATGCGTCCGGTCAAAACGTGACCGGAGCGTCTGGTCAAAGTGAGGAACACGGCTACGTGTTGTTCATCGACCGGACTCACGCGCAGTGCGTCCGGTCACCCCGATGGAGCGTCCGGTCGATGCGCAGCAGCACTGTTCGTCCACCGAATCGCCTCGATCTCACCCAAAACAAATCCTCTAGGGATCAAACTCGGTGAGATGAGTCACAAGGAGTATAGTGAGCTATCTCTAAGAGATCATGGCTCGAACCTATCTCCAAATCGGTGAATCGAAGAATTTCGGGGGAAGGGAGAAAACTTGACCCGAAACGAAAAATCGATCGATCTCCTAGACCGTGAGGTTAGAGGATGATTCCTTCGGTGAAAAGAAGTGCCTCACGATCTAGAACAAACCAGTTCAAACGGAATTGCAAAAGACGAACCGAGCAAAGAGATCAAGCGACGGGAAAATCGTGGAGAAAAAGGATTCCGCAAAGAACACGAACAAAACGCGAATCACACCCACGAATTGCAAGCCGAAGCGCAAACACACGCTACGACAAGGAGGATACGGCCTCCTTTCCTCAAAATCTACAAGTACACAGAGTTCTTGGTCTCTCTACGGATCTCAGCTACAGCAGGGGATGGGAGAGCCGGAAACCCTAGCAAATGAAGGCACTAACTGAGATGGGGGAGGAGGGTGTCTCCCCTGACTACTTATCCTATTCTAGTCTAAGTCTATTTCCTACTCTACCCCTCTCTATTCTAATTACAGAGCGAACCAGCTAAACCCTAGGGTTATTCTGGGCCAACTCGGTGGTAGGTAGATCCAACGGCCACGCCCGCACAACTCGTCCGCGTTGCCTCCACGCAACCTTCCGATTGCCGCCACGTGCCGTCCTCGCTCTGCACCCCCGGTTTTGTGGCCCAAACCGGGAAACCAGCCTTTTCCAGCAACCCCCGGTTTTGAGGCCCAAACCGGGAAACCAGCCCACCAGCCTGAGTTTTGTGGCCCAAACTCAGAAACCCGTAGCGCCCGAGTTTTGAGGCCCAAACTCGGAAACCGGCCCATCACCCGAGTTTTGTGGCCAAACTCGGAAACCATCCGCGCCCAGGTTTTGTGGCTCAACCTGGAAACCGAGCACCCGAGTTTTGAGGCCCAAACTCGGAAACCGTCCACCCGTTGGTTTTTCTCTGGCTCAACCAACAAACCAGAGCTGTAGAAGGGATGCACCGCCCGTGCACCCCGTCCACCGACACGTGTCCCCAGGTCCTCGACCCGAGCAACACCGAGCCCCGCAAGTCTCCGCTCGTCGCTGTCCCAGGCTGCCAGCCACCACAGCTGATCCTCAGGCACTCCGGTCCCTCAGTCCAAGCCTCACGTCCGCCCTTCACTGCTCGATACATCGGCATGGCACGTCCGCCGCACGGCACGCCCATCCTTCATCGCACCCAGTCCGTCGGCACGGCACGTCTCAACTTGACCTTCACCTTGCCCTCGATCACTGTCTCCGTGCTCGACACCTGCACAACACAAGCCAAAGAACATGCGCATCAAACCCGTTGACAATCACTCATCACTCAGAGACTCGGCATACACCCATGTATCCGCAATCTCCCCCTTGATGAGTGCATTGTCAACTACACACACAAATCATAAAATGAAAGAAGAAGGTAGGAGGAAGGAGAGGAAGAGAACTCAACCAAATGACCCAAAAGCATAGCAAAGCCGAAGAAGGTCAAGTGGAAGAAGCGAGAACTTGGTCCCCAAAGACATGGGCAACGGCTCGACGCGACCAAGCAAAGCAAAGCTAGCCCTCAAGAAGAGGTAAAACAAGCTCAACACCGCTAGCAGAAAACCAATTGAAAATCGGAGCTAAAAGATGGCAAAGTGCTAGTCCCTCAAGATAGAGGCACAGAGGCTCAACACAACTAGCACGAAAACCACTCTGAACCAGTTGAAAAACAATCGAAAAGTCTTCGAACCAATCGAAATCAAACTCGATGCCAAATGAGGAAAATGTTTGCTAGTCCCTCAAGATAGAGGCAACGGCTCAACACAACTAGCAAACTCCCCTCGACAAGTGCAAGTAACCCGGGACTCCCCCTTAGGTCCAACAAGAGAAGAGCATAAAGATCTGAAAATCTCCCCCTTAGCAAAAACTCTGCCTTAATTGAACGCCAGGAGACATATGATTTGCAAAAACTCTCCCCCTTAGTTGAAAATGCACTTATCAAGCACAAACTCTTCCCTTGAGCCAACAAAACTCCCCCTTCTAAAATGCATATGAAGTCAGAAATGCAAGTTAGCAGCTTCAGGCATATAATCAACAGAGTGCAAAAATGCTCTAATCAGTATAGCTCCAATGGCACAACTAAGCACTCAAATAGCGAAGGCTCAAACTGATCACACATACGAAATATGAAGCATATGAGCAAGTGAGCAGTTTTTAGCCAAAAAGATAGTCACCATCAGAATAGCACTACACATGTATAGATAGGAATCCAGACAAGTGCTAAACATGTATACAAGGTGAACTACCCCTAGCAAAGTTCAATCATCATGCATAGGAATGAAGCATATACTTGTGATTTCATTTTTATATTGGAGTTGCAGCGGTGAAGACTTCACAAGTTCAATTATTTAGCATGTGATTGCGAGAGGTTGAAAGCTTGTCTTTGCCTAACTTTTCAACCGAGCGAAGCCTATGCCGAAGCAATCAGAAGCTTGAAGCTACGGTTTCGGTCATACACTACACGGCTCAAGTTTAACTCAAAGTGCAATGAGAAACAGTCTCGATACCATGAGGTGTTGACAAGCAATCCCATCTCGATCTTTTCAATTCACTAAAACTTGGTTCAAATTTTATACATGATATGAACAGACCAAGCAAGTGAATGACTCATAACTAGAGACATAGCAACCTAGCATATATGAAAAGCACGAGTGAACTCAACATATCCTACACATGCTAGTTGCATATCTCAATGGTGAACATTTTCAGATTGTAAGTTATTAAGTAAATTCACCATTCCAAAATAGCTCAGCTCATAACATGTACTAGTGATCAGGAAGAGCATAAGCTACAAGCATCCATATAAGCATCGGAGCATACTAAATAGAGCATAGATACATTCTAGTGATTATAAACATGAAGCTCAGAATGTAAATGCGTATGCCAAAATGCAAAAGAAAAGAAAGACAAAAGAGTCAGTCAAATATACAAGATCCAAAATGTTTCCCCCATCTAAAAGGGGAAACACACACCAAGCTCACCCCTCAACCGATTAAAGGTTGATTCGTCTAAAGGCTTGGTGAAAATATCAGCCAGTTGATGATGAGTATCGACATGGCGAAGGTCGATATCACCCTTCTCCTGGTGGTCTCGTAGAAAATGAAAGCGCACATCAATGTGTTTGGTCTTCGAGTGAAGCACGGGGTTCTTAGCAACGCTAATGGCACTCGTTTTGTCGCAAAGCAAAGGCACGCGAGAAAAGCTCAGACCAAAATCACGCAAAGTGGCCATCATCCAAAGCAACTGGGAACAGCAGCTAGCCGCAGCAACATATTCAGCCTCCGTAGTGGACTGAGCGACGCTAGACTGCTTGCGAGAAGACCACGAAACAAGAGAAGAACCAATAAACTGGCATGTCCCAGAAGTGGACTTGCGCTCAATACGACAACCAGCAAAATCAGCATCCGAATAACCGCAAAGGGAGAGGGTGGAGGAAGCAGAATACCAAATCCCAAACTCAGGCGTGAAACGAAGGTACCTGAAAATCCGCTTCACCGCCTGACGGTGAGAGGTGCGCGGCAACGCCTGAAAGCGCGCACACAGACACACCGCGAACTGGATGTCCGGGCGTGTCGCCGTCAGGTAGAGGAGCGACCCGATCATGCTGCGGTACTCCTTCTGGTCCACTGCTTCTCCATCCACATCCGCATCCAGGGCAGTCGTCGTCGACATGGGTGTTGGAAGAGGCTTGGCCTCACCCATATCGAATCGCTTTAGCAAGTCCTTGGTGTACTTGCCCTGGTGCACAAACGTCCCCTCTCGGGATTGCTTAATTTGCAACCCGAGAAAGAATGTCAGCTCGCCCATCATGCTCATCTCGAACTCCCTGCTCATAGTATCTGCAAACTTGGCAACCAAAGCGTGAGAAGAACCACCAAAAATGATATCATCCACGTAAATCTGGACCAAGAGCGTGTCTTTGCCTTGCCGGAGGAGAAAGAGCGTTTTATCTACACATCCCATTTTAAAACCCTTAGCAAGCAAAAAGGTTTTCAACCTATCATACCAGGCTCTAGGGGCTTGTTTCAAACCATATAAAGCTTTATGAAGTTTAAAGACATGGTTTGGAAACTTGGGATTTTCAAAACCGGGGGGTTGCTCAACATAAACCTCCTCCTCTATGTAGCCGTTTAAGAAGGCACTCTTGACATCCATTTGAAAAAGTTTGAAGCCTTTGGATGCAGCAAAAGCCAAGAGTATCCTAATAGCCTCCAAACGAGCTACAGGAGCAAACGTCTCCTCATAATCTATCCCCTCCTTCTGACTATAGCCTTTCGCTACAAGTCGGGCCTTGTTTCTAACAACGTGGCCATCCTCTCCTTGCTTGTTTTTGAAAACCCATTTTGTCCCAATAGGCTTACAGTCAGGTGGAGGTGGAACTAGAACCCAAACCCGATTTCGCTCAAAATTTTCTAACTCCTCATGCATGGCATTAACCCAATCCGGATCCGTCAAAGCGTGTCCAACATCTCGGGGCTCAAAGTTAGCAACAAAAGCAGAATGAGCGAAGTGCGAGATTTGCTGTGACCTGGACCGAGTGACCCGTTCGTCGATGTTGCCGATCATCTGCTGAGGCGGGTGCTGGCGCTGGATATGTCGTGGCGCCTCCCGAGCTGAGGTAGCCTCCCCCTCAACAGCAGCTGGTGCCTCCCCGGGTACAAATGGTACCGCTCGGGGTGGCGGATCCCACGGCCCCCAGGAAGAAGAGGTGTCGGGGCCGTGAGTCGTCGTCGAGGCCGCTCTTTGCGGCGCGGCAGGTGGAGGGGGTGCTGGATCATCCATACCTTCAGCACCCTCGTCCTCGTCATCAAAAAGAGGCTCACCAACCTCATGATCACCTGCACGCTCAAAACGAGAAGAAGGACAAACCATGGTCTCGTCGAAGGTGACATCGGATGTCTCCATGACTCGGTTAGTGTCAAGGTTAAGTACACGATAAGCTCGAGTGTGAGTGCCATAACCCAAAAACACACCGTCAGAAGAACGAGATTCAAATTTGTCCAAGTTGCCCTTTTTGAGTATAAAACAATGGCAACCAAAAACTCGAAAATAACTCACCTTGGGCAGTTTGCCAAAACGCAACTCATAAGAAGTCTTTTTCAAGAAAGCTCTCAGAAAAATGCGATTGGAAATATAGCATGCAGTGTTCATAGCTTCGGCCCAATAGCGCCTAGGAGTCCTATGCTCATCAAGCATCGTCCTGGCCATCTCAACAAGGGTCCGATTCTTCCTCTCTACAACACCATTTTGGGGCGGTGTGTAGGGGGAAGAAAACTGATGCTCCAAGCCAAGGTGGTTACAAAACTTCTCAAAATCCGAATTTTTGAATTCAGAACCATTATCACTTCTAATAGCTCGCATCGAGTTCAAAGGGAACTCGTTCTGAAGACGCAAAATCAGATTGCGAGCGAAGGAGAAAGTCTCAGTCTTCTCAGTCAAAAAGAAGACCCACGAATATCTCGAAAAGTCGTCAACAACAACCAAAACATACCACTTGCCACCAACCGAGCTCACCCGAGCCGGACCAACAAGGTCCATGTGTAAAAGCTCTCCGGGGTGCGAGGTCATGACCTTAGTCACTGGATGGTGGGGAGCGGCAACCATCTTCCCATGTCTGCAAGAATGGCAAACTAGATCCTTCTCCATCGAAAGCTTGGGCAATCCTCGGATTAGGCCAAGTGAGCTAAGTCTTGCAAGCAAGTCGAAGCTTAAATGACCGAGCCTCCTATGCCACTTCCAAAGATCGGAGGAAGAAGGACTAGCCAAAAGACAGCGAGAAGAACCAAACGACTCCGAGAAATTCGCGCGAAAGACTTTCCCAAAGGGCGAAATCAGACATACAAGATCGCCCTGAGGATCTAAGATGCGACTAAGGTTCGGTTTAAAACGAATCTCATAGTCATCATCAAAAAGTTGCGAAACAGAAAGAAGGTTAAAATGCAGGTTAGAAACAAGAGCAACATCGCGCAACACAAAGTGCTCATTAACCCGCACCGTCCCACGAGACAATACCTTACCTTTACTATTGTCGCCGAAGGTTATGTACTCCTTTCCGGCGACCGGGCTAAGGCTGGAGAACCACTTGGCGTTTCCGGTCATGTGCCTCGAGCAACCAGAATCCACCAACCAAATGTCCTCCAACCGTCTCACCTACATCAATAAAAAGACATAGGGTGAGCATACGGTCCAACACTGGGGTTAGTGAAGTAAGGAGAATACCAGTGTTGGGCCGGCTGCTCAAAAGAACGGTCAGTGTAAAAACTATTCCTAGCCTGTCTACGGGGGTAGCGATCACCACGTACAGGAAAACGTGGTCCGCTGGGGAAGAAGCGCTCACCGCGGTACTCAAACTGCGGTGGGGGAAAGCGCTCAACTAAGCCTCCGCCACGGGGTCCATTACCTGCAAAAGCAGGACCCCGTCGGGCACGCTCTCTACGAGATCTACGCCTAGGAGCCTGGGGCTCAACTGCTCTAGCGTCTCTCCTCGGAGCTCTCTCCTGCCTAGGCCTAACAACCTGAGGTGCTGGACCTCTAGGCCTAGTCTCCCTCCTAGGGGCTCTCATCTCCTGCCTAGGCCGGGGACCTTGACGTCCGGACCTAGCAGCTCTCCCCTGAGCCTTCGGCACATGTCCACCATGAGCTGGATGGTACATGTCCGGGTTCTCCATCTCCCGAGCACGGCGCGCCTCTCGCTTGCGCCGGAAACAGAACTCGATCAAGTGACCATCCCTCCCACATAAATCACACTGGTACCTCACCGCACGCAAAGGGGGTTGTTGGTGACCAGGGCTGTGGGTGTGGTTCACTTTGCCCTTCTGAGGCAAACACTCCTCTCTAATGGGTGGCATAGCATCAAGCTTGTTCTTGAGGTGGTTTGGCTTGGGTGCCCAAATTTGGTTCTTGGGAGGAGCTCTCGGGGGTTCCTCAACCACACCATCTTTGGTGGCAGGCTTGGCAGGCTCTTTGGGTGGAAGTTTGGCAAGCTTGGGAGTAGTGGTGGAGTTAGGCTTCTCACATGGATTCAACCCACTCGACTCTCCAATCTTCCCAAAAGCAGAAAGATCAACACCCTGAGCAAAACCTACACCAGGAGCCCCAGCAGCTCGCTTGAATTGGGAGATCATCATCCCGAGCTGCGGCTCACTACAGGAGACCCATGACAAGATGGTCCGAAGGTATGTGTTTTCTTCCTCGGTTTGCATCTTGTCATGCTTCACATTGGCAATCTCCAGCTCCAAGCCCTCGCACAAAACGCACCTCGCCACTCCAGTGCTACCTGAGCTGGCCTCCTCAAGAGACACAATCTTGGCATTCTTCTCTGCCAACTCAGATTGCAAGACGGGACAGGTCTTGCATGCACCCAACAGAGAAGGTCTAGCCTTCAGCTCATCCAGCTCTCCTACCAACGCAGCATACTTACCTCTCAAAGTGAGAAGGTCAGTCATGTGCGTGGTGCACGACTCGCACTCAACCTCCTCCGACACGACCACGGTGGACTTGGCAAACTCAAGCTCCCTCACCGTGTCCTCCCACTTCTGCCTAAACTCCTTGCGCTCTCTAGCGGCATGCCTCAGCAACTTGTCCTGACTAAGGAGCGCGGCAGTAAGCTTCTCAACTTCAGCAGAAAGCTCGTCGTGAGTAAGGGATACCTGGGAGGTGTCGTCGTCATCGTCGTCATGAGGGGAGTGCTCCAGCTTGCCATCGACCTCATCACCGAGCGCCATGGTGCAGAAGCCGTCGTCGTCGGCGAAGAAGCAGAGACCGTTCAGCTTGTCCTCGATCCTCTTCTTCTTCTCGGACTCGTCGTCGCTTGATGAAGCGGAGTCATCATCCGAGCCGTCGACGTCGCTGAGCGTGGCGAAGAACGCACGCTGCTCAGCCTGGGCCTTCTCCAAGTACTTCTTCTTGATGTACTCCTTGTCGAAGCCGCCCCTCCGCTTGTGCCTCGCGGGGACGTACTTCTCCTTGCGCTTGCCGGAGTCGTACTTGTGCCCATGATCGCCCTTCCCAGATGAATGCTTCTTCTTGGGGCAGTTGGCGATGAAGTGGTCGGGGTCGCCGCACTCATAGCATCCTGAGCGTCCTCCACCGCGGCGACGGTTCATGCGGTTGTTGTGGAACCGCGTGAACCGGTTGGCGAGCATTGCCAACTCGTCATCCCCCAACGACTCAAGCTGGTCCTCTGTGACAGAAAAGAGTGAAGAAAGTGCAAAGCCAGCAGAGGGATTAGCAGAAGAGCCAGAAACCAAAGCCATAGTCAGGCCAGAAGGATTCGCATAAGAAGCCCTCGACATGGCGTCAATCTCACTGGACTTGAGCTTACTAAAGAGCTCGTCGCAGGTGAGGGTCTCATAGTTAGGCGATTCGATGATCGCCTGAACCTTGGAATCCCACACCGACCGATCAAGAGTGTGCAAGAGCTTCAAAGCACGCTCGTGATCGTCAAAAGGCAACTGCTCCTTGTTAGCCCTCATCCTGTTGACAATCACCTGAAAGCGAGCGAATAAACTTTCTATGCTCTCGCCAGGCTGATGTCGAAAGTTCTCATACTCACGCTTGAACGACTCGTAGAGTCGGGTTTTGACTTGAGAGGTGCCCTCATGGAAACGCATGAGGGTGTCCCAGATCTCCCGAGCCGTAGCAAGGTGAGAAACACGATCAAACTCACCCATGCTCAAACAAGAAAAGAGAGCATTACGGGCTCGGCTATTGGCATCGTGCTCATCGATCTGTTGCTGAGAAACACGAGCAGCCAAGACCACGTAATCAGCAGAGTTGCAAATATCCCAAATAGAAGCACCCAAACTCTGCAGATAGGCCGACATGCGTATCTTCCAATACGCATAGTTCGTCCCATCAAAGAACGGCGGTTTGCCCATGCCGCGATCCATGTCGCCTTCTGTGGTTCTGGAACCGGCTAAGGTGGAAGATGCTTAACCTGCTCTGATACCAATTGAAGGACCGAGAAGCTAACCGAAAGCGACCAGAGGGGGGGTGAATGGGAGCTTAAAAATTTCCTTTCGGAAACTAGATGCCACTGTCCCAAAATCAACCCCAAGAGCAAACCCTAGAGCTTGCTAATGTCCACGACCCTAGATGTAGGGTGGATGCTTCCTAGAAGCACAGCGGGACACTAGACAACCCTAGAAAGCCAACGCAAAAGACGGAACTCGAATCCGATCAAGAACGAACGAACCGCGAACGAAAACGCGCGAAACTGGATCGACCGGACTCTGGCCAGCGTCCGGTCAGCAGGGACCGGACGCGTCCGGTCAACAAAAATCGGCTCTGGAACCTTACTGTTCGCGACCGGACTCACGAGTACGGAGCGTTCGGTCGAGAGCAGTGCGTCCGGTCAGAAACGAACAAGCACGATGAACAGTGGAAGCGATGCGTCCGGTCAAAACGTGACCGGAGCGTCCGGTCAAAGTGAGGAACACGGCTACGTGCTGTTCATCGACCGGACTCACGCGCAGTGCGTCCGGTCACCCCGATGGAGCGTCTGGTCGATGCGCAGCAGCACTGTTCGTCCACCGAATCGCCTCGATCTCACCCAAAACAAATCCTCTAGGGATCAAACTCGGTGAGATGAGTCACAAGGAGTATAGTGAGCTATCTCTAAGAGATCATGGCTCGAACCTATCTCCAAATCGGTGAATCGAAGAATTTCGGGGGAAGGGAGAAAACTTGACCCAAAACGAAAAATTGATCGATCTCCTAGACCGTGAGGTTAGAGGATGATTCCTTCGGTGAAAAGAAGTGCCTCACGATCTAGAACAAACCAGTTCAAACGGAATTGCAAAAGACGAACCGAGCAAAGAGATCAAGCGACGGGAAAATCGTGGAGAAAAAGGATTCCGCAAAGAACACGAACAAAACGCGAATCACACCCACGAATTGCAAGCCGAAGCGCAAACACACGCTACGACAAGGAGGATACGGCCTCCTTTCCTCAAAATCTACAAGTACACAGAGTTCTTGGTCTCTCTGCGGATCTCAGCTACAGCAGGGGATGGGAGAGCCGGAAACCCTAGCAAATGAAGGCACTAACTGAGATGGGGGAGGAGGGTGTCTCCCCTGACTACTTATCCTATTCTAGTCTAAGTCTATTTCCTACTCTACCCCTCTCTATTCTAATTACAGAGCGAACCAGCTAAACCCTAGGGTTATTCTGGGCCAACTCGGTGGTAGGTAGATCCAACGGCCATGCCCGCACAACTCGTCCGCGTTGCCTCCACGCAACCTTCCGATTGCCGCCACGTGCCGTCCTCGCTCTGCACCCCCGGTTTTGTGGCCCAAACCGGGAAACCAGCCTTTTCCAGCAACCCCCGGTTTTTAGGCCCAAACCGGGAAACCAGCCCACCAGCCTGAGTTTTGTGGCCCAAACTCAGAAACCCGTAGCGCCCGAGTTTTGAGGCCCAAACTCGGAAACCGGCCCATCACCCGAGTTTTGTGGCTAAACTCGGAAACCATCCGCGCCCAGGTTTTGTGGCTCAACCTGGAAACCGAGCACCCGAGTTTTGAGGCCTAAACTCGGAAACCGTCCACCCGTTGGTTTTTCTCTGGCTCAACCAACAAACCGGAGCTGTAGAAGGGATGCACCGCCCGTGCACCCCGTCCACCGACACGTGTCCCCAGGTCCTCGACCCGAGCAACACCGAGCCCCGCAAGTCTCCGCTCGTCGCTGTCCCAGGCTGCCAGCCACCACAGCTGATCCTCAGGCACTCCGGTCCCTCAGTCCAAGCCTCACGTCCGCCCTTCACTGCTCGATACATCGGCATGGCACGTCCGCCGCACGGCACGCCCATCCTTCATCGCACCCAGTCCGTCGGCACGGCACGTCTCAACTTGACCTTCACCTTGCCCTCGATCACTGTCTCCGTGCTCGACACCTGCACAACACAAGCCAAAGAACATGCGCATCAAACCCGTTGACAATCACTCATCACTCAGAGACTCGGCATACACCCATGTATCCGCAGTTTGAGTAAGCATCGCTGGAATCTCGAGGACGAGATTCTTTAAGGGGGTAGAATTGTAACATCCCAAAAATTGCATCAATTTGAAATAGGCAATATGATTTAATTATTGCATTTTATGTGTTGCATAAAACCTAGAGAATAAATTATTTGCAAAAGCTAAAATAAATCCTAGGCCAAAGACCATGTTGATGCATACATGCTGGTGCATATTTTATTTTGTGATGATTGGTTTTGCTCAAAACTTGTTTGAATTCAATTGGATTTCAAATTTGCTTTTGAAAACTCAATTCTGGAAAATGGAAAATCATTTCTTTCTCCCTCCCTCTCTTCCTTGGCTTTTGGCCCGGTCAGCAACCGCGCCCAGTTTTTTTTTCCCCCGCCGGCCCGAGGCCTCTCCCCGTCGGCCTGCCTCCCTCCCCTCTCCTTCGCCCGCGTGGGCCGCCTGCCCGGCCCAGCTCAAGCACTTGCACGCAGCGCACCGCAGCTCCTCTCCCCGCAGCCGCTGACCAGCATGGCCCGCATGGCAGCTGCCTTGCCTCCGCACGCGCTCGCTCTCTCCCTCGCTGACGCCGATGGCCCGCCTATCAGCGTGTTCTTTCCCCCACCCGTGTCCGACCAGGAATCCAACCCGAGCTCCGAATCCAGCAAATCCCCGCCTCCTCCTCGATTCCTATCTAATCTGGAGCCCTCCACAAAACCCCCGAACAACCGCCGCCTCGCTCCACGCAAGTTTTTCACGCTCTCGTGCCCTAATTTGTCGTGACCGAGAGCTTCACCGTCCGCAAAGTCCCCGCCGTCATCGACCCGACATACCAGCGAGTTCCTATGACCGCAAGAGGTTCCACGAGCTTCATCTCAATTTCCCGAAGCTTCTGAGGTGTTTTTCCCTCTTTTTCTCCATCGGTTTGGAGCCCTAATTGCTCGTCGTCGCTTGCAGAACCCCGCCGTCCGCCAAATCGTGCAATCCGCCGTCACCGGGATCTCTCCGACGCCATCATCACCTATGGTGAGTTTGCCTTGATCCCCTCTTTCGATTGGACCAATCCCCAAGGTCTCTAATGCCCTGTAGCTCGATCCCGAGCTAGCGCCGCCTGTCCCCGGCCATGGCGCCGCCGCAAACACCAACTTCCCCTCTCCGCCCGGCGAACAGCGCGGCCCGCCTCGCGTCCGTCTAATCTGAGCCATCCATCTGGGATTCAACGATCTCCATCAGCCAATACCCCTTCGGCGTAAAATTGTTAAGAAACCCTCACAGATTTCGATCTAAACTCGCGGCAGACTTCCTGTCTGGCTCTGTGACGATCTTCGACTAGCCCCCTGCGTTTTTCTTAATGAGGCGCATGTCTCAGTCGATCTGCCATTTTTATGTTAATTTTTTGAATTCCCCAATTTCCAGTTTGATTTTTACAGTTTTGCCACCAGTTTAAAATGCTTATAACTTCAACGTTTTAATCCGTTTTAGTCCGTTCAAGTTGCGTTATTTCGTTTTGAAAAGATCTATTTGTCTGTATGAAAATATATACTGTTTTCTGTACTTAAAAATTGAGTTAGGTTTAATCTACTAATTAAGGTTTTGTAACTTGTTTAGCTCATAACTTTTGCGTTATAATTCCGTTTTTCGTGATCTTCGTGTTTATGTGATCGTGGTAGATCGTAGTTTCTGTTTTCAAACTTTTATATTATTTTCTTGCTGTTGTGTGTAATGTTCTAATTATAGCTTGTTTGCTTTGCATGATTGTTGTCCGGATGTTTGTGTGTTGATGTGGTAATCGAGTATAGACGGTGAGATGTACACGGTGATCAAGAGCTCTGCTTCGACAACTCGGAGCAACAAGAGTTCACTGAATCAGGCAAGTATAGCATGGGATCCTCCTTGATGTCCTAATAACCATAAATCACTAAAATCATCATATGCATGTGTCTACCTTGATGCCTATTTAGATCTATCCTAGGTGTTGATCTTGTGCCTTGTTATACTCGGTATGCATTGGGTAGAACTATGCTAGTGCTCAATTTAAACTTTGATCATGTGAACCTGAATTTAATGATATATGCAACTTGGTAAAATTGGCTTTTATAGCAACATGGTTTAGGAACTACTATAAGGGATCACCCGGGACTACAGTGCAACCATGGGAGTTATATGGCTCTGACCTTAGCTCAGTATAAGGACCTTTTCTAGCTTGTTAGTGGTTACCCGAAAGGGCGCATAAGGTGCTTGACGAGCTGGATTTAGGGCGGCTTCTTTCCCCTTGCCTGCGTGCCGCAAGGTTGAGAGACCCTTCTTCCCCTTGCCTTAAGACCTAGTGGCCCTAACTTGTTAGACGAACCTTTGAAAGGCTTCGCAGTATATCCTGCCCGCTCACCTCGGAAGTGTTATGGGAATAATTAACCCGGGCATCTGGATATCACGACTCATCGGGTAAAGTGTGCAACCTCTACAGAGTGTAAAAACTGATATATCAGTCGTGCTCACGGTTACGAGCGACCTGGAATTCTTAGGGTATAGTTGTTGCTTTAATAATGTTTTAATTTGATATTATTATCTTGTTCAATGATTTCATGTTCACATTGATCACATGTTTAATTTGGGATGGTTATCTTTGATGCTATCTAATGCTAAAATTGTGCCAACTAAAAGCTACTGCAGTTAAACCAGTGTCAGCTTTATTTGAGCTTCATGAACCCCATGTTACACTTGTTAAGTACGAGATGTACTTATGCTTGTTTATTTCTTTCTACTTGGATAAAAATCCCGGATGGGTAACAGATTGCTATGGTAATGATGACTTCCCTGAAGAGTTCTAGTCTTGCTGTCAACCAGTCATCTTCCTGTGATGGAGCTACCGCGAGAGTTATCTTATTTATCCGCTGCTATGTAAAGACTTTGAATAATATTTGTTATGTAATAAACATATGTGATGGTACTCCTTAATTTGTGGCTTATGTGTGTGATTGATCTCTGGGCACACATGAGTTATTGCATTCAATTTTGTTCTTAGAATTGGGTGTGACAAGTTCTCATTCAAACCACGGCCCGAACAATGCTCAACTCTGAAAAACCATGAAGCACAAAAAACAAGACTACTGTCTCAGGTAGTGGGAGACCCATCAAAGAGAATAAAGAAGACTGGAGAGTCCAATTCGGTGGACTTTAAACCTCGAACCTTCACCGAAGGTAACTCGGTAATTGTCAGCCTTTACTTTTGCACTTCATACTCATGCATAGGAAACAAAATAAAAATTTGCATCATCATAAAATTGGCCCCATGTAATTAATATTTATGAACCCCGTAAGTATTATTTACTACGGCAACAAAAACATATAAGAAATTCATCATTAGAATCCTTGTTTTCTATAGTATCATAAAAGTATTTTTCTTTTGCATACTTGCATTGCTTGTACAAATACGGGAGACATACGAACCCACAGACACCTGGGACCCACATCATATCACTTCAAATTATCACATGCACTCACTACCACTCATCTCACCTACCGCCACATGCAACCGTCGACATATACTCCAAAGAATGGGAACTTGAGCAAGGTAGGTAGGGGAGAAAGTTGGAGAGAAGTGGGCCCAGGGGGGACTGGTCGGTCCCACCACTAGACCGACCGGCCATCCCAACCTCCCACTATAAAATGGCAAGCATCCCTCACACTCTCCACACACTCCACTCTTCAGAAACACCAGCCTCACATTGAAATTTGAAATTTCAATTTCGAATTCACTTAGCACTTTATTTGGGGTAGTTTCTAAGTGAGTGAAGATACGAGAGAATAGAGGAGGAAGCTTTGAGCTAGTAGCAAGAAGAAAGGGATAGTTAGAGCAAGCAAGAAAATTGAATAAGAAAGGGGAAGTGTTGTCCAATTAGTTAATAAACTAGGAGAAGTTGAAATAAAAATGCCAACTTGAACGACTTACTCTTGGACTACTGACTTTTGGACCTCTGACTCTCTGACATTTATTTGCTCTAACCCTCACTAGTTCCACTAGTTTTGTCTGTGTGCTCTCTTGTTTTTGCAGCAAAGATGAGCAATTTCTTGAGAAAGGCGAAGAACACGCTCACCTTCCGATCAACGAGAAGCCGTTCGCGAGCTGGCTCATCACAAGGAGTTTCGGACATGGATACTTCATCCCTGCCTCGATCCTCTACCATGAGCCGGTCCGAGCCACGTGATCTTCTTCACGAGAGGCACATCAAGCTTCAGACACCCTACGAGAAGGACCTGCTTAGGCAATATCGCAACAAAGAGTACACCCATACTCCTACCTTTGATTCACAATTTCTCCGAGACACAGGTATGGACTCTGAGTTCGATCTAGTCTTTCATAATATTGGGTGGGAGAACACTTGGGAACTCACCGAGGAGGGTTGTAGATTGCTTACACTAGAATTTCTTTGCACTCTCTCCTCGGATGACACGTACGTCTACTTTAGGTTGTATAATGAACCTATCACTCTCACATGGAAACAGTTCAATCTAAATTTGGGCTTTCCTGAAAATTGTGTTGTAGACATAGATGTTGCCTTAAGAAACTTTGATAGAGATAGCTTTTGGGAGGACATTACTGGCAAGAAAACAAATCATCACCCCTGCACTAATGATATACACAACCCCACTTTAAGAGTAATACACAAGTGGCTAGGTTTCACTCTTTTTCCTAGGCAAGAGGGTCGTATTGTCAGAATTGAGAAATTAAAGCTTATGTATGCCATGGTCAAGAAAACTAAAATCTCACCTATAAATCCTGGTAGACTACTGGCCTTACATCCATACTCTACAAGGCCCCATATCTATCACTTCTTGGGTTACTCGTCTTGCTGGAAATCTAAACTTAAATGGAAACATTGTGTACATCTCGACTCCACGACCAGTAATAGGTTTCTACTTCTTCAGTCAAGCACATCTCATAAAGAAGAGGAACAACAAACTCTACATGCAATATAAAGGATATACAAATGAATATGAGTTGCCAAACAGATCACTTGGTCTATATGTCATGGAAACCTTTTTGCTAGACTTGCAGAGACCTGGCGCGGGAGTAGGAAGGAGCCCCTCCGCAAGATTCACCAGAAACACTGCCCCAAGATATCAAGGAGAAGATGCTGCACCACCTGGACCGGCTTACACTCACTATCAAGGATTTGAACGAGCTGAACCATCTACATCACACCATCAAGCTTGGGAAGATACTACTGCCTACGAGCCACATACACCACAAGGTTCATGGGGACAAGGAAACTTTCACAATTACACTCCACCACATCGTGAAGAGGATACGATGTATGACTTCCAGGGAGGACGTATGTCTTTCTCTGGGAGAGGTGTTCATGATGCCACTCATCATCCATACTCCTACCATGCCACCCATGGTTACCCAGAACATCAATCATACCACTAGTTTTTGTACCACAGAGAGCCTTACTTTCAGGGCATCGACACTCGTCTTACTCATCTTGAGACGGGTCAAGAAGACATGCGCCACACTCTTGAAGAGATACATCATCAAGGCGCCCAGACGAACGAGAATTTCTGCTACCTCTTCGGACACATGGGAATTAATCCACCTCAGCTGCCACCACCGTACGAGTGAAGCTAGCTTGGGGGAGGACCCCCTATTCCCGAGGTAAGTATGCTGCACCCCTCTATTTGTTATTTGTTTGCGTCTAGTATTGTTAACTAGTATTTGTTTAATGTTTAAATAAAATAAACTTGAAGTAGAATAAAAAATAATAAAAAAAAAGAGTTGCTTACATAGCCTCAACTGAGAACAATTCCTTTCAAATTTTAATTGAAAAATCTCAAAACAATGATCTTAACAAAAGTTGGGTAGTTGAGAATTAGAGACGAAAAAGTCTGAGCTGCTATTTATCTTGTTCTTAGCTTCAATGAATCTCCGGAATTTTAATTTTGAAAACTTCAAACATATTATGAGAACCTGTATGACATAATAACTAAAGCCTGATAATAAATGATTCATACTTTGAGGCTGCTTACTCTATTCTAAGTTTTTAGCTATGGTAGAGAGGTTTATCATGCTTTAAGATCAAGCTTCTATAAATATAAAAGATTCACTCTTCCGAAGTATTGTGTTAGAGGCATGGGACTATGCAAAAATATGATAAGGAGGAAAGAAAAAGGGACAAGTGTCCGACTACCTCAGAAAAAAAGTGTGTGATAAAAATATGAAAAGAAAAAGAATGATAGTCTATGGTCCCTCTAATTACAATATGCCAGTAAGAGTTGACAAATTAAAAAAAGTTTCAAATGCTTGATCTAAGAGTATGACATTTCTCTCTCTAAGCTCTGAACTTTGACTTAGTAAAGTGTGCTTTTAATCTTAAAAATATATTTGATAGATGTCATACAGGGGTTCTCCGAGCTTTTATTATGGAAATCTTGCAAAACTCCGGAGTAAAATGGAATGAGGAATTTGAGACATAGTGTCTGACTTGATTGTTTCTAACTTTCAATTATTCTGAACTAAGGCAAAAGATTGGTCGAGGAAACATATGAAAATTCTTCCAATTTCTTTTCAAAAAGTTTTCAGTTGATGGCTTCGATATTAAAGTAGTTTACAGATTTACTCTCAGAACCCGATGTTTGCTAAGGGACTAGCAAAAGTTTAGCTTGGGGGAGTTTGTTGACATCTATTAACTATCATTATTTACCGTCAACCATACTTGAATAAATGCCAAAAAGAATTGCCAACTTAGAAATAGGAGGTTTAAACTGACAAATTCCACGAGTTTTGGTGATTCTATATTTTCTAGGGATTAAACAGGAAAACGGGACTACATTCTTCCCCAGAAGGAACCCGACGTAGATTACTCCACCGCCAAGTCAGGAAGTCTCAGAAGACTCTAGAGGACACCAGAGGACTCCATGAGGCGGGGCACCTCGAGACCCTGCCCAGTGGGATCGACCGGCCTGGTGGGCCCACCGGACGGTCGGGTCCTGGGCCCCACGCCTCCTCCTTCCGGAATCTTCCTCCACCGACCTCGAGGACTCATCTCGACCGTACCTTAAGTCGGTTTGATCCAACGGTCGCGGTTCCACGCCCAGGGCTATATACCAGACCCCTGACCCCCCCCCCCCTCCAAGAGACAGAAGAGACAGAGATAGAGAAGAGAAGTTCAGATCTTCCGACAAGAGTAGAACTAGGGTTTCTAGAGAGAGTTAGAGCTCTACTTCAAGTTTAGAGTTTTAGTCTAGCTAGGTTCAAGTAGAGGCGGGCGACTTCGTCGGCATATCCGGCTAGAAGCTTCGTCTGAGTCTCCAGATCGTTGTTGAAGATTCGGTAATTTGTATCTTTATTCGACTTTGTGCTACATTGATATATTTCAGTTTATTCAGTTTTGGAGTTTATTCTAGTTATATATTTAATATAGATCTGATTATGATAGAGTTTATGATCATGTTCGTAAAGTACTTAGCTTTATTCCGGATAAGGTTAAGTGATCAAACTGGTGTAAACATGGTGTTTAGGCCTAGTTTACCTGTGAATACATCCTAAGCTCCGGGTCGAGAGGTAGATCGCAGGAGTGACAGTCCTGTTGAGTCCTTTGTAATCCTCCCTCCGAGTGTAGACCTTAGTAGGATGTGGTTGCAAGTTAGAATTCATTACTTTATTCTTGATTCTAATTTAGTAATGTTCCTTGATCATGGATGATAGATTAATTAGCTATAAATGATTGTATATTAACTAGAGTAATCACTAGGCTTGGTAGATCTGAAGTAACTTAGGATTCGAATCTCTTAATTAATCTCCTGACTGCTCTGCTTGATTCATGTAGTTCGCTCTATCTCTAGAATTCCCGTTATTATCATTATTATTCATTATTTATCTTTATCTTGTCTTACCCATGTTTAGACATGTGAGTAGTTAATGAATGAATAGTAATCTCCACTACCATTAAATCACATTTATGTCCAATTGTTTCCCGCTTCACTGTTCCTCTCGGTAAAATATAAATAACGATACCTAGACAACTTGGGTGAAATGCTTACAATGGGTATATTTATCTGTGCGCTTGCGGATAAATATTTGTTCATATCATATTGAGCTAGTGTCACAAATGAATTACATTTCTAGTATCATGTTGGGGATGACAACTTGACATTAAGTGATGCTAGGAGTGTCCCGTACATTTCTGAGGGCTTTTGCTAGAATCAGTTTATTAAAATTTATTATGGGCAATTGCATTAAAAAGTGTCAACAAACCCCCAAAAGCTTCAAGCAAAACGTGATGCCCACGACCCTCAGAAAGAAGGTGGATGATCCCTAGAATCACATCGAGGCACCGCAGGAACGAGCAACTCAAGACTCACAAACTCCGAGTCAAGTCCAAGTCCAAACAACTCACTTCCGAACGTAGATGAAAGGCTACGTCGAAATTCCTCCAAATACCTATGCTAACAAGTAGCAAAGATACCTAGAGAAGTTCCTTGCTGAACTCTAGGAGCAAACGAGAAGTCCGAAAACCAAGCCGAAAAATCGGGAGAGCAAACGCACTAAAAACATAAGCTTCGGCAGGAGCTCGGACTGTCCGGGGTCCCGACTGCGAACTGTCTGCCCAACGGCAGACTGTCCGGAGGGACTTGGCGAACTGTCCGCCGGCCAAATCCCGAAAACAGCAACGTTGCTGAAACCACTCTAGACAGTCTCGGACTGTCCGGGGATGACAATGGCGGACTGTCCGACGGTCACTTTGGACAAAAACACCCGAGCTGCGCAGCCACTGATCTGGCTTGAGCCCGACGCACGGACTGTCCGCGGGCAAGGTGGCGGACTGTCCGCGACCACCCAGACAAGGCGATTTTGATCGCCCATGCCATCATCCTAAATTGACTCGGCCCCTTCTTCCTGCCTCAGATTCTAAAAGTGCTAGATGTAGTATTCTTAGTATAATGTGTGTACGGATGTAGTACGACTCCTTTTCAGGATCACAGACACGGTAACATGGTTCAGGCATGCAGATGATGAACTCCCCAACGATACGTTTGTGGTTTTGTTGGAATCTACTATAAACGCGTTAGATACGGATGGGAGGCACTGGGACATGAAGCACAATCCTGATGGAGCTGTCAAGTGCACAAGAAGTCAAGAACTTCAAGGAACAGAGCAGCAGACCATTACCACCTACTTGAGGTGTCTGTCAACACTGTCTCTGGTCTAATAAAAGGAGTCAGGTGAATACACAGCCAAGCCCAGGTTCCATCGTAGCCCAGCGAACCTATGCTAGCAGTCTTGTTGATGTCTAATCTGTGAAGTAAATACTCCCTCCGTCTCGAAACAAATGTTGAGCTTGTTCTGAATTTGAGCCGATGGCAGCCTGACAAAAATTTGGCCTCTGGCCGTTGGCAGGGTTTATACTTGGATGTTGTTGCATGGCATCCAAGATTTATTGGCTTGCCCTGAGTTATGTTCCCTTGTTGAGTTCATTTTTGCAGCATGAGCGAGCCAATTCGTGGGCAGCCAAATCATGGAACAAATTTTGCCGGCAGTTGCTTTGGTTATGCGATGCGTCAGCATCCAAACGAGAAAATAATTGGCTATTTGCCATACTAAACAATGGGCTTCATTGATTTTCTCTCCATTGTGGACTTTCCAAAAATTGCCATATAGTACATGGACTTCTTAGGTCGCTAACATTAGTCGATCATAACTCTTCCATTATCAACTCATCTAACCACTTAGTGGGCCTTTTCAATGATTAAATTTATCAACAGGAGGCACATACCAAAGGTAAAAATGGGAGATGGTATTTTGAGGAGTTACATGATAGTTTACATTGAAAAGGAATTGTCAGGGATGATTAGTTCCAATATAGTACATGGTGATGGTGCTCCATATTTATCAATCGCCAGTTAGAAGCTGAAGTAGGAGTTGATCTCAATCAGATTTGGCTCAGCCCCTCCCTCCAGCATCCATTTTTTTTAAGGGCAAGAAGCATATTAGTTGCACACCAAACTCCTTACCAATATGTTTCCAATGAAAATAAAGCCTCACAGATGCATAGCTGTGTGGGACTCCTTTTCACGATCACCGATAATTATTATAATATGGTAGATTATTAATTAATTCTCTTTCATACACTGAGATGATGAAGTAGATTATTAATTAATTCTCTTTCACATTTTCTGTTTTGTTTTTTAGTGTTGGAATAATGTACTATGAACTTTAATTTGGATCTGGATGGGAGGTCCTGTGACATGGAGCACAATCTGCATGGAGCAATCAGACCATGGCAAGCGTCATGAGGTGTCTATGTATCTCGATCTGTCAACCCTGCTTCTGGTCTAATAAAAGTAGTTGGGTGAACGAAGTTTCAGTGAGCTAGCCATGCTGAGTTCCCAGGTGGCCTGCTCGATGGGAGTCTTGATGGAAGATTTGTTGGCATCTAATCTGCGCGAATTAAATGGAGTCTGCGCCAAATCTGCGAATAAAATGAAGCAAAGTAGAGCCCAAATATAAATATGGATCCCCTCTTTGTATCGATACACAAACTACTTACGGCTTAGGACCATGACAGATATAGCTGTTTTTCTCTTCTACTCCAATCCTCTTATATGATGAAGCTCCATATTAGCAGAATTCGAGAGCAATAAGAGGGAGCAAAAAGGAAGCACAGCTAGATAGCTTTGTAATAAGGCAAGGAGAGCATGCGTCCATATATGCACAATGCAGAGGAGATTACCCTTTGCCTAATTTCTTCTCTGTCGATCTTGTATTTGATTGGATGGGCATAGGAGATATCAGGATATACATAGTTGCAAGCACACAGCTGAAACGGATCCACATGTCGTACATGAAATTCTGGTGGACATGGTGCAACATTGGCGACATGTTGAGTACCAAAGCAGTCTGATGCTTCCTTGCTCAACATGGTGGACATGTAGATCCAGACTAACGCAAAAGCACCAGCTCGAGACTGCATGTGAATATGGTGGGTGCCTTGCCAAGCTGATGTACACCTCTCTACTAGTTGTTTGTCGATGGGATTCAGCCATGTATAACTTGAGTTGTTTGATATATAAGTTGGTTTTGGAAAGCAGAGCATTTTATTGTAACGGCTATATGATTTTTTTTTCTTCTGATTTTCCTTATGACATATACTGCTTGTTGTTAGCAATTGGGAGTAGGTGTTGTTCTGATTTTGGAAATAGGAATTAGCAAGAGTGTATCCAAAGAATCCAACACTAAAAGGTACCTTAACCACAGGAAAAGTTAGCAAATTAAAGTCAAAGTTTTGGTAACAAGCGCTAAGAATTTCCTTGCGTGGTCTAGTTTTTTGTTCTTTTCTTTTTGAAATTTCACGTTCACACACGCTGATCAAATGGACTCTGTTCAATCTACATAATACGAACAAGATTTGAAATATGCAGGCCAAGTTTCTTGTACTGAAAACATTATAAGAAAGAGTACATATGATTGTTATATACTCTTTCTTGACAGGCAAAGTTTTTCCCTGTTTGACCAAAATTATAGAGAGATCCACAAACATTTATGACATCGAATAAATATACTATGAAAGTATAACTAATGAAAAATCTAATGATATTTAATTGATATCATAATTATTATTATTTTATTATATAAATGTGATTAAATTTTAGAAAGTTTGACTCTCTAAGATTCTTGGAATGACTTTATAATTTGAGATGATGAAGAGAGTATTATATAAGCCCAACTGAGAGCAAGAGCCCATGAAAGGGAGTGATTATGTGTGCACCAGCAGGAGAGATCACTCAGCTCTTTGCCTCCTATATATTTTGCATCCTACATTAGATGGAATCGGCATGGGAGGTATTGGGACTTACATAGGTGCGAGAGGCCAGATCCTATGTTCTTCGATTGTGAGCTTTGCGGCTATAACCTTCGCCAGTTCCATTCCTAGTGGATCTCGTCAGCCCCTCATGAGTCTTTTTTGGTTTTGATTGGACATGTGCAATTCAAGAGCCAAGGCAGGTTGATCTTTTGGCTTCGTTGCTCAACATGGCCTGTTCCCCATTGTCACTCGGCAGCTGTCTGCTGGTAGAGCTGGTGCCATCGGATGATGCTCACATGAGACGTGCCCGGGCATGGACCTCTGGCGGTGGCCGCGTGGCAGTATTGCGAATGATCGTGTCTGGCCGCATGTTATGGCCTTGTGTGTGCATGGTAAAAATGCATCCTAACATAAGCTGATATTCAAATATTATGCTTACTGTGCTAATTAATAACTCGTGTGATAGGACCAACCGATACTAGTATTCGAGTCTTCATTGTCGGTTTTAGCAATAAACCGGCAGTGACATCGGGTCATCACCGCTAGTTTTAGCTAACAATTGACATTGATACTATCATTGCCGCTTCGTAGTTCAAACCAAGAGTGATATGCTGCAAGAACTCACTTGATGTCCGATAAAAACATACTTTATATCAAAGTTGTAGTTTTAGTCCAAACTTTTAAAATTTGAGACCATTTGGATCCAAATATTTTATTTGAAATCATCTATGTAACAAAATTATGTTTATTTTTTAAAATTTTAAAATTTTAATTTTTCAAATGATCTTGGATGGAGAAATACCAAAATCCCAAAAGTTAGAGATCTCAAAAAGTTATGCAACTTTATAGTTGACAACTTTTTCATTTGAAATAATTTACTACTTATAAATGTAGTTTTAAATTAAATTTTGAAATTGTTGAAGAACTTTGATTCTCTTTTTAATCTCTGCCTAAAACTTGTAGAACGTATCAAGATCTACAACTTTTATTTTGATCATTTCTTCATCCGATAAATTGATATTAACATTGTTCACAAAATTTATATCTCTCTTTTATAGTTTCATATACTATAGGCGAGATATGTAACATTTGTGAACAATATTACTACCACTATGTCAGATGAATAAATGATGAAATAACCAAGATATCTTGAAAAGTTATGAAACTTTATAGTTGAGAACTTTTTAATTTGAAATCATCTTGTCAAGGACACCTATGTTTGAATTTCTAAAATTTAAAATTCAAACTTTGTAAATAATCTTGGATGGAGAAATTATCAAAATAAAAGTTATAGATCTCAAATGTTATGAAACTTTATACTAACTTTTTGATTGAAATCATCATCTTGTCAAGGAAAACTAAGTTTGAATTTACAAAAATTTGAAATTTCAATTTTGTAAACATTCTCGGATGGTTAAAAACCAAAAACCGAAAGTTAAAGATCTCAAAAAAAATTATAAAACTTTGTAGTTGACATCTTTTTTATTTGAAATCAACTTGTCATGGAAAGCTTCAATTGAATTTCTCAACTTTAAAATTAAAATTTCGTAAACGACCTTAGATGGAGAAACTACCAAAGTAAAAGTTGTAGATCTCTAAAAAGTAATAAAAAATTGTAGATGGCAACTTTTTCATTTGAATTCATTTAGGGTCCCAAATGCCCATTTCAAAATCAGATTGATATAAAATGGCTATCTTAAAAGGGAACGTATCATATGCAAACTAGACTTCTGTGTAAACTATGCAAACTCTAATCAAGACCACAAGAATCTAATCTGATGGCTGGTAATTTTAGCACTTAAACCCCTCCACTCATGGGGGTGTTTTGCAACAACTGGATAGGATGAGTGGGGGTTTGAGTGCTAAAATTACTAGTCATCGGATTAGATTCTTGTGGTCTTGATTAGAGTTTGCATAATTTACACAGAAGTCTAATTTGCATAGCATACGTTCCCCTCTATTTTAGCCTGTTTTTTATTTATTTATACATCATTGTCGATTTTCATATTAGTGTTGGTTCTTAAGAACCAGCAGTGATGTGAACCTCATATTATTACTACCGGTATAGTAATATCGGTCAAAATCCAGCTGCCGGTACAAAATCTGAAAGTGAAGGAGGATTTTGAACTGATCGTGTTGAGCTGTTCTAGGGTAGTGATATGCAGACTAGTGCAATCCCCTGATTTGGCCTAGAGTTTTTTTTCTTTCCCTACAGGACTATCATATGGGTCTGACGCAACTACATGTGTGCCCATGCTTAAATTACTGTTCAGCTTTCACTGTATTTAATTAATGTTATCGAGAAAATTAATTTTATTGCAAACGAAAAACTCAGCTTGCTCCTGATTACATAATGCAAATCTATAGCCCCCGTGTCTTATCGCAAGGACTATATGATATGCAATTATCGGAGAGAGATGCTCGCGTAAGCAATTAGTGGAGAGAGATTCCCTCCTCGCAAAAAATGAACTAGGATCCTGACGTAGTCATATTTTTTTGGCATCACAGGAGCCTGAAGTAGTCATATTCTGGATAAGTACACCTCATACTAGGCGTCACATATAATTCATTCTATCGATTATAGCTACTCCAAGAGACACAAGGTAACAAGTCCAGATTATCAAAAGAACAGTGTTACACTTGCTGCTGGTTTAGTTTTCTCTCCTGTACTTGTTTTTACTATGATTTATTTATGTATGATGAGGTGCGTAGCCTTCATTTAATCTGCATTATCTGCACCACTAGCTCAGAGTCTGTGCGTCCATGCTCCATTTGCCCTCCTCATATAGTATCTCTGATCACCTGCCAACAACTGCCGTCTTGTGTGTGCTATCACCAGTATATATAATTCCTGAAGATGCAGTTTCAGACCATGTTGATCGATCCATTGCATCAACCACGAAGTTGTTGCCTTCGTCTACAGATCGAGCTCGGCATGGAAGGTACTGGGATATCCAAGGGTGCCATAGAGATGCTCTCTTGTAGAAATGGTGAACCCTGCGTAGCACAAGTGGCAAATGAGCTCATGTAGAAATGGTGAACCCTGCGTAGCACAAGTGGCTGGAGCCGGTGGTTGGATTACTATACGTCCGCCAATTCTCTAGCACCAGTAGTTTTTGATGGGCTACATAATTGGAAATGGGGTGGTTGATCTTCCATCAAGCCGAGGTAACTCCTAGAATGTCAAAAACAGAGTCATTGTCTGGTGAGAGTTAGTTGCGGTGCTCGGGCTCCTGTAATTGTTCCTTGCATAGCCACGAAAAGTGTAGTCCACGTTGTGACGTCAGTGATCAAGCTGATAACATTGTAAGACCTCGCTGGAGAGAGGCCGAAGTTTTTTCATTTGAGAATTTTTATTATGGTTGGAAAAAAATAGACGGCTAGGGAGGAGCGATCCGATGGCTAGAGAAATAGAGGCACTAAGAGGAAAAGTACTGTAAGGTACCAGATGTGTATTAAATTGGTGGGACATATGCACCAGGTGCATACTAAGTTGATAGGACCAGCAAAAAATTATTATTATTCTTTAATATTTTAATATAATTATTAAGGGTAGAATAGTAAATTAAGGGGAGTAGTGCTCATGGGCGGACACCCCCCTCCCGTGCAGCTGGGCCACAGCGGCCGCCCTCCTCGCCGGAACTGAACGTCGCCGTCGAGGAAAAGGTGGAATTCTCGGCCGCTGAGCAGGGAGGACGATGGAATTACGGCAGCATGCCAATGTTCCATCAGTCGGCGCCGACGACGGAAACTACTTCGAGCCGTCGCATGAATCGGCGCTAGCGGCCGTCAGAAGCAACCACCTCGAGTTGGTCCTGGCCTTCCTCTTCGGATATAGTAACACTGCTAGCTACTGGCCTATGTACATGTGATCTTTGTGCTGTTGTGAAGTAGCAAGATCAATTCCTGTCTGTGCGGCTGCATAATATGAACTTTTAGTTGCTTGGTTGTTTCTTGCTTGCCCTGTTAAAACAAATTCAGAGTTGCACGTTTGTTACATGATTGGATTGACACTACTGGTCTCTTGATTGGAGGTTTGACGCATTGCATTTGACCACAGAAAACACAATTTGCACAGTTGCACATACACAAACTACTAAATTTCAGACTGTGTAATGGTAAACTTATGCAATTGTTGTGCAGCTTGTGCTTCAGAACTTGCAAGCTGTATAAATTCTTTGGAGAGCAAAACATAATAAATTAACAGGATGAAATAAATAATGTACGCAGTATTCTTCCCATGTTGCATTTATCTATACATCGTTTGAGAGGAAAAGGTGTTGTGTTCAGCACTCCAGCGTG
Organism: Coix lacryma-jobi var. lacryma-jobi; assembly: GCA_009763385.1. NCBI lineage: Eukaryota > Viridiplantae > Streptophyta > Magnoliopsida > Poales > Poaceae > Coix > Coix lacryma-jobi. The sequence goes on from CM019824.1 coordinate 9,340,078, forward strand.
GTGGTCAAATGCGAGCGCAGCTGCAGCTGCTGTGGCGCGGCTCCTTGGCGTTCGATGACAGGAATAGACACGCGGGCTACTTCAATGTCAGGAGCCTGGAGGAGGAACGGAAGCGTCGCCGCGGCGGTGGCCGTCTGGCCGGTGGGCACGCGAGCAGGGTTATGGCGGCGCTACTTGTTGTCCTCGGCATCATGGCGGTGGGCCGGTGATCGCTGTTGCGTTTAGCGCCTACAAGGTGTGGGAGAGGATCGAGGCGGCAGACCACCGGGACAGTAGATGGACGCCGCCGGTGATGGGCTCTCGCCGGGGCCGTATTACCAGTATAACGCCACCGGTGATGGGCTCTGGCCGGGGCCGTATTACCAGTATAAGAATCCGTTAGGCTGTGAACCTTCGGCGTGGGAGAAGTCCGAGGAGAGGATGTGGTGGATACGAACAATTACAATATTACCCTTCGCCGAAAAAAATTAATTCGCAAGTACCAAGAGGTACCGGGAGGCACCACCAATCACTGTAAAAGAGCTCTTTTCATTTTATAAAAAAAATGGCACAGGTGGTATGTAGTCCACTAAGTTAGGATCATATCAAATGCCTTCACCTTGTGTTGTTGTCTCTGAACAACTTTTTTTTTTTTGAGGAATAGTCTGTGAACAATTGCAAATAAGCTTAATTACTCACTTATTCATCGTCCATGCTACGTTAGTATACAACATTGTACACAAAAAGACTTCATTAGTTTTATTGCACAAAGTGTTGAGATCACACATTTGCTGATCACACAATTGCTAAATAGGTTTTACAGAACTTTATGCAAAAATATTAGCGTAGCATACCCAGCATATACACACAGCCAAGGCTGCGACGTGCTGAAGTGCTTCTTAAAACAGAATCGTGTAATGGTCTTCCACCCTCATTCATTTTGATCTGTGTATTACGAAGTCTAGCCTTTAGTTAATCTGCATTTCTGTACCAGCACTTGAAGAGTTCGTTCGTGGATGCAGGTGCTCATCTTTAAAAGGCCATTTCTCCTGTCCTCCTCGCCTCACTCCCATCATTATAAGATTCTTTGGAGGATGTCCCAACTTGAAGTGTAACTCATGTCAAAAGCGAGATTCTCACCTGCCGTCTGGTACTATATATACACTCATGACCAACACACTGATCGATGGTTGAAGATGCAGTTTCAGACCGCATGTTGATCCGTCAGGCACAAAACTTGGAGAAACTGTCACATCCGGTTTTAAGAACAAAACCAGGTATACACCATATGTGAGCCCAAGAAGTCAAATCTCACATATAGCTACAAATAAAGGGTAATATCGAAAGACAATGCACATATATAACGTATATAAAACAAAAGAACATAACCTTAAGTAGCAGATAGCGGGAAGACACTCCGATCTTCAAATGGAGACACCAACTTCACAGGGACAACTGACTGGTTGATCACAAGCCTAACTTCTCCAACTCTTGCAGTCTGGTACCCATCCGGGATTTTTTTTCCAAAGTATTGAATAGTAAAGCAAGCATAAGTACATCTCGTACTTAACAAATATAACATGGGGTTCATGAGGCTCAAAAAGGCTGACACTGGTTTAACTGCATTAGCTTTTAGTTGGCATAATTTAGCATTAAGTAGCATCAAAGTATAACCAACCCAATTTAAACATATGATCAAGTAAACATGTATCCATTAAATAAATATCATCATCATCATTACCATTATTTATAGCAACAACTATACCATAAGAATTCCAGGCCGCTCGTAACCGTGATTACGGCTGATATATCAGTTTTACACTCTGCAGAAGTTGTACACTTTACCCGATGAGTAGTGATTCCCATATGCCGGGGTTTGTAAGGCCCACATCACACTTACAAGGTGCACGGCAAGGCTCACTGCGCAACCTTTCAAAGGTTCGTCTAACAAGTTAGGGCCGCTAGGTCTTAAGGCAAGGGGAAGAAGGGTATCTCAACCTTGCGGCTACGCAGGCAAGGAGAAAGAAGCCACCCTAAATCCAGCTCGGCAAGACCCAACGCGCCTATACAGGTGTCCACTAACAAGCTAGAAAAGGTCCTCATACTGAGCTAAGGTCAGAGCCATATAACTCTCATGGTTGCACTGTAGTCCCGGGTGATCCCTTATAGTAGTTCATAAACCATGTTGCTATAAAAGCCAAATTTTAACATGTCACATATAACATTAAAACAAATTTACATGATCATAGTTTAAGTTGAGTACTAGCATCAAGCTATCCAATGCATACCCATGGTTATCAAGGTACAGGACCAAACATCTAGGATAAATCTATATAGGCATCAAGGTAGACACATGCAATATGAATTAAGTGATTACGGTGAATAGGTAACAAGGATGGTCCATGCTATACTTGCCTTAAACTCAAGATCCTTATTCTGTTGACTCGTAGACTTCCAAAGGTTGACTCTTGATCACGAACTTCTTCTTGATCGATCACCAACGTATAACTCACTGACTGGACACATGATCAAAGAGCACCATACAAGCATCCAAAAGCATTTCATGCAAAGCAAACATAGCCTAAGATTAGAACAGTACATCAATCATAATAAAACAAGATGAAAGGTTTTGAAAACCAATCTACGTCTCACTACGATCACACAGACGCGAAGATCACTCTAAACGGAGTTATAACGGAAAAGATATAAACTAAACAAGATTAAAGACACTAATTACTAGATTAGTTTTAACTCAAATTTTAGTTATGAAAAACAGTAGTGAAAGTTATATAGTTTGAAAGAACTTTTCGAAACGAACCTAACGCAAGTTGAACGGACTAAATCGGAGTTAAAACAAAGAAGTTATAGAGGTTTAAAGTCAGTGGCAAAACTGTAATTGATTCAAACCTGATTTTGCAATTTTAAATAAATAAAACGAAATCAGAATTTCGGCTGGACTGCGCCTCATTAAAGAGAAAAGTCAGGGGCTTTGAAGGAAGTTTGCACAGGCTCATCGCACAGTGCAAGGTGGAGCGCGGGTTGAGGCGTAGAAAATTGTAAGGGCTTTTTGCAAAACGTCGGCCAAAGGGGTATCAACGATCTGCGATCGTCGGATTGATCATGGATGGTGTAGATTATAACGAGGAAGAGGGGGTTGTGCTGTCGACCGGTACAGGGGAAGAAGGCGGTGGTGCCATTGTTGGCCGGCCCTGGAGCTCGCCGGAGCAATTGGTTTAGGGTCCACGGTGCTAGGTGCGGGGAAAGTATGGGAATGATCAGAAGCTTACGACAAGCTCACCAGAGACCAAGACGGAATCGATGCGAGGTCCGGGTCGATGGGAGACTCGACGATGCGGCGGTGACGCTTCTGTGAACGACGACGACCACTATTAGCACCAAACAGGGAGAGGATAGAGATAGGAGGCGTCAAGGACCTTACTGCTGATCCAAAGGAGCTCGGGAGAGAGCTACGATGGCCGTAGATCAGTGGAGACCGAGGGCGACGACGATGGCGGCTCGGTGAGATCCAAATCGGCGATTAGGGTAGGCTAGGGCACAAAATCAGCTCGAATTCGTCGAAAGGAAGGGCGGCGGTGTCAGGCGCTGCTATTCATAGGGATGATGACGTGCGGGAGGAGTCAAGGTTGGGCGGGGACGGGGCGGCCATGGACTCTGGTTGAGTCCGGGTTCGTCACGAGGTAGGAGAAGATGGCTGCCGTGTGGGACAGCTTTGTCAGCGAGATAAAGAGGGGAAGAGGAGTGGGACCAGCCGGTCAGTGATAGCAAAAAGGAAGGAGCACGGGCTCCTGCAGCCGGACGGAGCTGGGCGCGAAAAATGGGCCAGGCGCCATCGGCCCACGCGGGGGGAGAGCTGGGCCTTCAGGCCGTGGCAACAGAGAAGGGAGAGGAGGTCGGTTCGCTGACCTGGGCCAGAAGGAAAGGGAGAAGAGGAGGGAGCGGGCCAGGCCAGCTGGGTTGCTCGGGCCAGAAACAAGAGGGTGAAGGGGAAAAGAAGGTTTTGCCTTTTCTTTTTTTTTTCAAAGCATTTTAAAACAAATCAATTTGAAATCCTTTTCAACTTTTGAATTGGATCCTTGAGAGAAACAACAAGTTTTTAAAACTTTAAATTTTTTCCAAACTTTTCGAAAAACAAAAAGAAATTATTTATTTTCAAACCCTTCTCTATAAAATTCGTTTTTAAAACATTTTTGAACTCGAATGGATTTTAACCAAAACCACACATCACAGAAACTCAAATGCTCCAACATGAATGCACAAAACATATTGTTAAACCCTAAGATAAATTTTAATTTAGAGAAAAATTTATTTACCTATATTTCATGGGCACAAAAAATCATAAATAAATCATTTTAACTCTAATTTAAGAAATGCAAATTTCAGGGTGTGACAGAAACTGTTGCCTAGCTACTGGCTTTCACTAACACACAGTATGGAATGGAGGGTACTGGGATATACAAAGGTGCAGTAGACGTGTTGACATGGAGAAGTAGTGGACACCATTGTTAGTTTGCTCCAATCGTAGGGTCTTCTGTCTGGGCAAAAAGCATGACAAAACATAGGGAGCTTGCTTGTAATTTTTCTTGACCCTATGGCGACCGATACCTTAGAGGACAATCATGATGTGGCCCAACTGCAAGTATGCCATGCTTAAGTAGATCTTTGGATCGCAGAGCTAATAATTAGCCTGTGTTCTTAATACCAATTGAAACACCTAAATGTGGACTAATTTTGAACTTATAAGAGCTAATGATGGCTAATTTATGGTTAGAGTCCATTAGCTTTTATTAGTCTAGAATTAGCTCATGTTCAAAAAAATTTTCACAAAATAGCTAATTTTTAGCTCTGGGATCCAAAAAGACCCTAAATGAGTTTAGGCTTTCACTGGATTTAATGTATAGCAGGAAACTGAACCCAACATCACTCTCACTACGAGAGTTTACTTTTTTGCCGAGTGTTTGAGGCACTTGACAAAGCCTTAAATACACTCGACAAAGGCTTTGTCGAGTGCCGCACTTGGCAAATAACACACGGTAAAGAAACTAACGGCAAAGGGCTCTTTGCCGAGTGCCCGGGCTTTGCGAGTGCTGAGGTGATACTCGGCAAATAAAAAAACAAAAAAAACAAAAAATAAGGAAAAAGTTTTATTTATCGGGGGTGGGGCCCACTGGGCAGCGCCCGCCCGCCTCCGTCAAAATCGCAAGTTGTTGTATTTTTTGCGCAATTTTGTTTAACGTAGTAAGCATGATTCAAACTCACGACCTCTCGCTCACATGGAGCCTGCTCTACCACTGGACTACACACTCGCATACATTTCATTTCCGTTTCGGTTCCCAATATATTATACTAAACTGAGTGTAATTTGCTTATTCGGGACCCTAAATAAATCCAAATCAAAGTTGTCAACTATAAAGGTTTCTAACTTTTTGAGATCTACGACTTTTATTTTGGCAGTTTTTCCATCCAAGGTCGTTTATAAAAATTTGAATTTCAAATTTGAGAATTGACATATAGTTTTCATTGACAAGATGATTTCAAATAAAAAAAGTTGTCAACTATAAAGTTTTGTAACTTTTCGAGATCTACAACTTTCATATTGGTTGTTTCTCCATTTGAGGTATTTTTAAAAATTCAAATTTCAAAATTTTTAAATTTAAATACAGTTTTGCAAGACAAGATGATTTCAAATCAAAAAGTTGTCAACTATAAAGTTTCATAACTTTTTGGGGTCAACAACTTTCATTTCGGTCATTTCTCCATCTGAGGTCTTTTGAAAAATTCAACTTTTAAATTTTCCAAATTCGGACGCAGTTTTGCATAACTAGATGACTTCAAATTAAAAAGTTATCAACTATAAACTTTCATAACTTATCAAGATCTACAAATTTTATTTTGGTTGTTTGACCATTTGTGCTTTCGATATTGTGGTTCTAATATTATTCACAAATCTTATATATCACTTTTGTAATTTCATAAACTACCAGAGACATACGTAAGATTTGTAAAGTAATTTATTTTAAGTTTATCAAATGAATAAATCACCAAAATAAAAATTGTTTATCTTAATAAGTTAAACAACTTCGTAGTTGATTTTTTTTTCATTTGGATTAATTTACTGCTTCAAAATGTGATTTGAAAATTGGTTTTACCGAGTGTAAAAAAACACTCGGCAAAGAGCTCTTTGCTGAGTGCCAGAAAAAAAACACTCGGACACTCGGCAAAGAATTTCTTTGCCGAGTTTTTTTTTGCACTCGGCAAAGAATTTATTTGCCGAATGTTTTTTTTACTGAGTGTTTTTTAATTGGCACTCGGCAAAGGGCTTTTTGTCGAGTACCCGAAAAAAAATACTCGCCAAAGAATGGGGCACTCGGCAAAGTTGGTTTTTCCCGTAGTATCTATTACGCACATGCAAATTTAATTCTGTTTTTTTTACCTGAGTATGGATACAGCCCCTCGCAATTAGTGAGATTTAACTGCAAGAAATGAAGTCTCCAGGGAAGAAGCAAATTGCTTGTAGATACAGTTATGATCCGTTTGGTTTGCAGTACATGATGGTCTGCCGGACCATCTGACCCTATCGATCATGTTGTATGGTTTGAGATGCCGGTTCAAATCATTCATCATAAACATGTCCTGCTTAGCACTAGTGTTTTTTTAATTAGACATATAGCCCGTTTTTCATTAAGCAGAAGAAAGTGGTCAATAGACCTACACATAGCTGGAAAAAGATTCACAGATAATCCACAGATTACCAACAAAGTCCTCAACACAAACAAAAAGCAAGAAACATAAGGGGTGAGGGACCCCACCCAACAACCCTAGCATACTGAACCTAATACCAAAATCTCAACACCAGATAGCCAGCAGTGAGAGGAGTCGTAAAGATAACAACGACAAAGCATCCATCAGAACTCCAGACGGCAAAGCATCCGCCCAAGCAACCCAGCAACCTCGGTAACAAAGCATCTACCGGCAATGCTAGCGGTCTCGGCGACAAAACATCTACTGGAACACCTCGGTGGCAAAGCATCCGCTGGAAACGTCAGCAACCACAGAGGCAAGCCGTCGAAAATGCGACCTTGGTGGAATATCAATATGAGGAATGAGTAGTCCATCCAGTCAAAAAGCATTAGACCACCTCATTCCAGATTGACCCACCTTGGATGATGCCGAGTGCTCGACAAAATGCACTCGGCAAAATGTTGGACACTTTCGTATAGGAGGGGAATCCGGTAGCGGAGAGAGCAAGGAGGAGGATTGAGGAAAAAAAATAAAGAAAATCAAGTCCACTAGAAAGGTTAAACAAGGTTGTTTAACCAATCACACTCTTTGACAATGAAGGTATGTTGTATGGTGACTCAAATGCTACTTAGAATAGGACTCAAGAAAGGTGTGCTATTAGGACTTCTAATTCTACTAGGCCTTGAGTGTAGAATCCTGCTAGGAGTAGGACTTCTATGTGTATTTATGAGAGCCTTAGAGAAGACTATATAAATCAGGGGTAGAGGCCATAGGTATCAATCAAGAAAGAAAAAGGCAACACAAGAGGTCTCACCCAAGGCTTATACAAAGCAATTATAAGCGCTTAAGAGAATTAGGCTAGATAGTTCTATTGCACTAATTCTTGTATAGGCAAGAATCGGTGAGTCCTGCAGGGTCAAGTAGGGTTGTAAGAGAGCGATAATCACTTGTACTCTTTTGGAGTTGTGCTAATAGAATTTACGGTCGGCTTCGTCAAATCCTAATCTCTTGTCGTGGTTGCTTCATCATCATCTAGGATTTTCTACCTGATTCGTTCTTGATACGGTGCTAGCTTCTGTCATATTCGCAACATCCTTTTAAAGATCCAAGGGCTGTTGCGATAACTAGGGTATCATATTCTAACAACGTCCATGGGCCCCAGAAATTTCAGAAGAATTTTTGTCTGTTGATGCGTCGCGGTTGATACACGTATGGCGAAGGCTTTGCTGAGCCCACTCGTCTCCCTCGAAATCGCAAGTTCTACTATTTTTTACGCAATTTTCTCTCACACAATCAGCAGGATTCGAACTCACGACCTCTCGCTTGCGCGGAGCCTCCTCTACCACTGCACTACACACTTATATACGTTACATCTCCGTTTCGATTACCCATATATTATACTAAATCGTGTGTAACTTGCTTATTTGAGGCCCTAAACGAATTCAAATCAAAAAGTTGTCAACTACAAAGTTTTTTAACTTTTTGAGATCTACAACTTTTATTTTGGTAGTTTTTCCATCCGAGGTTTTTAAAAAAAAATTGAATTTCAAATTTGACAATTTGAACGTAGGTTTTTGTTGACAAGATGATTTCAAATCAAAAAGTTGTCAACACCAAAGTTTCATAACTTTTCGAGATCTACAACTTTCATTTTGGTCATTTCTCCATCTAAGGTATTTTGAAAAAATTGAATTTTAAAATTTTCAAATTCGGACGCAGTTTTGCATAACTAGATGACTTCAAATTAAAAAGTTATCAACTACAAACTTTCATAACTTGTCAAGATCTACAAAGTTTATTTTGGTTGTTTGACCATTTATGTATCCGACATTGTGGTTCTAATATTATTCACAAACATTATATATCACTCTTGTAGTTTCATAAACTACCGGAGAGATATATAAGATTTGTGAACGAATTTATTTTAAGTTTGTCAAATGTAGGAATCACCAAAACAAAAATTATTCATCTTGATAAGTTAAACAACTTTGTAGTTAAAAACTTTTTTATTTGGATTAATTTACTTCTTCAAAATGTAATTTGAAAACTGGCTTTGCCGAGTGTAGTAAAAAAAACACTTGGCAAAGAGCTCTTTGCCGAGTGCAAAAAAATAACACTCGGCAAAGATTTTCTTTGCCGAGTGTCAGGAAAAAAACACTCGGCAAAGAATTTCTTTGCCTAGTGTTTTTTTTGGCACTCGGCAAAGAATTCTTTGCCGAGTGTTTTTTTTGACACTCGACAAAGAAAATCTTTGCCGAGTGTTTTTATTTGGCACTCGGCAAAGATTGGTTTCCCTGATGAACTGATGATGCAAATGCCGAAAAGTATGCACTGTCTGAATTACTTCTCAATTTCCATTTAGTATTTTGCATTTAAAAACTCAGAAAGATTATGCAAAGACCTATCACTCGAAAGATCATTTTGTCTTCATCGAGGGGTTATATCTCAGATAGAACTGCAAACTAAAGATGATCCATAGAAACTGTATCAATAAGGCAAATATGCCACTACTGGAATTCACTGATTGCCCTAGAGTTTTTTTTTTCTTTCCCTAGATATCATGGATCTGACGCAACTACAAGTGTGCACATGCATGCTTAATTTAATTTTCAGCTTTCACTACATTTAATTAATGTTTTATTGCCGAAAACTCAGCATGACCCTGATTACATTAATGCTAATCTATAGCCCGCTTCTCATCGCAAGGACTTGCTATATATAGAGGGCCGGGGGGTGGCCTTGCTATATATATAGAAGGTGCCTACTGGGTCGATCGACCTCACAATCACTGGAGATCGATAATTAGCTAGAGTCCACACTAGGAGGTTTATTTAGTGTACAAAAGTCGTCTTGTTCCTTCATCCAAGTTTATGAACAGCTAAGACCCGTTGATGATGTGTGTAGTAATACGTTGTTGGTTGTTATTTCGCCCCTGCCGTACGTATCAATTAGCTAGCTAGGTATGAGATGCACCGGAACATGCTGTTGGGCTACACTACAAGGCCATCCAAGGGCTACATCAGAGATGCCCGCGGCAGCGATTGTTCAGCGAGTGTCTGCGTGCATCACCGAGACCTCACATCCAGTAGAGCAACATGTATGACCACCACAGCGCTGCTCAACATCGACAGGAATCGGCTTGTTGATCCCCATAAGAAGGGTCGTGTGGGTCGACATAAGGAATCAGCATTGCCTGGCTCTGTTGCATCACCGAAACCTTACACCGTTCCCTGGTTTTCCGGGTTATATTTTCGGCAACACGATTCATCATGTAACAACGATTCACACACATGTGTGTTCCAGCGCATATCCATTATTTGAGATGGTGCCCGTACTCAGATAAGTGAAGGACTAGTCTGGGCGATATCTGTTGCTGTGTAACTGGTTTGCTTATTTGTTGGTTTGTTTATTAATCATTAATTCGATTGATGGAGAGAAGACATTATTATCTCTCTTTCGGGCCTTTTTTTGCATCTTCTTAAATTTTGCTTATGATAAATGTTCCCCCGATGCAACACCCCTAGAGCTGAGTTCTTATTCTGTAGTAAGGGCCACTTAATTAGTCTTTTAATCAAGAGTATAACATAGTAATGTCGATAGATGTAGTACAGCCACTTAATTAGTCCTTTAACTTTAAAGAGCCTTTGGAGTATGATATAGCGCCCATAAAACATCTGTGAAATTAAAGTTGAGGTTTATCCCCAACTGCATGCCGTCTTTCACCTATGAACACTAGCTATAGCTAGCAAACTGATTATAGGTCTAGTTTCTGTTAGAATAATTGGGCCAAGCCCATTTATTTATCAATAAACCTCAAAGGCTAACGGTTAGTGTTAGGTGCAAAAGTAATTAGTACCAAATGGATTAATCACTAAGAGGGCAATCAACTTAAATAGTGAGCTTTGGGATGCTCTAATAGACAAGTTGAGGAGGAGAACCGGGAGCCACACGCGCGCGCCGCCGCCGCCGCCGAGCCGGCCGGCCGCGGCCGGCGGGAAATCAAGTTTTTGGGGAGCACCATCCTGGTGCGACTGCTTCGTTCGCTGCTGCTGCTGTCATGACCGTGAGCACAAGAAGGACTCCCGCTGGCAGCGACGACGTCACCAACAACAACACCACAGGCGGCGGTAACGACGTCAACATGAATGGTGGTTCACATTCCGCGGGTACCGGAAGTGCCACGCTGGGGTATAACCTTAAACCTATCCGTGCGCTTTATATTATTGCTTTGCATGAAATATTTTGCTAAAAGTAATAGCAGTAGCAAATATGAAGTTGTCGCTTGCATGATACTTGTGTTAGTATTTTGCTTATCGTATTTATGGATTAATGCATGGTGTAAAATGACTAAATATGCAACAGTTTCAAACCACGATGATCTATATCAAACACAAAAAGATTAGAGATACTTTAGCTCATTGCCGTTATGGATATATAGTTCAGCATATGGCAGGTATTGGGATATAAAAAGCTGATATACATGATGGTGCAGCCAACCACACGGCTAGATCTTTCACTTTGACAAAACATGCGTGTGCAGCGACGACCAGCATAACAATTGACACTAGAGGGAACAAATTAAACCACCCTGTTCTTGAGCTCCAAGTACGGTTTACAATTTCAGCAAAATTTCGCCAAAATTTTCAAAATAACATTTTTTGCTAGGGTCCAATTTTTTTATATCGGTCAAATTCATCTTTTACTCCAAAATTACACCAAACCACGCTAAAATGACCCTCCAAATCTTCTAACTTTATCAAACCCCAGATATATTTTTCAAATTTACTTACTTTTCTTACTCGACGGCACTAGCATATGTAGCTCGCCTACCGTCAGCCCGTTGTTTTACCACGACTCTACTTCAATATATGCTATATTTTATTTTTTCATCGATATTACATAAATTTGCGATGGATGATGCAGATTGGAGAGTTCTTTTAGTGAAATAATGTATGTTTTCAAATTTAATTTGAATTTAATCTGATATTTCTGAAATTTCCGAAATATCGCTTTATCGGTGGGTGCCAAATTTTTTTCCTACTGCTAGAAAAAAAAACTTCTCCAACCTCGAGACCAGGAGCCTCACGTACGACAAGTGGAAGAGTGATTTTTTTATCAGGTACAATTTTGACGCACACAATCCACACACACTATACTCGCATCACACACACACTCACTGTGTAGATCTACTTATGTGAAGTCCAATAAAATTAGATTCTCTATTTTATAATTTTTCTATGATTTACTATGATTTTTAAAGATTCAGCTAAAAAAAAGAAAAAGATAAAATCATGTTACTGTAATAAAACCACCGTCTAAAACTGTCTGAGGGGGTTATTTGACCGGTTTTGAAAAATTTAGGAGGCAAAATATCTGGTTTTATAATTTGGGGATGAAGTAGTCGACGCTCAATGTTTTTCCCATCATTTTGCCTTCATGAAACTAAATTAGTAGAATTGTGCCCTCTGTTTTCAATGTGTAAGGGTAAGCATCTCAAGCAAGTCATGAGGAAGAAATTAAATCTACACAACAAGTCCCAAACTAGACTTGATCAATATATCGTAAAGCACAAGTATTATAACTTTTGGATATTTCACATTTCTTGTGGCATCAAAAGCACAGTTCCAATGTGTGGCTCTGGAAATCTCAGTGTTTACCAAGAAGGAAACTCTTCTTTTGGCTTTTACTGAAAGATAGACTAAATACAAGAGATCTTCTGAGAAGGAAAACAATGGATTTGGAATCCTTTTCTTGTGTGCTCTGTCATCTTAATTTGGATGAAACTTGTCCTCACCTCTTTTTTCATTGCCCTTTGCTCTGTCTTGTTGGAACATCTTGGGCCTTATTGCTCCACTTGTTCAGGATGACACCTTTTCCAAACCTTCTCAGACTTCAAGTCATTCATCCAGAAGCCTTTCTTTATGGAGATCATTGTTTTCATGTGTTAGTCCATTTGGTTGGCTAGAAATGACTTGTTCTTCAGAAATATTGGCCACTCTGTGAGGATAGTCAAAGATACTTTCAGGAGGGAAATGGCTCTAGTTAAGCTAAGAGCCAAAAGCAGTCTTCAACCAATGTTGGGTCTATGGCTAGACAGCTTAGCTTAGTTTTTTTTTTATCTTTTTTATTTCCTTCTTTGTTCCCTAAACTTGTACCCCTGTACTGTTTCTTTAATTTGGTTTTAATAAAAGTTTACAGTATAGGGGGCGACCCCTCCTGATTGCTTCAAAAAAATGTGTGGCCTGAAATGCAAACTGACGTCCACGGGCTACTCAAATGAAGAAACATAACTTTGACAGATGTACATCATACAAACTGATTTTCTTCATTATGGGGAGGAAAAGGAACCATATGCAGAGCAATTTTCTTGGTCTGCACACAAGGTTCTATTAATTTTTTGTTTCAAATAAGAACTTTGTTTCTCCTTTAGAGTTGCCCTAGAGTTAGAGAGAGTGTTGACTCATAATCGTGAAACACTGACCTTTATACTCTCATATTTCCACGGGCTGAATGACCACTCTGCTCTTTGTATTTATCAGCCCTTGTGTATCACAGCCATGCTTATTATATATATATATATATATATATATATATATATATATATATATATATATATATATATATATATATATGTCCCTTCACTACTAGAAGTGCTCTTGGTATACATGCTAAGCCCATAAGGCAAGAACCATAGCTTCGAGGATATTGAAATGGTTGCTCTTCTCTTCCACGATATGATATGATTTATCAAGCCCTAACAGTGGCTGAGAATATGAGGCAGCAGGAAACTAGAAGGCGCTGTCTGAGAGATTTCTGGTGATAGATATGGATGGATTATTCTCTGGGATTAAACATGGCTGGCATCGCGTCTCTGAGCTAGGAGCATGCATGGAGCAAATCTTGGCAGGGAGCCTGACCAAACCAGCACGCAGAGACGTCTGAGAATACTCGTCGACCAGAATGATCTGAGAGGTTGCAACTTGGAAACGGTGGACGCTGGAGGGTGGATGGATGTGTCACGTGTAAGTGTCACTCCATTTAGAACACCACATCTCTGTTTTTTAATAATATAAACAGAGTATTATGTATGTTAATCTGCCACGCGTATTACTAATCTGGTAATTACCTTGCTATTTTCTCAATTCCTGTGCTACAGATTCCTGTGTTCCAAACGTCTTTATATTTCTTTCCTATGTTTTCTAATCCTATTCTTTGGGCCTTTTATTCATTTTTTTGAAATATTATTTGTGGCAGGTGTTGTTCTAGAAGGAATAGGTGAGTATCTAATCTAGAGTGTATATATATATGTTAGAAGATGTATACCCATTAGTCTTTAAAGATAATATTGCTAGAACCAAAGGCCATATATGTCCATATACATCTCGCATATGCAAAAAAAAAAACACAGGGTGTATTACATTGCTTTAGAAATTTAAATAAAAAAACCCTCCAACCATCAAAATTATGGAGCACACAAATAATTTTACTGACGGTCAACTAGTGGTGGGTTTAACAGCCAGAGCGAAAGGACAATATATTTTTACTGGCAGTTGGCTGCACTACTAGTAAAGAGTACATTTTCATTACTGGTTTCCTTGATTCAAGTGCTAGTACAAATGAAATGATGATGACAACCACCAGTGGGTCCCCCTCAACGAGCTCGAGTGAGCCTTCCTAATATCAAACACAGCTACTTTTATTAGTGCAACATAAGAACCATTCCTTTTGAACCATTGGTGGAGACTATATTTCCAATGTTGGTTTTCTTAAGCTAACTGCTTATACAAATCATTTTCAGATGCAATTCATTTAAGCAACTGCCTTTGAAAATTGTTCCCAAAATTTATCTTTTTAATATAGGTATGATAAATTCTAACAAATATTTGAGCACATAAATGATGGTATACGTTAAAAAGGTTTCAACTACAAAGTTATAGATCACATAGACAATGTGGAAAAAGTTTAGGGACCCATGGAGCGTGTCACAAGGAGACTGAACTGGAGTCGAGCCAAAGAGGCCTAAGAAGATGGTCCTCCCTGTTGTATTATTGTGGAATCTCAGTGAGTCTTTGTTCTCAACATGAACGATGTATGAATCTCAGTGTATGTACATCATATAAAGTACTTCTTATATCCAAAAAAGTTGTGTGCAGGGCTATTTTCTTGGTCTGAACACAATAAGTTTATGTTACATCCTTATTTCAAATAAGTCCTTCCTTTTGCATTTAGAGGATCCCAAGAGTGAGCTAGCTCGCGAAGCATCGATCGTTACTCAAATGGGTTTGAAGTTTGAGTGACCGCTGACCACTCTCTGCTCTTTAAATCTATTTTTGAGTCATCTAAGCATCTCCATCCCTTATTTTATCAGCCATGTTCTCTTCATGTCCCCTAAGGCCAGTCTCAATGGGATTTCATGAGCAGTGTCATACACATTAAATGAGATGACATGTCAGCAAAAAGGTACTTTTTGCATAAAACTGGTAGGAGAGAGAAGCGAATCGTTTCATCCCGGTGAAACGTTTGGGCGATGTTTCCAAGGCCTCGGTAACCGAGTGAAATCACGATTGAGGGACTCCGTTCGTTTCATCCGATCTTCTTCTTCCTCCAACGCGAGCGCGATGCACAGCTCCGCCGCGAGCACGAGCACGGACGAAGCCACCCGCCTCCTCGTCGTCCTTCTCCATGAGCTCCGACGCGACGCCCGCCGCGGGCTCTGCGTGCTCCACCATGCGTATCGCGGGCGTGAGATCTGGGCGAGGCCGCGAGCGAGCACCACCGTGGGCAGGCGCCTCCGTCGCGCAGGCGAGGCCGCTCCGCCGCGAGCGAGCGCCTCCGCCGCGCGGGCGAGGCCGCTCGGCCGCGAGCGAGCGCCTCCGCCGCGGGCGAGGACGCTCCGCCGCGCTCCGCCGCGTGAGCCCCACCGGCTGCCGCGCAGGCGCTGCTGCGGTTGGCCCGAGCCTCGCCGGCCACCGCGCGGGCATCGCTATGGGCGGGCGCGAGCCTCGCCGGCCACTGCCGCGGGCGCCCCTGCGGGCGGGCGCGAGCTCGCTGACAACCGCTGCGGTCTGACATGCAGGAAGCACTCGAATCTGCAGGAGGAGGATGCGGGACGAGAAGGATGCGGAAGAAGATAATGCCTGTGGGCCCCATGCGGAGAAATATATAGTAAAATAAAGTATGAAACTGTGCTATGAAACCCTGCACTGTGATAGAGTACTATTTCATATCAAAGTTTCATGTGTTGGAAATCGGGAGGTGAAACCTACCATTGAGACTGGCCTAACTAGAAGTGCTCTATGTACATCTCTTAATGGAAGCCTAGAAAGCAAGAACAATAGTTCACAGAGACGTTGAAGGGGATTCCTCTTTTCTTTAATTATGTGATTTATAACAGTGGTTGAGAATAGGAGGTGGCAGGAAATTTGAAGGGGCAAGCTCATTGCTTTAGTGGAGACATATACGATGAAATAATTCTGTAGGATGTACTCTGTTGGGCATGATACCATGAGCCTCAACTTGTGCACCATCTACTTGTGTAAGTAAATATATAATATCATTATGCACTTAGCAGTTCTGTGAATCCTTAGGTTATTCTGAAAATGGTTAAGTGCCATTAGAGGTGTATATTATTGAGGTAAAAATACTAAGGACAATGGCCACTCATCGCAACACCAATGTGTAATGTCAGACTGACGATAACCTCCCAATCACTAATTGGTGCGCGTGCGCACCCACGGCTGGCAGCGCACGAACACATGACGCAAGGAGAATAGAGTCTGGAGTGTGGACGCGCGAGCGGGAGAGAACGTATGGGACGCGTGGCACAAGGGGAGAGGGAGACAAAGCACATAGCGTGGACGCGTGGGTGGGAGATGCATGCAGTCTGTGTCAGACATATTTTTGAAACGCATAAAAACTTTAAAATATGATAACTTTCTTGTTAAACATTTATTTTTAATTCCGTTTGCACCATTAGATTTATTATAACGAGATCTATAAAAGTAGATCCATCTTGAATATGTTTTGAAATATTTTTGTAGTGATAAAGTTTTGCTCTTAAGGATATATAAAGTTTCATATGTTATAATACAAAGTTTCATATGTTATAATACAAAGTTTCATACGTTATAATATAATACAAAGTTTATAATGTAATAAATCAAAGTTTTGCATATAGCAGTATAAATATTGTAATGTGATAATAGTTTAAAGTTTATAAATTCTGAGTGTAAAGGTGATGATAGTTCAAAGTTTATAAATTTTGATTGTAAAGTTTTGAACCTTGCACTAAAAAGTATATAATGTGATAGTTTAAAGATAGCTCAAGTTTTGAACACAGCAGTATAAATTTGTAATGTGATAATTCAAAGTTTATTAATCTTTGAGTGTTAAGTTTTGAACCTAACAGTAGAAAGTTTATAATGTGATAGTTTAAAGTTTTGAAACTAGCATTAGAAAGTTTGTAATGTGATAGTTTAATGTTTATAAATTCTGAGTGTAAAGTTTTGAATCTGGCAGTACAAAAATTATAATGTGGTAGTTCAAAGTTTTAAATCTTACGGTAAAAACTCTATAACATGATAGTTTAAAGTTTATAAATTCTGAGCGTAAAGTTTTGAACCTAGCGGAACAAAGTTTATAATATGATAGTTTAAAGTTTTGAACTTAGCATTCAAAGTTTATAAATTATGAGTGTAAAATTTTAAACCTAGCAGTATGAAGTTTATATTGTGATAGATCAAAGTATTGAATCTAGCACTACAAAGTTTTTTTTCTAATGTATTAGTGCAAAAGTTGTTATAAATTTTGAGTGTAAAGTTTTTAATCTAGTAGTTCAAAAATTTTATAATATCATGTGCAAACTTTTTTTAACTTAGTTGTATGAAGTTTGTACAAAGTTTTCATCCCAGTGTAACATTTTTTTTAACCTAGGTGTACAGACTTTGTAATGTCATAGTTCAAAGTTTTTCATTCTAAGTCTAACGTTTTAAATTTAACTAGCACTACAAAGTTAAGTTTCTGTAATGTCAAAGTTTTAAATATTATAATTCAAAGTTTATGAGTTCTGAGTATATTTTTTAATGTAACATTGTAAAGTTTTCATAATGCCATAGTTCGTATATATTTTGGTACGGCTGGAAAAAACTCAGTATGGTATCCTTTTTCAAGAATTAATTATTTTAATTTTCATGTTATTTTTATTATTTTTTACATATACAAATATAAAGCTCAGCAAAATTTGATTTATTTTTAAATATATTTTTACTTTTGCCTTATTTTCTTTCAGGATACTGAGAAGAAATATTTTTTTAGCGCCGAAGACAAAGAAACCTACATGTGCTTTTTATATTAGTTTTTTCTAATGATATATATATAAGATATTGTCTTTTTTAAGTTTACCTCTGCATTCATTTCAATTATAAATATCGTATAAAGTACTATGATATATTATTTAAGAAAAAACAGTACCTTTTGCATCCATATGGATGTCAAACCATCCCCCGTCCTGTTATTTTCCATAAACCCGTGATCCCGAAAGAGAACAAAATAGCCTGTAGAAATTCAAAATAGCCCATGAACAAGAAAATTGGACTCTAGAATCTAAATGGGCCTTAATAAGCCAGACAAGAGAAGCCAGACAAGAGAACTTGTACGTAACAAATACGATGCGTCCGTATTGCTTGGAACGCACGCGCGTTACTACTCATCCTAGCGCGCGGGCGTCCCAATCCCTCCCAGTGCGTGCGCGCGGACGAATACTGCCAGACAATAACCCCTCATGAATGTCTTTTGGTGCACTCTCACCTCGGTTATGTAATTTTCTCTTCCCCTTCCCTGTTAACGGCCTTTTGTAACCTGCCTCTGGAATGAAATCCAGGTGAGGTCAAAAAACAATACGGAGTATATGTTATTGAGCTGCAGTATCAAATGCCATACAAATCTCCTTATTTCCAGGTGCGAGTGCTTACTTCTCAGCAGCATGGAACTTAACTAGCATAATTTAAGCCATCCTATTTCCAAATATTATTGCAGCTCAAAGACGCCTCAAGAAAACTCTAGGGAGGAAAGATCAAAGCATCAATGGTATTTTTCATACATACCAATAGAAGTATTCCAACAAATGGGGTCAAATTTTCTACAACTTTAATTGACAAGATGGGGAAATATTTCAGAATAGTGCCAACAATAGGAAAGGAATGATTGGTTACCCAACTCCAACAATGTCTACTAAGGTTGTAGCACCAGACAACAAAAGTAATATTCAAGCGTTTCTTTCATTATTATTAAGAAAGACCATGGCTAAGTTAAACTATAAATAACCACGTGCGTGAGTGTGTCATACGCTGTGACCAAGTGCCAGTGCGTGTGACGCTTAAAGTTAGTCTATGCTCCTGCATGATGAATTTTCATACCAAATTACATACTAAAAAAATCTTGCCTATTTACTACTGTGGGGTCAAAGATGAGTATTTGTTTGTCCTCAACATTATAGATGTACAAATTATTTTTCCCTTCGTGGAACTGAATTAGTAGAAAATAATTATACGCCCTCTGTTTTTCTGATGTAAATGGATCCCAGGGGTAGGCATCTCAAAAGTCATGAGGAAGTAATTAGTGCTGCCCAAAATCCCAAACTAGACTTGACCTTTCCATATTAAACTGAAAGCCGCAAGCATTATCACTTTAGGATATTTCAAATTTCTTGTGGCATCAAAAACACATACCAACGTGTGGCCACAGCTGTGAACTAGCGTCCATAGGCTATACTCAAATGAACTCTGGTCAGTGTAGACCATACAAACTACTTTTATTATAAGAGGAAAAAATGAAGACTATATGCACGGCACTTTTCTTTGTCACACAAGGTTCTTTTTATATTATTATTTTAAATAAGACCTTCTTTTCTCCTTTAGAGTTGTCCAAGAGTTCGTGAGTGCTGTCATGTGATCACGAAGCACCGGTCTTTATACTCCCATATTTCCACAGGTTGAATGACCACTCCACTACTAGAGAATAGGCTTTGGTCGATCTATCAACTGAGTTTTAGTCTCGACAAAAAATTATGTCTGAGACTAAAGACTTTTAGTCCTGGTTGGTAACACCAACCGAGACTAAAGGTCTGGTATTACAACCCAGACTAAAGGTCCTCCAACCTTTAGTCCTGGATTGATTGCTAGTCCCGGTTGAGAAACCGAGGCTAAAGCCCGTTCCCAACCGGGGCTAAAGCCCCTTCGTGTAATAGTGCTCTCTGCTCTTTATATTTATTATGAGCCCTCCCAAGGCCAGCCTTAGTGCCTTATATATGTGTTAGCCTATATATGTCTCTTCACTAGATGTATTTTTGGCACTTGTTATTGGAAACCTAGGAAGCAAGAACCATAGCTTCGAGGATCTTGAAAATGATTCCTCTTCTCTTCCATTATATGATATGATATGACCGAGTACTAGCAGTAGTGATTGAGAATAGGAGGTAGCAGGAAACTGGGAGGTTGTGGTGCTTATGCTTATGTAGGTAGCAATAGATATGAAGCGATTGTTCTCGGATGAACTCTAGCCAGCATTTTGTAACCATTTTATGTTCATGAACATGATCCCACGTTTTATGTTCCATTGATCATCCATTGCAAAGCATAAGTATCATCTCTCTCTCTATATATATATCCATGAACATGATCCCACGTTTTATGTTCATGCTTGTTGAGTTCAACCATGCCATGTTTGTTCCTAGTGTAGGGTTGATAGGAATGCTAAGTGTTTAGGATTTGTTTTTAGGGTTGTGAATGAAGCTTGATCATGTGAATGTTTATATGTGAGTGCATGACTAGTGGCTTAAATGTTGATGTTTGATCACCCTTGTAACCTACATGAACATAAGACTCTAACTAGGTTAGGGTTGGAACCATTTTGTTAAGTAAAGCATGTTTCTAAGTTTGACTTGATGATATGTCTTCTTTTGCTTAATTGCTTTTGTGAGTGATGCTAAACTTCAGGTTATAACCTTAAGTAAGAGTCGGACTTTAGGTTGAGTATTACAACTTTTATTTAAGGATCTAAGTCCAACTCCATTTTAACTTGTCCTTTAGTGGCTTTGAAAATTGATGGTAGCACTGTTTTTTCCCAGTTCCTAGAGAAAATTTCTCTAAGTCTGAAAAC
Organism: Coix lacryma-jobi var. lacryma-jobi; assembly: GCA_009763385.1. Taxonomy (NCBI): domain Eukaryota; kingdom Viridiplantae; phylum Streptophyta; class Magnoliopsida; order Poales; family Poaceae; genus Coix; species Coix lacryma-jobi. The sequence continues at coordinate 9,360,970 of CM019824.1, forward strand.
AGTTCACATATGCAAACTTTGGGATTTATTTTGAGTTTGTTCCATGTTTGAAAGGTGCTCAAATATGGCACTGTTGATTGATATGGGATACGAACTGTGACACTGTGCTTTGTATTAGTGGTTATGAACAGGGTTTAGCCCCTAATTAAGTCACACATTTTTTTTTGACGAAAAACAGGAGGGGTTAAGTCGCACAATTTAGCTAACCAAAACTTGTTTAACTCTGGGTTTTCTGAACCTAAGTTCAGTTTTTATCTAGGCATTTTTGGAGCTTTTTATTTTCAAATCCAGTGGGAGTTTGAGTGTGCTTGTGTTGGAAAAGTATTAGTTTTCACATAGCTCTGTACAATTAACACCTTGTTAGGCACTAACACAGCTGGAATTAGGAGCAAATGACTTGCAAAAACCGAGTTTCAGTCGGTTTTCAGTAGAACTGAAACCAACCTCGCTCTGTTTGCCACCTTCTGCTTCCCTGTCCTGGTTCCCGATCAGCGGCGCCTGGACACGTGGGCATACCCAGAAGCTAAGGGAGGCGCCCAGCGTCGTCGTGAAGTTCACGCGAAGCCGTGCCGTGCTCATCTCTCTCTCTCTCTCTCTCATGCCCTCTCGCCCTCTCTGCTCGCCAGCGCCGCCGTGGAAGCCGACCTCGCCGCCACCGAAACCGAGCACACCAGCGCACCACCGTGCCATTCCTTGCGCAAGCTACTTCCCCATGAGGTCCTTCACCGCCCTGACCTGATCACCGAGCCGCTCGAGCCCTCGGTAAGGGCGTAAGGCCCTAGGCCGATTGCCGCACCGCCGCACGCCATAGCCGCCGCCGTGCGGGTGCGCGTGGCTAGCACAACTCGAGCCCACTCAAGCCCTCCTTGCCTATGACTTGGGATCACCATACGTCGTTGTTCCTCTAGCCACCGACCCCGAGGTCTCTACTGCCGTCGTCGTGCCGGAGCAGAACCCCGCACCGCCGTGCTCTGGCCGTGCCGCCGCTGTGCCACGGCCGAGCCTTGCCGTCGCGGTAGGGAGCTCGCCAACTAACCCTAGAGACTTGCCGGAGACTGCTGGTCCCGCTAAGCCGCTTGGTTGGTCCTGCCCTCGCCGGAGAAGGACGGCGCAGTGCTGCCCGCGCCGCCATACCGCCATGGCCGCCGCCGCACACGCCCTGCACCACCGCTGACCCAACGAATTAGTCTAGGTTGTGCGGTCGACCGAGGGGAACACGCCGGTGCTCTCCCCTTCGCCGGAGATCTCGCCAACGGCGAGCTCTGGCCGGTCAACAACGTTCTCTGTTTTCGCTGTAGCTGACATGTGGGACCGGTTCACTCTGGGGCCCGTCTGTCTGTGTCACTCGGTCTATGGACCGGGTCTGTGGGGCTGTAATATAGGGTTTTCCCTTTTTTTTATTTAATTTTGATTCAAACTTTGAAAATTCATATCTAGAGCTACAGAACTCCAAATTGAGTGAACCAAATTTTTTTAGGTTTGTAATGACATGTACTACATGTTTGTTTCATCAAAATTACTGTTTTCAGTAATTATGTGCACTGTTTTATTTAGACCTTGTAAAATGCTTTGAAATTAAATAAATGCATAACTTAAGTTAGGAAGATGAGAAAAATATGATTCTTGTTTTTATAATTCTGTTATGAGATGTATAATACAGGAAAATTACTAGATGTCCCTATTATTCACTTTTTATGGGCTGTACCTTTTAAAATACATAATTAGGCATTCTTTGCCACCCAATTTGTGAATTTTGTATAGGTTAATTATAATAGGTTAACATGTTTATAGGAGATAATTAGGGTTATTTTTTCCTAACCTCATAATCTCTGTTTTGATTCTGTTTCAGTGAATAGTATGTTGTTTTGTGTTTACTTTATGATCATAAGTGCAACCCTTGTTAGTTAGGCCCTGTTTGTTTCCACTCAAAGGTGCGTTTGCGATCGGGAGTAGCCGAGAAACGCGCCAAACGGTCTGCGGCCAACGCGCGATGACCGGTTAAAAATCAACGCAAGCAGGCGATTTCCAAAACGCGGCTCAGGAGGCGCGTTTGCTTAAACGCGGCCGCGCGACGGCTGGCCGCAGAAACAAACAGGCCTTTAATATGTTCCCAAGCTTATATGTGGAGTCCAAAATGACCTACTTGCAATTGGAGTATGTGTGTAACCTTGTAGCATATGTCTACTAGAGGAGAGATATGCACCCTACTATAGTGTTTAGAAGTAGACATCTTCTCATAATTCCATGTTATCACTATTCATCCCATTCTTGGTTGCCAAACATTCATATGCATAACTCATTTATCGCATTAGCATTGCCTTGTTTAATAAAAAGTTTTTCCATTCATTTGTACGCTTTCATCATGCATATAGGATTGGAGGAGGAAGTACCATAGGAATACGTGGTGATCGAGGAAGAGATTCCGTAGGAGAACCCACCAGAAAGTGAAGGACAAGCCACTGACTTTCTGCCAGAGTGTCCGAATCACGAACCATCCACTTTTCGTCGAGGCAAGCCCCGTACATATCACCACCCCTCTACTCTTTCTCTTTTACTGAAATAATACTTGAGTTTGACTGTGCATTTAAGTTTATAGGTGTTGATTGCAACCATAGTTGCACAATCCCTACTTGACCTAGTATATATGTTTCTTCCAATTAAAATAGGTGGTGTATGCTTAGCCTTACTTAGAATAGTAGTAACATGTGGTTTTCTGTCACCCTTTAGGTGGTGATCACTGGGATGGTCACCTTTGCAAGCTCATATGGAGTGATAAAAACTGGAGACTCTTTACATAGGGAGATCATATGGAGTGATACAAACTTGATACAACTAAGGGCCTACTTGGTATAACTGATTTTTTTATCAAACACCTTTTTGCAAAAAACTTTATGGATAAAAACTACTTTTTTTCTTCACTCCTAAAAGATAAGCTAGATAAAGCTCAAAAAGCAGTTTGTCACAATTTACTCTCTCATTTCTCTCTCAACCATGCATAAAGTTGTAGGTGAAACTGTTTTGTTAAATATTTTTTTTGAAACAACTCAGTTTCACCTAAAAAGTTGCTCATAAATCTATTTTCTAAAAAACAGATTCACCAGTGAAGCTGAACTATGTCAAACGAGACCTAAATGTATTATAATTAAATGTACTATCAATTATCATATTTATAAGTATAAATAATATTAAATAAATAATTATCAAAGTGTAGTTTAAGTGTGATTCCAGGAGTATAAATCACTGGACTAAATGATTACACATTTCTTATGTGTCAATGCTTGGCATAAACAGCACATTAGAACACAGGAACAGGATACAGTTCTCGCATAGCAAACACAAACAGTACATCAATTTGTTTTTTTTTTTGTGCAGAAAGAAAAGCTGATTTCGCGGAATCAATAGTCTGATTTCAAGGAATCAATGGTCTGTTGGGCAAAGACCGAAACTGTACAACCTCAGCTGTAGCCTGTAGGTAAATACAATCCCCCAACCGGTTCAAAATTGGGATTTAAACATTCTTCCATGTCCAAAACAAAATAGCCCTCCATATATTCCGTTGGATGTAAAGTTTTGTCGGATGTACTCTGTTGGGCATGATACCATGGGTCTGAACTGAACTCATGCACCATCTCGTTGGGTAAGTGCCATTAGAGGTGTTTACTACTGTATTGAAGTAAAAGACTGAGGACAATGACCACTCACATCGCCAATTCGCCACCAATGTGTGATGTTTGTGTTACTGAACTGCAGTACCAAATGCCATACAAATCTTCCTGGTGCGAGTGCTTATTTTTCAGCAGCATGGAATTTAACTAGCATAATTTAAAACATCCTATTTCCTAATATTATTGCAGCTCAAAGCCAGGCATCTCAAGAAAACTCTGGGGGAGGCAAAGCTCGAAGATCAAAGCACGAACAGGGCTAGGCACATCTCGAGCAAGTCATGAGGAAGCAATTAAAGCTACACCCAAAATCCCAAACTAGACTTCACCTTTCCAATAAACTGAAAAAGCACAGGCATTATTATCACTTTATGATATTTCATATTTCCTGTGGCTACTCAAATGAACTCATATAAACTTCTTTTATTATAGGAAGAAAAAATGAAGACTATATGCAGGGCACTTTTCTTTGTTTGCCCACAAGGTTCTTTTTTAAATTATTATTTCAAATAAGACCTCCCTTTCTCCTTTAGAGTTGGCTTGTGATCGCGAAGCACGGGTCCTTATACTCACATATTTCCACAAGTTGAATGACCACACACTCTGTTCTTTATATCTATGAGCCCTCCCAAGACCAGCCTCAGTAACTTATATATGTTTGAGCTACACTTCTTGTGTGTCCCTTCACTAGAAGTACTCTTGGTAAATGTTAATTATTGGAAGACTAGAAGGGACGAACCATAGCTTCGAGGGTTCTCATCCATTATATGATACGATATGATTTATCAAGTCCTAACCGTAGAGAATTGAGAATAGGAGGTAGCAGGAAACCAGGAGGGTGCTCTTACAAACATCCCTCTAGCTATATATATGAAGTGATTATCGCTTGAGATGAACTCTGGCGGGCATAGCGACCTCCCTACACGTATATGCCAAATCCACTCCCAGTCCAAAGGCATTTAATTGTTTTATTCTCTTGTTCCATGCAAGTCTGTCGACGTGAGAACACGATGGCGAAATCACCAGCGTACACATACGACATCATCATAAGCTTGGATATATGACAGTGGAAACCAATTTGCACAACCAACCCATTGAGAGAATAAAAATGCTCTCTCCATCCTGAAAGACATGATGTTTTTTTTTTACTTTTATACATCTTATTTGATAGTTCGTCTTATTCAAAGTTTTTTATATATTATTTATTTTATTATTACTTATTTTATCATTAGAGATACTCTAATAATGACATATTTATTTTAATATTTGCAAAGAAGTTGAATAAAACAAATGGTTAAACATTGATATCTAAAACTCAAAAAAGTCATCTATTTTGACACCGACGGAGAGCACCCAAATTGAACTATTGATGTGCGGATTGCTATGAACGTGGACAAGCCTGATTCATGGACTATTGGTCCCACATGTAGTGTAACTTGATTTAGACTACAACGTGGAGTAACATCTCTGTTTTCTTAATTAGTATAATATAAATAATAATGAACAACTGTTAATATGCCACTACGCACTATTCACCTTGCTATTTTCTCAATCTCTATGCTACATATTCCTGCATCCAAACATCTTTATACTTCTTTCCTATGTTTTTTACAATCATATTCCTTTCCTGCACTTTCCCATATTCATAAGGCGCGTGCCATTATTAACTGAGGTGGTCGTTTAGAACACTCGTCTCAGTTAATGCTTGATTAATCAAGGCAGTTACGCTAAGACAAATGTCGCATAGGTTAATCGAGCATTAACCGACGCGGACGTGTTACGCTTCCCGCCTCCGATGGTTGCTGGGTTGGTTGTCCAGTCACCGAATAATGGAGGCGGGCAGCCCGCCCGTCCGCCTCCAAGCCCCTTTAGTAAACGTTGTGCAAATGAATTCTTGTAGTAGTGCTATTATATTTCCCAAAAAAACCAAAAGTGGAGTTGACCCCTTGAATATCGCACGAACATCAATTAGAATTTCACGTGTTCCTCTTGAGCTAGAGCTCCACAGTTACATTTAATGTCATCTTCATGCAGTACCATCCATCCCTACAAATACTATTATTTCTAGGGGCGGCTTAGAAACCGCTCGTACAGTAGAGACGATACAGTATGGACGGCTGGCCGAGCCGTCTCTACAGAGGCTCACCAGCCACCCCTATAGAGCTTTAGTGTATAGTGTTTTGCACCTCCCCTTGTGTCGTTGCTATACGAGTATATAAACTATATATATGCTTAGTAGGTGCCTACTAAGTTGATCTTATAGTCACTAATATATATAAGAGCCTGAAAGGATCAAGATGCCCAAGAGGGGGGTGAATTGGGCTTTTCTAAAACTTCTTGCAAGAATGAAAACCTATCAAGCTCCAATTAACCCCCTAGTGCCTAGAAGTGTGTTTGACAAGAATCAACCGCACAAAAGATTATCGCTAAACCAATTCTACTCTAGCATGACAATTCAACTTATGAAAGAACAACAAGTAAATGCGGAATTGAATTGCTCAAAGGTAAATGCGTAGTAAAGAGAGTAGAGATGACACGACGATCTTTTTACCGATGTATCGAGGTGTCGGCACACCCCCTAGTCCTCGTTGGAGCACCCGCGCAAGGGTATCGCTCCCCCTTGATCCGCGCAAGGATCAAGTGCTCAATACGAGCTGATTCTTCGCCACTCCGGCCTGGTGAATCGCTCGCTACCGGTCACAACTTGGCTTGGGTCATCCACAATGCCTCCGGATGATCACCAAGCTCTCTGATCGCCACCAAGCCATCTAGGTGATGCCGATCACCATGAGTAACAAGCAAGAACTCTCACTTGACCAACGCAAGGCTAATGAGATGGGTGGATGCACACTTGCTACTCTCTCTTCACTAATGATGTGTTTGATCACTCAATTATCAAATCTCTCAACCTCACTAGGCCTCTTGCACTCACTTGCAATCTCTATGTGTTTGGCAACCTTTTAAATGAGCAAGAGTTACAGCATGAATGAGGGGGAGGCATATTTATACCCCCAACTCAAAACATGCACGAAGGGGTAAGTCCAGCCAGTTATACACTGACCGAACGCACCTGTCGGGGTGACCGGACGCGTCCGGTCAGTGCCTAACGGCTACGTGATGTCTAGCCTGACACCTGTACGAAGTGTTGACCGGACGCATCCATGCGTCCGATCACCACTGACCGGACGCGTCCGGTCATCAAATTTCCTCTCTGGAACCTCTCTGGATGCGACCGGACTCACCCTCCTGGTGCGTCCGATCGATTGTCGAGGGTGAGTCCGGTCGCAACCAGACTTACCCCTCAGCGAGAGCTACTGACCGGACGCATGACCCAGCATCCGGTCCCTAGGGTTCCAGTGTCCGGTCGCTATTTGAAGTCCAGAACAACTTCGGTTTGCGACGCTCCCTTCACGAACTTTCTTCCTTATGATCTTAGGGACCTTTCTAAGCTACCTAGGGCTTTGGTTAACAAGTGTGCACCACACCTAACTCAAAAGTCTCACCTAGGTCAAGCTACCCATTCAAACCCCTCTTTATAGTACGGCCAAAGATAAAACAAAGACCTATGCTACTCTAAGTGTCCTTCAACACCATATGACACTTAGAACTAGCCTATCACCGTCTTCGTCGTCCATCCTTTGAAAACCGAACGAATTCCATCAATAAGGGGACATGAATACCATAGTGTCCTCATGATCATCATTACCATGACCTAACTCAACTGTTTCTGCAAAACACACGTTAGTCATAGTAATTTACCGTTGTCATCCAATCACTGAAACCCACTGGGGGCCTAGATGCTCACAATCTCCCCCTTTTTGGTGATTGATGACAACCTCAAGTATGTTTGAAAGAGAGGTGAGGTTTTCAATAGCTTGGTTCATATAAGCATGTGACAATAAGATCAAAAGGGGTTAGGCATGCTTATACAAACCAAGTCTACATAAGTACTCAACATAATAAGAATTAACACAAGTACTTATGAACAAGCTCATTTATCGGAGTATAAGTGCGAAAGCAAAGTAAATGAGCATAATCAAGTGACATGTAGAAAATAACGAGTGAAGCATAACATGTCACAACTGAGCATAAACGAGTGACATGGAGTATATAACAAGTGAAGCATAACATGTCACATCCAAAAGACATACACATATCGTACAAGTGCCAAAAGATAAACATGTATGCATATGAGTGCAAGATCATACAAAAGAACTGAGACCCTCTCACAAGCTCCCCCTATGTCTAACATACGCTCTCTCCCCCTTTGGCATCAAGGACCAAAACCTAAGGGTCGGAAGGCGGGACGGGAGCAGACGAGTCGGGCGACGAGGTGCGCAGAAGAGTCTCAAACTGAGCTAGGTAAGCCTCCTCGTCGGACGACGAACTGTGAGCTGGCTGACCCTCAGACACTGGACGTGTAGGTGAAGCAGTCTGGGTCTGCTCAGCTGACTCGGGAGCGGCCTCTGGCACTGGAAGCTCTGGCTGTGGAGGCTATGTCTCTGGAAGAGGGTCCACTGTTGTAACAGAACCGACCAATTTGCACCAGATTAAGCACTGAAAACCTCCGCTCTCGCAGAAATCATCGAGTACTTAAGCTCGTACAAACCCGGTAGTCCGGAAATCTCGAAGGATTTCAAATCATTCAACGACACCCAGCCAAGATCGTACTAGTTCCACGAACATGCTCACGGGTTACATCACAGTTGCATAAAGTTCAAATTACATCGGAGTACGAAATAATATTACAAACCATAATTTGATAGTAGTAGCGGAAGCAACATAGTCTTTAAAACATAAGTTTGGATTGTTCATAAATACGGTGCCATCAGTCGACCGGGTCCACAAAAGCAATGGATGAGATAAGTGTTGACCATGCCCTTGGTCTAGTCATCACTCGTTACCGGATACAAGCAATTCTCGCAGTAGCCATAAAAGCACTGGCCATCTGCAACAACAAGGGAAATAAACCCTGAGTACAAGAAGGTACTCAGCTAGGCTTACCCGACAAAACCAGAAATAATGAGACACCAAGGATCATGTAGGCTATATAAGTGGGGTTGGCTGTACATACTCCTTTGCATGAAAGCTTTAGTAGTAAAACTCAGTTTCAGATGTTGGCAATTGCTTTTAGTCATTAACTCTACCTTACTAGATTTGCACCTGTACTAAACAAGCACTTGCTAATTAATCAATCAAGAGTGACTATTTCATCAATAGCCTTTCAGATTCCATAACCATTTTAGTTCCATAAGTTCTACGGGAGATGATCTAAAGTCAATTACTCACTGTCCAGGAGCGATGGCGATTATAATCGATTCCTACCCAGCTGGGGATAAAATGTCTCACACTCGCCCGGCACATTCCGGCTACGGCAGTCGTAAGCTACCAGTCAGGGGATTCGAGAACACAAAGCGCGGGACGGCCATGGGCCCTTCTACACCGGGGGTTATCTCAGTGCCAGGTCGCTCAATCTATAACTGCCCACGGTCATGCCAGGTCGATCAGGCCCTGCCTGCCCTCGGACCATGCCAGGTCGATCAGAATAGTTGCCCACGGTACAGCTGAGGCCCTGGGTGTTAGGCGTCAACATCTCCATCACCGGCTCGAATAACCTTACTCGGCTTCGCGGGAGGTACTCAGACCTACTCCGTTAAGTGATCGACGCGTTCAATTTGACTGAAGTTACATTCCCGAACGGGTCCTAGGCGACACAGACGGGAGACTACTAGCACACAGAACCCATATTCTGCTGCTCTTACATCCCGCCTCCGTCTCAAATTAATCATCACATGGTTATCTCATGATAGCATAGGCTAACCATGATCAGTATCCACCTATTGCGGGAGACAGGAAATCACCCGACTTTTACCGGTCTAAGCAGGGCTAAGCATATAACGAGCCTAGACCTAAACAGGGATATCAAGATATATATTGCAGGTGGACAAGGATAAGTGATAATGCATCAACGGTAGCAATCAATTCCTATAACCTAATGCATCATTCATCATCAGGTTAATTAGAAAACATTTGCAAACCGTAGGAGTTAGAATGCTCCGGGGCTTGCCTTTCTCAAAGTCTGACGGACGGTGATCGCGGCACTCGGGTAGCTCGTCGGCGTCGGTCCCTCCGGCTTCTTCTGTCAGGTTCTCCTCCGGACTGGGCTCTTCTAGTGCCGACTGGGTCTGGATCACCTCCACTGATCCTGTATGATGCATAATGTGCATGAATAAGATGAATGCACATAGAATGCATATGTGATGCACATGATCAACAGCAATCAGGGAATAAGTACATGTCAGCAACTGCATTCTCTTCAACAAGGTAGTCAACATCATCCCAACTATTTAACCTATCATAATCAACTTGTTAAGCTATGTTGTCACCACATCAAAGTTTATTTAATGAGTTTATTACCCTCTAATTACTTGCTGAAATAAATCTATTTACACATGCTTTAAACAGCAACCTAACCTAGACAGCTTCAGAAAAATCTACAGAAATTACTGGGAGTTAACAACACCTAATCTAGCTCCCTGTCCAAATTTCATCTCATTTGGACTTAAACTCCATTCTCTATGAAAAAGACAAATTCTATCATGGAAAGGTGCTTTGAACTACACACCCTAGCAAAAAGTGTCAAACAACAGATTTCTTATTTTTCTACTGAACTTCCTAGCACAAGAGCAGTGTGCATAAATTCTCAGGTTCATATTCCTCGTATTTTAATTACTACAAAATAAACAAAGAAACGACATTTAACCATTTTAAAAGCTACTGTCAAATTAATTCACAGAACAACCTCATATTATATTTTTCTCTGAAACTACACATTCATACAAACCTAACAAAACTGGAATCACATTTTTCTGACTTATATATAATTAGTTATGCATTTTCCAAGTTATCAGCACTTTTCTAATGTAAATAAATCTACACATAAAAATATCACCAAGAATGCATTCAACAGTTTTCACTGATAGATCTAAACATGCTTGACCTAACAAAATTTGTTTCACAGGATTTGGACTTAAAATGAGCCTTGTAGGAATTTTTGAAGCCATTACACAAATTTTGCAAAAGCAATTAAAAGAAAACTCAATCTTATACACTACGGACACCCTACTTAACTCGGCCGAGGCACAAGACAACGCTCGGCACACCCGGCGTGGCTCAGCCGAGGCTCAAGGCGAAGGCTTCGGCACACCCGGTTTAACTCAGTCGAGGCTCAGACACCGATTCGGCCGAGGCTCGACACAACCAACCGATTCGGCCGAGGCTAACTGACTCAGCCGAGGCTCACGGACTCAGCCGAGGCTCACGGACTCAGCCGAGGCTAACTCAACCGACTCGGTCGAGGCTCGAGGCGAAGGCTCGGCGCACCCGGCTTACCGAGGCCTACGGCACCCAAATTTCCCTTTTCCTCTCTCACATTCTCTCTTTGACTCGGTCGGCGAGGCCCACTGGTCAGACGACCAAGCGACTAGGCGAGACTGGGCTCGGTGGTCAACGGCGGAGTTTTGCGCCGTGGTCATTGACCGGCCCTAGCTCGTCGACGGCGACGCTTCTGGTGACACTGAGACCATCATTGGGTGCGGGTTTGCGGGGCGAACACGACTAACCGACTCGCTAAGCCAGAGGGATACCGGAGCAAGCTCGACGGCGGCCATGGCGGAGCGGCGGCTCTGCGACTCGGCGGCGGAACTTTTCGCGGCGGCTTGCGACTCGGCGAGATCAACACTAGCCTAAGCAAGACATATGTGACCTATTAGAGCAACTCTCGGGCTTCGGCATCCCCAGCATTGCCCGGAGCGATGCATGGCGGCGGTCCATGGCGGACATGGCGGCGACACGGCTCGGTTCCGGCTGAAACACGGCGAAAGAGAGGTCTCCAACTAACTCTAAGCTACTGCGGAGGTAGAGAAGACTAGAACAGGGCTTGGTTTGGGATGGCTTGGCCGGAGATGGCCGGTTCACGTGAAGGTCACGGTGGCGGGAGCTTGAGGATGGCATCCGCTGTTCCGGCGGCTAGAGAGGGAGAGAGGGGAAACCAACCCTTGCCGGAGAAAGAGGAGGTCACGGCGGAGAAACTGGCAGGAGGAATCGAACAGCGGTGAGCGGGGGAGCGAGTAATCGCTCGCCGAGGTTCGGCGGGCGGCGGCGGCGCTCTGCTCTGATGAAGATGGAGTGGAGTGGAGTGAGGAAGAGAGTGAGCAATGGAATGCTCCTCTGGTTGCGAGCACGGGGCGGAGCGAAGGCAAAAGGAACGAAGTGCTAGGTGCATTGCACCTGGCCGGTTCCCGTCGGGGGAGCTCCCGACCGGACGCGGCGGCATCAGGCGTCGCGCAACACGCGGCGAGCATGCACCGAGCGCCGGAGCGACGTGGCGAGTTCGGGCGCAAACCACGGGCGGCGAAGTCGGTGGTTTGGCCAGCCAGCGAGGCGGTCTCGCGGCGGCGAGGCGGTTTTTGCTGGCGCGGAGGGAGCGGCGCGCGCGCGGGGAAGAAGGAGAGACTGACAGGCTGGGCCCACTAGGGTTTAAACTAATGAAGTTTGGTTACAAACTTTGATGCTCTATAACTCCTAAACTAGACCGAATTAGGAAAAGGTCCTAAAAGCAAAGTTGCTTAAAATTTTGTAAGGAACAAATCATCTTTAAGGCTCAAGTCCAAATTCTGCTTAGAAAAAGAAATTTACTTCCAATCCATTTTTATGATGCAAGAAATCACATTTTAAAAGCTTTTTCTGAGAAAGTGTTTTAAAGCAAAGCTGTTCCTTTCATCAAGATCTACAACTTTGTTATAAGGCACTTGGTCAGAAACAGAAAGCATAACAAGGTTACACTAGAGACCAATCAAGGACTTAAGCACTACAACAACATATGCACATGAAATGATGAGATGCTATGCTCATGCCATGCCAAATTATGCATTTAGGGATTGCTTAACACCTAGGGTGTTACAGCCCTCCCCTCCTTAAAAGAAATCTCGTCCCGAGATTTAGATTACGAACCATTTCTTATAAAAGTGTGGGTATACTTCCTTTAGATAGTCATCCGTCTCCCAAGTAGCATCTCGGTCATCTTGCTCACTCCAAGATACCTTATATTGCTTCACGATTCTTCCGCGGGTCGCTCTTTCCTTTTCATCGAGCACTCGACATGGTGTAATTGAGTAAGTGAGATCAGATTGCAATTTGATACGAGCTGGTTGTACCTCTTCTTCTGGTACTCGAAGACATTTCTTCAATTGAGAGACATGGAACACTGGGAAAATAGCCTTCAAATGCTCTGGTAATTGCAATCGATAAGCTACTTCTCCCCTTCTTTGCACAATCCTATAGGGTCCCACAAATCTTGGTGCTAACTTCCTCTTAACTCCAAAACGTTTTACACCCTTCATTGGTGAAACCTTCAAATAGACATAGTCACCAACATTGAACTCAAGCGGTTTCCTTCATTTATCAGCATAGCTTTTCTGGCGAGATTGTGCAGATGCGATATGTTGCTGAATCGTTCTAACTTGTTCTTCTGCTTCTTTCACAAAGTCAATACCATAGTACCGACGTTCCCCTGGTTCTACCCAGTTTATCGGTGTCCTGCATCTTCTACCATACAGAGCTTCAAAAGGAGCCATCTGTATACTTTCTTGATAACTGTTGTTATAAGCAAACTCTGCCAATGGTAACCATTTCTCCCAAGAACCTTTTGCTGATAAAACACAGGCTCTTAACATATCCTCTAGAACTTGATTCACTCTCTCTGTCTGCCCTGAGGTTTGCGGATGATAGGCGGAGCTTCGGACTAAATCTGTGCCTAGCTCTTTCTGCAATCTTTCCCAAAATGGTGCAGTAAACTGTGGTCCGCAATCAGAGACTATAACCTTTGGTACACCGTGCAGTCGCACAATCTGACTTATGTAGACCTCTGCATAATCCGGGGCCTTATAGTTGGTCTTGACTGGAATGAAATGTGCGGTCTTTGTGAGACGATCCACAATTACCCAAATTGAATCATTACCCTTCTGAGTAGTGGGTAAACCAACGATAAAATCCATGCTTACTCCTTCCCACTTCCATTCTGGTATGGCTAATGGCTGAAGCATTCCGGCGGGTTTTAAGTGAATAGCCTTTACTCGACAACACGTGTCACACCTTGCAACATAAGCAGCAATTTCCTTCTTCATTTTGGTCCACCAAAATCTCGGACGCAAATCTTGGTACATTTTTGTACTTCCAGGATGAATAGAATATTTGGACAAATGTGCTTCATCCATGATTCGATTCCTGAGTTCTCTATCCTTAGGCACCACTAAACGCTGGTTAAACCATAGAACTCCATTTTTGTCAACTCGAAAATGCTTATCGGCCTCTTTTCCATCCTTGAGCCTTTCCTTAATATGATAGATCCCTTTATCGGTTTTCTGGCCTTCTATAATTTGGTCAACTAACACATTGCGCAACTCTAAATCATGTAGCACTGCAGCATGTGTTAAGCTGAACTCATCCTCTGGTAGAATCTTCATAGCATTACAGTGTGATTTCCGGCTCAGAGCATCGGCCACAACATTCGCCTTGCCTGGATGATAGTGGATTTGAAGATTATAATCCTTAATCAATTCCAGCCATCTTCTTTGCCTCATATTCAATTCTGCTTGCGTGAAAATATATTTAAGACTCTTATGGTCGGTGTACATATTGCAGACATTCCCAAGCAGATAGTGTCTCCAAATCTTCAAAGCATGTACAACGGCAGCTAATTCCAGATCGTGGGTTGGGTAATTCACTTCATGCTTTCGCAATTGCCGCGAAGCATAAGCAATTACTCTGCCTTCTTGCATGAGAACACAACCTAGGCCTACCTTTGACGCATCGCAAAAGACATCAAAGGGTTTCTCAACATCCGGTTGAGCTAAAACAGGAGCAGTGGTCAACAGTTTCCGCAAGGTACGGAAAGCAGTTTCGCACTTCTCTGTCCATTCAAATTTCTGATTCTTTTGCAACAAACTTGTCATTGACTTTGCAATCTTGGAGAAATCGGGAATAAATCGACGATAATATCCCGCTAAACCGAGAAAACTCTGGATTTCACCAACTGAAGTCGGAGCTTTCCAGTCCATGACTTCCTGTACTTTGCTAGGGTCAACTGAAATTCCTTCTTCTGACAGAATATGACCAAGAAATTGTACTTTCCTCATCCAAAACTCGCACTTGCTGAATTTAGCATAGAGCTTGTGTTCCCTGAGTCTAGATAAGACAACCCTCAAATGTTTGGCATGATCTTCTACATTTTCCGAGTAAACCAGAATATCGTCAATGAACACTACCACAAACTTGTCTAATTCTGGCATGAACACGGAGTTCATCAAACTCATAAAATATGCTGGAGCATTGGTTAATCCAAAGGACATAACAAGATACTCATATAACCCGTATCTGGTTGAGAAAGCGGTCTTTGGAATATCCTGTGGTCTGATTCGAATCTGATGATACCCTGACCTTAGATCAATCTTAGAAAACACCTTGGCCCTTGATAACTGATCAAAAAGGATGTCTATCCTAGGTAACGGATACTTATTCTTAACAGTCACGGCATTGAGTGGACGATAATCCACACACATACGCAAGGACTTATCCTTCTTTTTGACAAACAAAGCTGGGCAACCCCATTCTGATACACTAGGTTGAATGAATCCCTTGTCCAAGAGTTCCTTGATGTGGGTCTTGAGTTCTGCCAGCTCATTGGGCGGCATTCGATACGGTCTCCTAGAGATTGGTGCAGTTCCTGGTAACAACTCTATCACAAACTCCACTGCTCTCTTTGGTGGTAACCCTGGTAACTCATCTGGAAAAACATCCGGAAAATCCCTAACAACTGGAATTTTGGAGAGGTCTTCTATAGCAAAAGTACAAGATAAGTCAACAAGATCGGCACCTCGAGGAAGAGATACGCGAAGCTTGTTACCTGTCCGACTATCAGATAAGGTAAGAGTCCTGTTTGCAGTGTCTAACACTGCACTCCACATGGTCATCCAACTCATGCCTAAGACTACATCCATACTTAGTCCCGGCAAAACTACTAGGTTGGCTCCAAATTTATGCCCTCCAATATCGATGGTCACATTACACACCATCTGTCTAGATAACACGCTACTCCCTACGGAGCTCACGCGAAACCCATAATCCATTTCAGAGATTTCTTGATTATGCTTTTGTGCAAATGCCTTGCTCATGAAAGAATGCGATGATCCAGTATCAAATAAAACAACTGCAGGATGATGGTTCACGAGACACATACCGGCAGTCACGGGTTCTCCAGCACGAGCTTCTTCAATGGTCATGTTGTGCAGACGCGCTGGGTAATTAGCCTGCTGCTTCTTGGGGTGTGGGCAATACCTTGCAAAGTGCCCATCTTGGTTGCAATTGAAGCACGGCCCCCGAACTATTGGCTTGGTCCCAGTTGAGTTGCCTTGTCCTGCTCGAGCCTGACTTGCTGCCACCTTGTATGGTCGTTGACCACGCTGAGCTTGCTGTTGTCCCTTCTTCTGAGGCGGTCTGAAACGAGCCCCAGGTGCTGGTGGTCGGTATTGCGAACGCTGGGCTGGTGGTCCTCTATACTGAGATGGTCCAGATTCCAGGGTCCTCTTCCTAGCCTTGCTTGCAGTATGCTTATTGTTGTGATTCTCCTGGATCAGGCAGTCACTGATGAAGTCATTGAAAACTGTGCGGGATGAGGTACCCACTGATTTTCCCATCTTAGTATTCAGTCCTCTTTTAAAGCTAGCTATCTTCTTAGCATCGGTATCAACAAAATCTGGTGCATAGCGAGATAAAGAATTGAACAAGTGATGATACTCGGTCACTGATCGTGTTCCTTGTGTTAAGCTCATGAATTCAGCCATCTTCATCTGAGTCAAGCCTGGCGGAATATAGTGCCCGCGAACAGCTTCCGCGAACATTCTCCAAGTGACAGGTGTACGAGCTGGATAAGTGGTACGGTGATGTCCCCACCAAATTCCGGCTGGCCCCTGTAGCTGATGTGCAGCATATTCTGCTTTCAACTCCTCTGTAAGCCTGAGCAGTCGAAACTTCTGCTCTATTGTATGCAGCCATTCTTCTGCTTCTAGAGGTTCTGTGGCTTCCTTGAAAATTGGCGGCCTTGTGTCCAGAAAATCCTTGAACGAGCTGTACTGATTCGGCTCAGGGCGTTGATTGCTATGCGCCAAATTCTCTCGCAGAAGCGCCTCAATGTTGCGTTGGCTTCCCAAGAACTGAGCGAAGAGTTGCTCGGCTGTGGGTGGTGGAGGAGGTGGTGGATTGCGGTTCTCCCTGCTACCATCATTACCACCCGCTCCACTGCGAGTCATCGTCATCTGCATGTAGCGATAGCAATAATCATTAAACGACGTTGCCAAAATTGCGGAGAACAATAAACCATGCCAACAGAAATTATTCGGAAAACGAATTCACCAAACAATTACAGAGGCATAATAAATTTCGATCCACAACGCATCATCACATGATAAAAAGTGCTCATCACATAACATACAAAAGTCAACATAACATCCGTAGGTCCACATAACATCCATAGGTCCACATAACATCCATAGGTCCACATAACATCCCAAAAGATCAAGCGCTAGGACATGAGACAAGATCACTATGCGCTAACACTAACTAGTCTACTCCCTAATGGCACCATCGTCATCCTCGTCGTTGTCATCATCATCACTCGAGATGTTCGAAGAACCACTGGACGAAGCATGAGAATCCGGGTCCTCCTGAGGAAGGATAGGGTTCCTCTCATTCTCACGGCGATGAATCTCCTCATGTAGGCGATCATTGTAGTCCTGGAGATGATGAAGTTGCAGCTCCAAATCTCCCACCTATAGCCTGAGAAGCCTGTTCTGCTCAGTCGCGCGCATACCCTCGAGACAAACATTACGTAGCGACTCCTCAGTCTCGGCCATGATGGTGGATAAGAAGGTCGTCATACCCTGCTGGTCACTAAGCTGCTGTGCCGTCTCCTGCTCCCTCTGACGAGCCTGGTCTCTCTCAACGGTCAAGTGAGCTAGCTGAGTGGTAAGAAGGTCGACCTCTGTAGCATGCGCCTCCTGATCCTGGTAATGTGCAGCTATCTCCTCACTGAGGATGTGGTCCAGGTGGTCGTAGCTACGTGACAGACACCCGTAGGTAGCCATGAGTGCAGCCATCGCACTCCCGGCTGGCCCTGCGCAGTGCTCACGCTCTGAAGAACTAGTCCCCAACACAGTGGCACCCGGCTGACGCCACACTGACTGGTACGGATCTGCTGTAGGGAAGACACCGGCTGTGGCCTGAGCAACTACCTCTGGATGATCCTCCATGATATCCCGAAGAACAGTGTACGCAACTTGGTTGGCTCCATCCCAAGGAGTCCTGCCCTGAAGAGCAAACACCCTGCGGCACCACACATGATCCTGCGGATCACGGCTGGGCACGTCCACCTCAACTGTGTACATGTAGCGCTCCTCTGAAAACTGAACTCGATGCCACTCATATTGCAGCTCTTGGCCCTCCTGGTATCCGACTAAGTGTAGCACCCTCCACAAAAGAGTAGGCATGCCGAACTCCTCCAGAAAATCCTCGGATCCCTCCTCGGTCCAAGGTCCCAGCATGTAATTGGGCCTCCTGCCTCCAGTCGACTTACGGGCGGTACGCTTAGTGCGGGCCATCTGAAAGAAGTGTATCCACATAGTTTTTAATTAGTTGAGAACAACTTTTATTTAAGAAACGGGACGGATAACATAAGGAAGGAAGTAAAATTAATGCAAAGTTGTATGATCATGATGCATGTCCGTATCATACGTCCTCACTGTCTAACAATCTAACGGCTAGACGGTGGCATACAACGTTCACTCATAGCGTTAAATAGCGTACTACACGTTCGCAAGTTAGTGTACCTACAGAAAATTCATTTCAGCCCTGCCCACAATATGAATATCATGCATTGCTGAAAATTAAATCTAATACTAGCTTAGGTGCACACCCAGTATACACGTAAGCAGTATATGCACCCATCAGAGAAGTATTACTCCCACAATTAATACTTTCACATATACTTGTGTGCAACAGGTATACATGTCAGCATCATTCAAGCACTCCCCTAGATTGGCGGTTGTCCAATCATGCTCTCACAACTCACTTATTACCTTGGCGTAGAGGCAATTGATCCATACATTACTATTCCGAAGAATAGCACCCATACAATTTCACCCTTGCCGTATGGATGACAGAAATAACAGAATTTAAATATGATGCACAACCCCCAAGTTAGTACTTAAATAGCCACCTAAATTCCTATTGGGCATAAGGACTTGGTCACTGGCACACCTTAGCTTTAATCCTTAAGATTTTCCAAATCCTAATATAACTAGAAGTTGGCAAATATAGCTTTATCCTTTATAAAATATTGTTTTTAAATACACCCATGAACAGTAACGCAGAACTTGCTCTGATGCCAGCTGTAACAGAACCGACCAATTTGCACCAGATTAAGCACTGAAAACCTCCGCTCTCGCAGAAATCATCGAGTACTTAAGCTCGTACAAATCCGGTAGTCCGGAAATCTCGAAGGATTTCAAATCATTCAACGACACCCAGCCAAGATCGTACTAGTTCCACGAACATGCTCACGGGTTACATCACAGTTGCATAAAGTTCAAATTACATCGGAGTACGAAATAATATTACAAACCATAATTTGATAGTAGTAGCGGAAGCAACATAGTCTTTAAAACATAAGTTTGGATTGTTCATAAATACGGTGCCATCAGTCGACCGGGTCCACAAAAGCAATGGATGAGATAAGTGTTGACCATGCCCTTGGTCTAGTCATCACTCGTTACCGGATACAAGCAATTCTCGCAGTAGCCATAAAAGCACTGGCCATCTGCAACAACAAGGGAAATAAACCCTGAGTACAAGAAGGTACTCAGCTAGGCTTACCCGACAAAACCAGAAATAATGAGACACCAAGGATCATGTAGGCTATATAAGTGGGGTTGGTTGTACATACTCCTTTGCATGAAAGCTTTAGTAGTAAAACTCAGTTTCAGATGTTGGCAATTGCTTTTAGTCATTAACTCTACCTTACTAGATTTGCACCTGTACTAAACAAGCACTTGCTAATTAATCAATCAAGAGTGACTATTTCATCAATAGCCTTTCAGATTCCATAACCATTTTAGTTCCATAAGTTCTACGGGAGATGATCTAAAGTCAATTACTCACTGTCCAGGAGCGATGGCGATTATAATCGATTCCTACCCAGCTGGGGATAAAATGTCTCACACTCGCCCGGCACATTCCGGCTACGGCAGTCGTAAGCTACCAGACAGGGGATTCGAGAACACAAAGCGCGGGACGGCCATGGGCCCTTCTACACCGGGGGTTATCTCAGTGCCAGGTCGCTCAATCTATAACTGCCCACGGTCATGCCAGGTCGATCAGGCCCTGCCTGCCCTCGGACCATGCCAGGTCGATCAGAATAGTTGCCCACGGTACAGCTGAGGCCCTGGGTGTTAGGCGTCAACATCTCCATCACCGGCTCGAATAACCTTACTCGGCTTCGCGGGAGGTACTCAGACCTACTCCGTTAAGTGATCGACGCGTTCAATTTGACTGAAGTTACATTCCCGAACGGGTCCTAGGCGACACAGACGGGAGACTACTAGCACACAGAACCCATGTTCTGCTGCTCTTACATCCCGCCTCCGTCTCAAATTAATCATCACATGGTTATCTCATGATAGCACAGGCTAACCATGATCAGTATCCACCTATTGCGGGAGACAGGAAATCACCCGACTTTTACCGGTCTAAGCAGGGCTAAGCATATAACGAGCCTAGACCTAAACAGGGATATCAAGATATATATTGCAGGTGGACAAGGATAAGTGATAATGCATCAACGGTAGCAATCAATTCCTATAACCTAATGCATCATTCATCATCAGGTTAATTAGAAAACATTTCCAAACCGTAGGAGTTAGAATGCTCCGGGGCTTGCCTTTCTCAAAGTCTGACGGACGGTGATCGCGGCACTCGGGTAGCTCGTCGGCGTCGGTCCCTCCGGCTTCTTCTGTCAGGTTCTCCTCCGGACTGGGCTCTTCTAGTGCCGACTGGGTCTGGATCACCTCCGCTGATCCTGTATGATGCATAATGTGCATGAATAAGATGAATGCACATAGAATGCATATGTGATGCACATGATCAACAGCAATCAGGGAATAAGTACATGTCAGCAACTGCATTCTCTTCAACAAGGTAGTCAACATCATCCCAACTATTTAACCTATCATAATCAACTTGTTAAGCTATGTTGTCACCACATCAAAGTTTATTTAATGAGTTTATTACCCTCTAATTACTTGCTGAAATAAATCTATTTACACATGCTTTAAACAGCAACCTAACCTAGACAGCTTCAGAAAAATCTACAGCAATTACTGGGAGTTAACAACACCTAATCTAGCTCCCTGTCCAAATTTCATCTCATTTGGACTTAAACTCCATTCTCTATGAAAAAGACAAATTCTATCATGGAAAGGTGCTTTGAACTACACACCCTAGCAAAAAGTGTCAAACAACAGATTTCTTATTTTTCTACTGAACTTCCTAGCACAAGAGCAGTGTGCATAAATTCTCAGGTTCATATTCCTTGTATTTTAATTACTACAAAATAAACAAGGAAACGACATTTAACCATTTTAAAAGCTACTGTCAAATTAATTCACAGAACAACCTCATATTATATTTTTCTCTGAAACTACACATTCATACAAACCTAACAAAACTGGAATCACATTTTTCTGACTTATATATAATTAGTTATGCATTTTCCAAGTTATCAGCACTTTTCTAATATAAATAAATCTACACATAAAAATATCACCAAGAATGCATTCAACAGTTTTCACTGATAGATCTAGACATGCTTGACCTAACAAAATTTGTTTCACGGGATTTGGACTTAAAATGAGCCTTGTAGGAATTTTTGAAGCCATTACACAAATTTTGCAAAAGCAATTAAAAGAAAACTCAATCTTATACACTACGGACACCCTACTTAACTCGGCCGAGGCACAAGATAACGCTCGGCACACCCGGCGTGGCTCAGCCGAGGCTCGAGGCGAAGGCTTCGGCACACCCGGTTTAACTCAGTCGAGGCTCAGACACCGATTCGGCCGAGGCTCGACACAACCAACCGATTCAGCCGAGGCTCACGGACTCAGCCGAGGCTCACGGACTCAGCCGAGGCTAACTCAACCGACTCGGTCGAGGCTCGAGGCGAAGGCTCGGCGCACCCGGCTTACCGAGGCCTACGACACCCAAATTTCCCTTTTCCTCTCTCACATTCTCTCATTGACTCGGTCGGCGAGGCCCACTGGTCAGACGACCAAGCGACTAGGCGAGACTGGGCTCGGCGGTCAACGGCGGAGTTTTGCGCCGTGGTCGTTGACCGGCCCTAGCTCGTCGACGGCGACGCTTCTGGTGACACTGAGACCATCATTGGGTGCGGGTTTGCGGGGCGAACACGACTAACCGACTCGCTAAGCCAGAGGGATACCGGAGCAAGCTCGACGGCGGCCATGGCGGAGCGGCGGCTCTGCGACTCGGCGGCGGAACTTTTCCCGGCGGCTTGCGACTCGGCGAGATCAACACTAGCCTAAGCAAGACATACGTGACCTATTAGAGCAACTCTCGGGCTTCGGCATCCCCAGCATTGCCCGGAGCGATGCATGGCGGCGGTCCATGGCGGACATGGCGGCGACACGGCTCGGTTCTGGCTGAAACACGGCGAAAGAGAGGTCTCCAACTAACTCTAAGCTACTGCGGAGGTAGAGAAGACTAGAACAGGGCTTGGTTTGGGATGGCTTGGCCGGAGATGGCCGGTTCACGTGAAGGTCACGGTGGCGGGAGCTTGAGGATGGCATCCGCTGTTCCGGCGGCTAGAGAGGGAGAGAGGGGAAACCAACCCTTGCCGGAGAAAGAGGAGGTCAAGGCGGAGAAACTGGCAGGAGGAATCGAACAGCGGTGAGCGGGGGAGCGAGTAATCGCTCGCCGAGGTTCGGCGGGCGACGGCGGCGCTCTGCTCTGATGAAGATGGAGTGGAGTGGAGTGAGGAAGAGAGTGAGCAATGGAATGCTCCTCTGGTTGCGAGCACGGGGCGGAGCGAAGGCAAAAGGAACGAAGTGCTAGGTGCATTGCACCTGGCCGGTTCCCGTCGGGGGAGCTCCCGACCGGACGCGGCGGCATCAGGCGTCGCGCAACACGCGGCGAGCATGCACCGAGCGCCGGAGCGACGTGGCGAGTTCGGGCGCAAACCACGGGCGGCGAAGTCGGTGGTTTGGCCGGCCAGCGAGGCGGTCTCGCGGCGGCGAGGCGGTTTTTGCCGGCGCGGAGGGAGCGGCGCGTGCGCGGGGAAGAAGGAGAGACTGACAGGCCGGGCCCACTAGGGTTTAAACTAATGAAGTTTGGTTACAAACTTTGATGCTCTATAACTCCTAAACTAAACCGAATTAGGAAAAGGTCCTAAAAGCAAAGTTGCTTAAAATTTTGTAAGGAACAAATCATTTTTAAGGCTCAAGTCCAAATTCTGCTTAGAAAAAGAAATTTACTTCCAATCCATTTTTATGATGCAAGAAATCACATTTTAAAAGCTTTTTCTGAGAAAGTGTTTTAAAGCAAAGCTGTTCCTTTCATCAAGATCTACAACTTTGTTATAAGGTACTTGGTCAGAAACAGAAAGCATAACAAGGTTACACTAGAGACCAATCAAGGACTTAAGCACTACAACAACATATGCACATGAAATGATGAGATGCTATGCTCATGCCATGCCAAATTATGCATTTAGGGATTGCTTAACACCTAGGGTGTTACAACTGTCTTGGTCGCGGCCACTGACACGGTCATCGAAGGCTCAGGCGTTGAACTAACTAGCAAAGTCGAACTCTGAGAGACCGGTGGCTCGGACGACGCTACTGAGGAGGGAGTGTCTCTGTGGTACCAGTAGCGGGAGCAGGAGCTGGAGCTGAGGTCACCGGCAACTGAAACACTGGCGAGGTAGGCAGGCCGGTGAGCTCGCTGAAAGAAGCCTCCAAACTCCTCGGGGTCACTAGAAACGACTCTGTCTGAGTAGGAGTGAAGCCTGAGCGGATCGGCGTGAACCCTGGCTGCGGCCCTGGCAGGGGTGAGGAGAACCACTGCGTATACTGCGGAAAGGGCGAGACCGTCGATGAAGGAACTGACGTGTAGTAAGAGGTCGACGGTCCGGGCTGCTGCAGCTGGAACTGAGATGGCTGAGGTAACTGTGGAAGAGCCGCCATCCTCTCCATGAAAGCAAGAGTCTGTGTCTGGAGCTGAATCATCTGCCTCTGGAGAGCGTCCTGGCGCTCCTGAGCCTGTGCTGCGGCCACTGCCTGAGCCTCTGCAAGTCTGGCCTGCTCCTGTGCCTGTCGGCGCTGCTCCTCAGCCTGACGCTGAACCTCCTCAGACAGTCTGGACTGCTGCTGCTCCATCCGAGAGAGAATAGCCAGGAGTGTTGGATCGGAGCCGGCCATGCGCGAGGAGGAGGCCTCTGAGTCGTGAGCTGCCTGTGGACGCATCCTCGGAAGAGGAGCGTAGTCGTCGTCGGTGATGTCAGACGGAACCTCAAGGTTAGGGTCCTCTCCCTCTGCCTCAAGCTCTGCAAGCTCAGCCTCTGCCAACTGATGAACAGCCTCATCCTGTTGTGGCTCTGACTCTATGACAACCGGCCTCTGACGCTAACCCCTGGGACGAGTGTCTGGACGATCCCCGGCAATCTAGCGAGTGTCGTACACGGGGAACTCTGTCGGGGACTGGAGAAGCTCTGGAAGCAGTGCCAGAATCATCCTCCTCAAACTGAAACAAATCAGGTTAGCATAAGGAAGCTGCCGGTGACCCTTGAAGCCCTCTGCCAGTGTGTCCTCCATCTCAGAGATAATCACGTCCCAAATGTCGAACTCAAGCTGGGAGACCAAGTGGTGAATAAGCCAAATCTGAATCCTGGTCAACCCCTCCTTGTAGCCTGTCCGGGGAAGAAGAGTACGCCTCATTGCCTCGTTCACGAGACGGGCCATCGGCGTCAAGTCACGAGGACGCCGGCTGGACCCCTCGCCGAACGGCTCCCGGAAGCAGGCACGAACCAAGTCTGCTGGGGGAATCTCTCCTGCGTGTGGTCGACTGGGTGGCTCTGTCTCTCCATAGAAAATTGTGTGCACCTTGGTCGCATACGCTGTCAGACCAAGGTACTCTCTGGCACGGGCACTGTAGAGCCTGTAGGACCTCCCCCTGAAAGCAAAGTGGAGGAACCGGTGATCCGGGGAGATCCACAGTGACGCGTAAAACTGTCGTACCCAATCCTCAACATACTGACCACTGCGTCCAAGAAGATCCGCTAATCCTGGCAGATAGGATAGCATGGGACGAATAGCCTCTCCAGCAACTGCAACAATAGTCTCCAGCGGGCAGACTCGGTGGGGACGAATGTGTACGCCGCTATTGACATATGCTCGGTAGAAATCCTCCTGAATAACTGTGTAGAAACCCTCGGAGGCCTGAGGGTGTCGGACAGCTGGAAACCACTCCTCGTAGGGGATCAGACGCAAGGCCTGCACCTGACGTGTTGTCGCAGCCCGTAGGTCCAAGTGCTCCACAGGTGGGGGTCGACCACCGCGCCTCTGCCCCTCAGGTCTGGGAGACACCTGAGTGCGAGTACGGATGGACCGACGGACTGGCGGCTGAACTGG
Organism: Coix lacryma-jobi var. lacryma-jobi; assembly: GCA_009763385.1. Classification (NCBI taxonomy): domain Eukaryota; kingdom Viridiplantae; phylum Streptophyta; class Magnoliopsida; order Poales; family Poaceae; genus Coix; species Coix lacryma-jobi. The sequence continues at coordinate 9,386,444 of CM019824.1, forward strand.
CTGCTCCTCCTCTGGCTGACCCTCTGCCTGGGTCTCTGTAGCTGAACTGGGCTCTGGAGCTGACCCACTGGTTGTGGCTACGACAAGGGCTGAGGCTGCCTCTGACGGAAACTAGAAGTCAGGAGGAAGGACCTCGGCGGGGTCGTCGAGAGAGTACTCGTGACTCTGAACTCGGACAACTCCTCCCTCGATCTGAAGCAGGGCCTGCACCTGCTGCTCTGTGAGAAGGTCACGAACACGCTGACCACTGCCCTGACTGGCCTGCTCTGAAGACTGGTCGTGAATACGGAGACCACCAGCCTGTCCACCCTGCTCTGCTCGCTCGGCTGCTCGTGCTGCTGCTACTGCCATCTCTGAGTCTCGATCAAGTCTCTTGCGCTTCTTGGAGATGAGCTTCTGCGGCCTCTTCCCCTTGTCACTAGAGGGAGGGCGAGGGGGAGGAGGATCTGCCCTGGGACCGCCGTCGACGTTCTTGCAGTGAGCCATCGCTACAAGAACAGAACCACTGCCACTGAGAGCAACTGCCACTGAGAAACACGGTCACTGAAGACTGAAAACCCCTGCTAATCAGATCAGAGGACTGGACTGAACCTCAGAGGCTTGGCCTCGTTCCGTATCCGCGAGTTTGGCCCCGGATTGAGCTGTCACTGTCAAATGGCTCACTGACACGGTCCCGACTCGCTGCAATAGATAGATAGGGATATACATAAGCATATAATCTAGAGATAAGAAGACCCTATCGGAAGCAAAGCAAAGGAGACGAGACGAGAGGCATGGCTTTGCTACCTGACGAGACGCGACGAAATGACCAAGCAGGGGTAAGAGACCGACACGTTCGAGCACCACTACGTCTTGCCAGAAGGATCTGTGCGAGAAAACAACCAAGAAGTGGGTTAAAGAGGCATGAACTGCGGTGGAGGCATTTCACCGAACACTTGGCAGGCACAGGCTTTAGAAGGTGGAGGAGAGCTCACTGCAGAGAGGCGGAGTGCCAGGGAGGAGGTCGCTGGAGTGGAGAACTGACGAGGACAAACGCCGACGAGGTGGGGCACCGACGATGGAGCTTCGGCGAGGCAAGGTGAGGTGGGGGGGTGCTCGGGCGCGGTGTGGGGAATGGTGGCGCGTGGACAAGACACGGGAGAGGGGAGGTGCGGCGGGTGCGAGCGCGGGGGGGAAGAACAGCGGCGCGGGTGCGGGGAGGAAACAGCGGCGCGGTGGTGGTTGGGCCACGGCGGTGGTTAGGGCACGTCGGTGGTTAGGGCACGGCGGCGGGGACAGAGCGACGGAGCGGGCTCGGGCGCGGGCGAGGATGAAGACGAGTGGGGGCCCACATGTCGGTTAGAATGGTTCATTGCGCACCTTAAGTGGTGACCGGACGCTTCGAGGCGTGACCGGACACACGAAGCCCCAGCGTCCGGTCACGAACAGAGAGCTCCCGAAACGCATTTTTGCCGACCGGACGCGTCCTGTCAAGGACGACCAGACGCACCCAGCGTCCGATCAGACTTCAACCATCGACCGGACGCACCCTCAAACTCATGACCGGACGCGCCGATGACACTGTTCACCCTGCGCGCGAATTGCACTGACCGGACGCACCTGGTGAGTCCGGTCGCAGCGTCCGGTCACAGGGAAACCCCTGTTTTGACTCGATTTTTCGCGCCGACTTCTCCAACCAAGTTCCAACTCAAATAAGACGCAAATAAACACCAGTTGGAACCTAGAGGAGTTACCTCTCTCAAACCCTCAAGTTTTTCAAATATTTTGCCATAGGCTAATTTAGTTTTCTAGATAAAATAGGCAATAAAACTCAAGGAGACAACATGTGGCCACCAAAACTAGGGGTCTCAACCATTAGGAGCCTCAAATGCTCCCCTAGCGGTGGACGAACACAGCGGTTGCTCAAAGCATAACCAAAAAGAAACGACAAAGCAAACACACATGCATGTGCAATGCAATACGGAATTTGAATCTAGGTTGCTTGTCAAGTTTGGTCATGGGTAAGCTTCTTCACACGCTTTTTAGGGCGGTTATCTTAATGTGCTTGGTCATGGGTAGCATAATTTAAACATGGCATATAGTACAATGCAATGCAAAGACAACCCCCTTTCACCTTTTGACAAAGTTACTTAGATCAAGCACATTAAGCTCACTTCGCAATCTACAAAGAGTGTTTTCATCTAGGGGGTTTGTGAAGATATCCGCCAATTGATCTTCGGTTCTAACTCCCTCTAAGGATATGTCTTTCTTGGAAACATGGTCTCTAAGGAAGTGATGGCGAATATCTATGTGCTTTGTGCGAGAGTGTTGAACCGGGTTGTTAGCAAGCTTAACCGCGCTCTCATTGTCACACAACAGAGGTACCCTTTCTAGAACTACACCATAGTCTAAGAGGGTTTGTTTCATGTAGAGGATTTGTGCACAACAAGCTCCCGCGGCTATGTATTCCGCCTCGGCGGTAGACAAGGCGACACTATTTTGCTTCTTTGAACTCCATGAAACTAGTGATCTCCCAAGCAAATGGCACCCTCCGGATGTGCTTTTTCTATCTACTTTACAACCCGTGTAATCCGAATCGGAATACCCAACGCGTTGGAAGTTAGCTCCTTTGGGATACCAAAGGCCAATGCTTGGGGGTGTGCTTTAGGTACCTAAGGATTCTCTTCACCGCTATGAGATGTGATTCCCTTGGATCGGCTTGAAAGCGAGCACACATGCACACACTAAACATGATGTCGGGCCTAGATGCGGTCAAATATAACAAGCTACCAATATTAGAACGGTAGAGAGTTTGATCAACCGGGTTACCTCCCACATCTAGGTCGAGATGTCCGTTTGTTGGCATTGGAGTCTTGATAGGCTTGCAATCATCCATGTTGAAGCGCTTGAGGAGGTCTTTTGTATACTTCTCTTGAGATATGAAAGTCCCCTCCTTCAATTGCTTGACTTGGAAGCCTAGGAAGAATGTGAGCTCTCCAATCATGGACATTTCGAACTCCTTCGACATCAAGTCACCAAATTCCTTGCAATAGTCTTCATTTGTTGACCCGAAGATGATATCATCAACGTAGACTTGACAAATGAAGATCTCTCCATCAAGCTTCTTGGTGAATAGTGTGGTGTCGACCTTCCCAATGGTGAAGCCCTTCTCAATGAGGAAGTCCCGGAGGCGCTCGTACCATGCTCTTGGGGCTTGCTTGAGCCCATATTACGCCTTGGACAACCTATAAACATGATTAGGATATCTAGGGTCTTCAAACCCGGGAGGTTGATCAACATAGACTAGTTCATTTATGAAGCCATTTAAAAAAGCACTTTTCACATCCATTTGATATAATTTAATGTCATGATGTGATGCATATGCAAGGAGGATACGAATGGCTTCGAGTCTTGCAACCGGTGCAAAGGTCTCTCCAAAATCCAAACCTTCAACTTGAGAGAACCCCTTTGCCACTAGCCTTGCCTTGTTTCTAACAACCTTGCCTTGATCATCTTGCTTGTTCCTAAACACCCATTTTGTTCCAATGACTCTTGCGCCTTTGGGTCGGTCTTCAAGTGTCCAAACTTGGTTGCGGGTGAAGTTGTTTAATTCTTCATGCATAGCATTCACCCAATTCGGATCACCTAGAGCTTCATCTACAATGGTAGGCTCAACAAGAGATACAAAGGAGTGATGTTCAATAAATAAAGCAAGTTTTTGAGATCGTGTCATTACACCCCTTGTTGGACTCCCTATGATGAGATCTTGAGGATGAGCTTGTAGTAGAGGAGTAGTTCTTTGATCAACCACTTGAGGGGCCGCTTGTGGAGCATCAACATCTTGAGCTTGTACCACCATTTGATCATGGGAGACATGAGTATCTTCAAATGGATCCCTCCCATATTTGTCATCAACATGTGGTACATTGGATGATGATGGCTTGTCAAGGACTTGCACATCATAATCATCATCTTTAGGCTTGATGGCTCCAACCGGCATGTTCTTCATTGCTTCCCTCAATGGTTCATCACCTACATCATCAAGATTTTCATGCTCTCCTTGAGAGCCATTAGATTCATCGAATTCCACATCACATGTTTCTTCTACCATCCTGGTGGCATGGTTGAATACTCGATATGCTTTGGACTTCAATGAGTAACCAACAAGAAAACCAATATCACATCGGCGTTGGAACTTCCCTAGGTGTTGGCGCTTCTTGTAGATGTAACATTTGCACCCAAACACTCTAAAGAATGATATATCCGGCTTCTTGTTGTTGAGTAGCTCATAGGGGGTCTTGCCAACGAGACGATGGGGGATTAGTGTCCGATTCTTCCTCTCAAGTACCCCATTTTGTTGTGGTGTGTAGGTTGCGGAGACTTCATGCTTGATCCCAACTTCATCACAATATTCCTCAATATGGGTGTTGTCAAATTCTCTTCCATTATCACTTCTAATCTTTTTGATCTTCAAGTCAAACTCATTTTGGGCTCTCTTGGCAAACTTCTTGAATGAAGGGGTTGCTTCGGATTTGTCATGAAGAAAGAATACCCAAGTGTATCTCGAATAATCATCAACAATCACTAGGCAATAGAGATTTCCTCCCAAACTAGCATATGTAGTTGGCCCAAATAGATCCATGTGAAGTAGCTCTAACTCTCTTGATGTTGATACAAAGGCTTTGGTTGGATGAGTGTTAGCAACTTGCTTGCCGGCTTTACATGCACTACACAATTTGTCCTTCTCAAACTTGACATCCTTCAAGCCTCTAACCAAATCCTTCTTCAATAACTTGTTGAGAGTGTTCATTCCCACATGAGCCAATCTTCTATGCCATAGCCAACCAAGTGATTGCTTAGTGAACAAACATGTCTTCAAGTTGGCATCTTCAGAGGTGAAATCCACTAGATAGAGATTGGTGTATCTAAAGCCCTTGAATATCACTTGTGTATCATCTTTCTTGGTCACAACCACTTCCTTGTCGGTGAACAAACATTGAAAGCCAAGATCACATAATTGCTCAACGGATAGCAAGTTGAAGCTCAATGATGCAACTAGAAGCACATTGAAGATGGTATGATCATTTGATATAGCCACTTTGCCCAATCCCTTGACATTGCCCTTGGAGTTGTCACCAAATGTAATCTTTTCTTGGTCATTGACATTCTCTTCTAGTGAGGTGAACATCCGGGGATCACCGGTCATATGTTGTGTGCAACCACTATCAATCACCCAATGAGATCCACCGGTCTTGTAGTTCACCTACACACACAAGAAATCAAGCTTGAGCTTTTGGGACCCACACTTGTTGAGGTCCCTTAACCTTCTCTACTAGTGACTTTGCAACCCAAATTTGCTTTGGCCTATTCTTGTTAGGAGGCCCCATGAACATAACTTTCATCTTTCCACTAGAATCTTGTCTAAGCATGTAGTGAGCATTGAAAGCAAAGGGCCTAGCATGCTTGGGCAAGGGTGTAGGTTTAGGCTCTTCACAATCATGAGCAAAGTGTCCTTCCTTTCCACACTCATAGCATCTTCCAATCTTCTTCTTCTTTGGCTTAGTGATGCTTTTGCGTTGCTTCATCTTTTCTTCAAGGAAGCCAATACCATTTCTATTTGTTTTCATCACGGTGTTCATGAGTAGCTCACTTTGAAGACATTGCCCCTTGGTAAATTTCTTCAACCCGGTGGTAAGGTGCTCCTTCTCTCTCTTGAGCTTGTCGTTCTCTTGTTGGAGCTCTAATTGAGATGGTGTCATCTTGTAATCTCTCTCCATCTTCAATCTCTTGTTCTCTTCTTTTAGCATGTCTAGCTCAAGTGGGACATGCTATAATCATCATCTTGGGTCTCAACAATGACTTGCTTTGTGGTTGCAAGCTTCTCTAGATCAATCTTGAGCTTTGCATTCTCATTCTTGATCTTGACATAATCATCATAGTGATCGGCCACAACCACATTCTTGCCCTTTCCATTAGCTCTTTGCTCATCATGCTCACTAACTAAGTCCTCACAAGATGTTGCTATGTCACACTTAACAACAAGGTTAGGAGCATCATGTGTCTCATGTGAAAGCATATCATAAGCAACGGTGAGAGTATCATAGTCAACTTTCACTTGAGTGTATTGTTCTTTGAGCAAAGCATAACTAGTGGTAAAGTCACTATGCATCTTATCAAGTTTTTCATTTTTAGCTTTGAGCTCTTTGTTAGAGGACTTGAGCTCCTTGATAGATGATGACATAGTTGCAAGTTCACCTTTTAGCTCATCACTAGCATGAATAGCATGATCATATTTCTCAACAAGAGATTCATTTTCATCAACAAGCTTTTCATTTTTGGCTCTAGTCTTTCTTATGATTTTAGAGTAATTGTTTAGCAATTTAACAAGCTCATCATAAGTGGGTGCCTTAAATTCACCATCACTATCACTATCACTAGAGTCATCATCGCTTAGTACCTTCCGGTCACCCTTGGCCATAAGGCATAGGTGTGTAGATGATGATGGCGACGGTGGTGGTGGTGGTGTGGAGGAGCCAATGACTAGAGCGGCCACCTTCTCCTTCTCATCATCACTATCTTCATTTGATGAGCCACCGGAGGAGTCAATGTCGGTGAGCCAATCACCAACAATGTAAGCCTTGTCACCTTTCTTGTGGTATTGCTTCTTCTTCTTGCCATCCTTCTTGTAGTAGGGCTTCTCATTTTTCTTCTCATCTTCACTTGATGAGTCATACTTCTTGCCCTTGTTCTTGTTCTTGTAGCTCTCCTTCTTGGGCTTGGTGCATTGATGAGCAAGATGGCCAAGCTCACCGCAATTGTAGCAATCCATTTCAGAGATTGGCCTCCTCTTGCTACTTGTGAAGAACTTCTTCTTTCTTGAGTCAAAGTTGACTCCATTCTTATGAAGCTTCTTCAACATCTTGGTGGTTCTTCTCACCATGAGAGCGATGTTGGAGTCATCCTCTTCATCACTTGAGCTCTCATGATGCACCTCAATAGTTTTGGACTTGCCCTTCTTGTCATGACTAGCTTTGAAGGTCAAGTCCTTCTTCTTGTCGGTGGAAGAGCCACCACTTGGTGTGATGTGCATGTACATCTCATGCGCATTGATCTTTCCCAAGATTTGGGTTGGTGTAGCGGTGGAAAGATCGCCTTGATGTAGCACCGTCACAATGTGTCCATACTTCTCAATTGGAAGGACACAAAGAATTTTCCTCACAACATCGGATGGTTGCATTTGTGTGAGGCCAAGTCCATTGAGTTCCTCTACAAGAACATTCAACCGTGAGTACATTTCATTTGCACTTTCATTAGCATGCATATCAAAAGAGTGAAGCTTTTGCATAACTAAATGATAGCGTTCCTCACGCTCACTCTTGGTTCCCTCATGGAGCGCAGAAATGTTTTCCCATAGATCATGGGCATTTTTGTGGTTCCGAACACGGTTGAACACATCTTTGCAAATGCCTCTAAAAAGAATGTTTTTGGTTTTTGCATTCCCTTTTTCATTATCCTCCTCATTAGGAGTAAGGCTTGTGCCTTCCTTGGGTTTGGCAAAGCCGGTGATCGCGGCATCGTGGCATTTAACATCAACCGCTTCTAGGTACGACTCCATACGGATTTTCCAATATGGAAAGTCGTCTCCCTCGAACATGGGAGGTGGTCCATCTCCTTCGGACATCTTAACTCTAGGCGGTTAAGCCTAAATCAAGAGCACGAGGCTTCGATACCAATTGAAAGGATCAAGATACCCAAGAGGGGGGTGAATTGGGCTTTTCTAAAACTTCTTGCAAGAATTAAAACCTATCAAGCTCCAATTAACCCCCTAGTGCCTAGAAGTGTGTTTGACAAGAATCAACCGCACAAAAGATCATCGCTAAACCAATTCTACTCTAGCATGACAATTCAACTTATGAAAGAACAACAAGTAAATGCGGAATTGAATTGCTGAAAGGTAAATGCGTAGTAAAGAGAGTAGAGATGACACGATGATCTTTTTGCCGAGGTATCGAGGTGTCGGCACACCCCCTAGTCCTCGTTGGAGCACCCGCGCAAGGGTATCGCTCCCCCTTGATCCACGCAAGGATCAAGTGCTCACTACGAGCTGATTCTTCGCCACTCTGGCCCGGTGAATCGCTTGCTACCGGTCACAACTTGGCTTGGGTCATCCACAATGCCTCCGGATGATCACCAAGCTCTCCGATCGCCACCAAGCCGTCTAGGTGATGCTGATCACCAAGAGTAACAAGCAAGAACTCTCACTTGACCAATGCAAGGCTAATGAGATGGGTGGATGCACACTTGCTACTCTCTCTTCACTAATGAGGTGTTTGATCACTCAATTATCAAATCTCTCAACCTCACTAGGCCTCTTGCACTCACTTGCAATCTCTATGTGTTTGGCAACCTTTCAAATGAGCAAGAGTTATAGCATGAATGAGGGGGAGGCATATTTATACCCCCCAACTCAAAACATGCACGAAGGGGTAAGTCCAGCCAGTTATACACTGACCGGACGCACCTGTCGGGGTGACCGGACGCGTCCGGTCAGTGCCTAACGGCTACGTGACGTCTAGCCTGACACTTGTACGAAGTGTTGACCGGACGCATCCATGCGTCCGATCACCACTGACCGAACGCGTCCGGTCATCAAATTTCTTCTTTGGAACCTCTCTGGATGCGACCGGACTCACCCTCCTGGTGCGTCCGATCGATTGCCGAGGGTGAGTCCGGTCGCAACTAGACTTACCCCTCAGCGAGAGCAACTGACCGGACGCATGACCCAGCGTCCGGTCCCTAGGGTTCCAGCGTCCGGTCGCTATTTGAAGTCCAAAACGACTTCGGTTTGCGACGCTCCCTTCACAAACTTTCTTCCTTATGATCTTAGGGACCTTTCTAAGCTACCTAGGGCTTTGGTTAACAAGTGTGCACCACACCTAACTCAAAAGTCTCACCTAGGTCAAGCTACCCATTCAAACCCCTCTTTATAGTACGGCCAAAGATAAAACAAAGACCTATGCTACTCTAAGTGTCCTTCAACACCATATGACACTTAGAACTAGCCTATCACCGTCTTCGTCGTCCATCCTTTGAAAACCGAACGAATTCCATCAATAAGGGGACATGAATACCATAGTGTCCTCATGATCATCATTACCATGACCTAACTCAACTGTTTGTGCAAAACACACGTTAGTCATAGTAATTTACCGTTGTCATCCAATCACCGAAACCCACTGGGGGCCTAGATGCTCACAGAGCCAACTGGAGTCCAACTTAAGGTCTAGCTAGCTTCTTCCAATTTTATGAAAAATCTAGGCCTCTTGGATGTGTGTAGGTGTGATTTCTGAACAGGATGACACAGATACATACTATATAGATCATGCACTGTTGTTTTGTTTTATCTCATTATTGACATATTGATTGACTCGGTATGAGAAGCATCGGGACATACAACTGTGCTATTGGCCATATGGTCATCAGAGGCCTGCATGCATCAAGGATGCCAGGTTCTGGCACATCTTCCTCAATTCTCTGTGCACTCTCGGAGACCTCCTTGCCTGCAGAGCAGCATTGTGACCGTAACAGTCGTGCTCAACATTGACACTATCAGCTCATCGCGCTCCTGTCGTCGTCGCTAGCTGTGTGTGTGGAATCAGCCTCGTCACCTTGCTGCTCTGGGCCATGTGTCCGTCGATTATTATCTCATTGACACATAAGCGTGTCTTCCAGCCCATCCATGTCGTATATCAAATTGAAATGGCGTGCGTTCATTGGCAACATTAGTGAAGGAATAGTCTTGGCAATCTAGCTATTGCGTGTGTAGTAATTTGCATGACTCCACCAGTGTCCTGCGAAGCTGTTTATTAATAACTAATTTGCTACGTTGGTTTGTTTAATCATTTGGAAAGAAGACTCTCTTTTGGGCCTTCTTGCATTTTTTCAATTTTCATTGTGATAAATAAATGTTCCATCTTGTGTGTCTAATCATATAGAGTATATGTGGTAAGATTTACACCCACTAGTCTTTTAGTTACAATTTCTATTCACCTATTTACGTCTGACCAAGCTGTGAATAGGGTAGTAAGATCCAAGGCCATATGAACCTTTAGGTGCAAACAGGAACGTAATCCTTTTTCGACAAAGTTAAAAGAAAAAACTCTTCTGCCCAAGTACTAGAAGTTTTTTACCTCGTTTAATCTCCATTGTAGTTTTTTACCCTCATGATCTGCAGTGTAGTCTTTTACCCTCCAAAAACCTAGGGCACGTTTGGCAGAGCTATGCTCCCTGATTCTCTAGTTGTGCTCTCTGATTCTCTGGTGAAGTGATTATGTCACTGAAAATGATGCTCTTTGATTCTATAACATAATCTCTCAAAATCAGGATGAAGAATCACTTCACAGAATCAGAAGAAGTTAATATTTTCAGCTCTCAGTCTTTTAGTTCATTTCAGAGAATCACTTCAGAGAATCGGCAAAGAATCACTTCTCGCTGAAAAATGTGTTTCGTAGTCAGGGAGTGATTCTCACTGGTCACTTTAAGTTGCAGCATTATCTGCCTTTGAAGAGTTGGTGGGTACAATACAATAATGTTCCCTCTTCGCTTTTCTGCTCTTCCACCATTCAATTCCACGCCATTATTAATTTAAATAGCCTTTGTGGGATATCAATGCTCACAAAACATTTGTGGCATTGAAGCTGAGGTTGTCCCCCACTGTCATCTTCTACCTATATATGATCACTAGCAAACTGCTTGTAGGTCTAGATTCAATCCACAATGATCCATCGACCACAAAAAAGTTGGAGATACTTTAGCTCATTGCAGTTATAGATAATTGGGCATGGCAGGTATTGGGATATACAGTACAAACTTGGTCGATATACATGATGGTACAGTCCACATGTAGATCTTTTACTTTGACAAAACATGTGGCCACTCGAAGAGCTAACACCAGATGAAAACATCCCTGAGCTAGAGCAAGAAGTTGGTGAAATAGAGCTGGGTGATGCTGAATTAAAAGCTTACATAACAAATATATAGATGGTGAAGCATTCGAACATACAACTGTGCTATTGGCCATATAGTCATCAGAGACCTGCATGCATCAAGGATGCCAGGTTCTGGCACATCTTCCTCAATTCTCTGTGCACTCTCGGAGACCTCCTTGCCTGCAGAGCAGCATTGTGACCGTAATAGTCGTGCTCAACATTGACACTATCAGCTCGTCGCGCTCCTGTCGTCGTCGCTAGCTGTGTGTGTGGAATCAACGTCGTCACCTTGCTGCTCTGGGTCATGTGTTCGTCAATTATCATTAATGCATACATAAGCGTGTCTTCCAGCCCATGTATATCAAATTGAAATGGCGTGCATTCATTGGCAACATTAGTGAAGGAATAGTCTTGGCAATCTAGCTATTGCGTGTGTAGTAATTTGCATGACTCGACCAGTGTCCTGATGCGATGTTGTTTAATAACTAATTTGCTATGTTGGTTTGTTTAATCATTTGGAAAGAAGACTCTCTTTTGGGCCTTCGTGCATTTTTTTTAATTTACTTTGTGATAAATAAATGTTCCCCAACCGATCTTGTGTGTCTAATCATAGAGAATATGTGGTAAGATGTTTTTTAGATCAAAGGCTTAAAGCCCAGCTTATATCGAAAGCAAGAACCAGAATCCTGCTGGGAGCACCAGCTTAACAAGGTTGCTTACAAGACCAAAAGGGCAACAAGGCTCATAGAGCGCCCGCCTAACAAGAAAACAGAAAAACAGGCCACTAAAACACCCAAAGAAACTTGAACATCATAGAGCCCTGTCCTTCCGGATCCCACCCTCAAAAAAACACCTCTGGCTAAAAGCACCTCTGCCCAGTCCCCTCTCACACCATTGCAACGCCATATAGAAGCCATTAGAACACCGGGGTCTCAATCACCATATTGCCAGCCCCTCCTGAAGTTTCTTTATCGTGTCCTCCAGCTTCATCCTCTCCTCCGGCTTCGTCATCCTCATCCACTGTAACAGGAAACCCACAACTTTATGAGCAATCTCTTTGCACGATTTCACAAGCTTATTATTGAAGACAAAGTCATTCCTACATTTCCATAGACTCCACACCAACCCTGCCAGAACAAAAAAAGAAACAACCTCTCTACCACCAGCCAACCCAATCCCAGTCATGAGCTCATAACTAAAAATAGAAGTGGGTCTTTCTGACCACCGTAAACTATGTCTAACCCAAACCCAGATCATCTTAGCGATATTACAGTTAAAGAAAAGATGGTTTCTAGTTTCGAGCTTGCCACAATATTTGCACAACCCTGAGCACTTCCCTTTCCTTATTTTCAGCTGGTCCCCTGTCTGAACTCTATTATGCCACAGCATCCACAGAAAAAAATTTATTTTTAAAGGAAGTTTCATCTTCCACAGAGCTGTCATCTTTAAATCAATCGAACCACTATCCTTGATAAATTTGTACATAGATTTTGTGGAGAAGACGCTAGACTTTTCAAGTGTCCAAATCACCTTATCACTCATCCCACTATTTAGCTGAACTAACTCTAGTTCTTCCTACAAATCATTCCATTCTGCAACTTCCTCATTTCCCAACCTCCTACGCAGGTCCAAATCCCAACCAGACTCACCCATATCCGCCACCGACCAATCCTGTTGTCTACTGATCCTGAACAGTCTAGGATATTTAACATTTAAGGGACAATCACCCAGCCATACATCATGCCAAAACCTAATCCTTGTGCCACTACCAGCCTTCCATTTAACACCCTTCTCATACCAGCTCCGAGCTTTCAAAAGCCCCTGCCAAAACTGGGAACTTTCCTTCCTATTGACTTGACAGAAACTCTTATTCCCCAAATACTTCTTCCTCAAAACCTCTACAGCCATACTATGATCACCACTATCAATCTTAAAAATCCATTTGGCCAATAAAGCAGTGTTCATACTTCTAGTATCAATGAAACCAAGGCCCCCAAAGTCCTTAGGAGCAGCAAGAGCAGACCACTTGATCATATGGTACTTTTTCTTATTACCAACCCCTTCCCAAAAAAACTTCCCTCTCAGAGAGTCCATTTTTTGATGAGTCCCCTCATGCAGCCAATAAAAACCCATCGAGTACATTGGAATACTAGACAAACTCGAATTTATCAAAATAGCTCTCCCTCCATAAGACAACTGATTACACTTCCATGTTTCTAATCTATTTCCCACTTTAACCGCACACTGACCAATCTCTTCTTTAGACAACCTCTTAAAGCTGATTGGGAGACCCAGATATTTCATGGGAAATTTACCCAGTTTGCAATTAAAAGCCTTTGCTATCTCTTGAGTCTCTTCCTCCTCTATCCCAATAGTGTAGACCTCAGATTTATTATAGTTTATCTTCATACCAGACATCTCTTCATAACAAAGAAGGATAAACTTGAGGTTAACAATGTTGGCCTGGGAATTTTGAATGAACAGCACAGTATCATCAGCATATTGTAAATGGGTTAACCCCCCATCCACAAGATGAGGAGTAACCCCTGTCAAAACACCACTCTGTACAGCTCTATGTAAAAGTGCTGAAAGACAGTCAACAACAATATTAAAGAGCAAAGGCGACAACGGGTCTCCTTGCCTTACTCCCTTATAACTTCTAAAGAACTGTCCCACCTCCCCATTCAGATTAACAGCAACTCTACCTCCACATACAGCCGCCATTATCCACTGAATCCATTTATCAGCAAAACCTTTCTTCTTAAGCACCTCTTCTACAAACCCCCATCTAACCTTGTCATATGCCTTCTCAAAATCTAGCTTAAGAATGATACCATTTGACTTACTCTTCGCCAACTCATGCAGCACCTCATGAATAACCACAATACCATCCAAAATATTTCTACCAGGAATAAAAGCAGTTTGGTTTGGACTAATAATTTTATATGCTATGCTACTTAACCGAAGAGTTAGCAGCTTTGTAACAATCTTGTATACCACATTTAGCAAGCAAATAGGCCTATATTGTCTAATGTTACAAGCTCCTATTATTTTAGGAATGAGAGTTAAGATACCATAATTGAGCCGGAAAAGTTCTAACTTCCCATCCCACAAATCTTGCATTATATCCATAAGCACTCCTCTAACCTCAGGCCAAAAAAATTTTAAAAAAACCAGTTGTATACCCATCTAGACCGGGAGCAGCCCCCTCCCTTGAGCTAAATATTGCCATCTCTATCTCTTTAACTGAAAAAGGTTTAATCAAATCTCTATTATCCTCCTGAGAGACTAAAGTATGTCCCCTCCATAAATCACCCTGTAACCTAAAGGAGGATGGGGGCTCACTCCCAAACAAACTTTTGTAAAAGTTTGTGATGTGGGTCTGAAGTTCCTTGCTATCAGAGATCACATTTCCATTCTCCTCTAAAGACTTAATTAGGCATTTCCTTTTCCTTCCATTAGCTACAACATGGAAAAAAGATGTGTTAGCATCACCTTCCAAGAGCCATCTCTCTCCACTCCTACTCTGCCACATAGCCTCCTCCTTACTGTAAATTTCCACCAAGTCATTTTCCAAGGCATACCTCTTTCTCCAATCTATATCCCCCAAACCCTCTTTCTCTGCCCGATCATCTAATTCCTTGATCATAAGAAGAAGGTCCTGCTTCCTTTTCTTCATATCACTTCCCCAATTACCATTCCAACCTCTAAGTCCACTCCGCAAATGAGAAGCAATTTTCTGCCACAAATTACACCCTTTCAGATTTCCTCTCAACGGCCATCTATTTCTAACCCAATCCATGAACCCTTCCTGTTGAAACCAAGCAGACTCAAACCGAAAAATCTTAGAAAGCCTCCTTCTTGTGGCACTCAGCTCTACTATTAAAGGATTATGATCAGATCCAACTCTAATAATAGAAAAGGCAGACACAAGGGGAAAATGGGATTCCCAATCTCCACTCATAAACACTCTATCCAAGACCACCATGATAGGATTAATTTGTTTATTAGACCAAGTATATTGTCCACCACCACCTCTATGAATTTCCCTTAAACCTGTATTAGCCACAAAGTCATTAAAAGCCCCCATAAGCTGTAGATTCAAATTCCCTGATGATTTCTCCTCCACTCTCCTTACTAGATTGAAATCACCTCCAATTAAGGTAGGAAGATCACTATTCAACAGAACCTCCTCTAAATCTTTTAAGAAACTAAGTTTTTTACTACTCTTAACTGGACCATACACCTGAATTAACCTCCATTCAAAGCCATCCTCCTTTTGTTTTAAATGCATAATCTGATATTGAGAGCTACCTCTATAGTCAAGCACCTCTGCAAAATCTTCTTCAACACCCATCAACAAGCCACCAGAGTGACCCATAGCTGCTACCCACTCCCAAAAATAGTCATTCAGTCCTCCTAACGCACCTAACTCCCTATTAGTGTAGCTTTGTTTAATGGTCTCACTTAGACATACCAATTTAACATCATGATCAGCCATAATCCTTGTTAGCTGTGCTCTTCTCCCTTTCCCCCCTAAACCCCTCACATTCCAGAATAACACACTCATGATGGATATGTAATTTTCCCTTTACCTTTCCTGTTCCTCCCCTTCACTTCTCCCTCTTCCTGAACATCACACTCTTCAGTCATCTCTTCTAACTCTTGAATAAGATTAAAGTGCTCCTCATCCACCACACTCTCATCTTCCTCTACCTCTAGCATCTCATCCACCTCACAAGTCTTAACTTTGTTGCACTCAGCCTCAGCCAAAGTGGCCTGAGCTAATTCTCTGGCTTTAATAAGATCTATAGCCGCATCCACCTCTTCATCTAACTCCCCCAACACTAACCCACAATCATGTGCAACTTTACTAAGGATATTATTATCAACATTTTGAAGAACAGAGAAAGAATTGGAGAATATACCTTGGCTGTTTTTCACAGCTGCTCTCCTCTCAGCTCGAAGAGGAAGTGGAGTCCCAGTCCCCACCACCCTTGAGCAGGTTCTGGTCACCCCTTTAGCAGCTTTATCTATCTTCTGTCTCTTGGAGTTGATGACCTTGACAAATCCATGTCCAGCTTGAGCTTGAACTTCCTTATTTTCCCCTATCCCATCAGCACATTGGTCTTCAGGCATTGAATCTGGGGCCACTTCCACAATGCTCTCACCTTGTTTATCTGGCTTACATGCATCCACTTCAGTCATCATCTCCATCTCTGCATTTCCTGACAGCATATCCTCATCCCTCATCCCAGATTTACCTGCTTGGTTATTGGTATGGAAACTCCCAACTACCAAATCCACCTGAGGGGCTTGGTATTCAGTCTTCCCCATATTCACAGACCCTCCACTCATCCCCCCAGAAACATCTACTATGTCTTTAGCGACCCATTCTGAACCTACATGGTCATGTTGACCCCCACTCTTTTTCTCACCTTGCTTGCTAGATTCTGGGATATCTTTGTTGCCAGCCTCATTATCCTTAGTTGCCCCCTCGAAAGGATTAAAATTATCAGACTCTTCTCCATCATCATCTCCCCAAGATTCAGAGTCATCTTTCCTACCCCCTGGGTCTTCCACAGGTATGATTTTCCTCTCATTTTTCTCTGTTACCACATTCCAGCTGATGGAAAAACCCCTTCCATTGAAATATACTTTAGAAGAGCCTTTGATAGCAGATGGATCTTTTGATGAGACTTTCACTCTTATAGGACAAAGACCAACTAAGGATTTCCTGTCAACCTCCACAAAATCACCAATCAGATAAGCCACTTCACCCATAGTTTTTTCTTTCCTGGCCCAAAAAGGTATACCACTAACTAGAACCCACACCTGTGAAAGGACATCTGAACAACCCACCATCATATCTGATTTCCCTACTGAAACCAACATATCCGATATCTTACATTTAAATTCTTTGAACTTGGTAAGCATCTCCAGCTCCTTATCCGAAGGAACAACAAACATAAACTCATTTGATGCAAGCTTCCTCACCTGCCAATCCCAGGAAGAATTGATCAGGTATTGCAGTTCGGTTGTTACCTTAGCAACTGAACCCCTTCCTTCCAAAATAGTCATCACAGCTGTAAGGGGACATTTGGCCATATCCTCCTCATCAATAGGCACATTCAGACTGTAAAACAGTTGCCCTGGAATTCCAAATCCACACAGTTTAAGACCCGTGACATCTTTATATGGGCAATTAGGAGCCATATGTCCTTTGTTCTTGCAGTGATAGCACAAAGGAGGTCTGTCACAGAAAGATCTGTGATGTCCAGGTTCTCCACATCTGAAACATCTCTCCTCATTTTCAAATCCTTGTCGATCCTTACCCCCACCTCTCATATCTTGATCACGGTAACCCCCTCTATGATCCTGTTCACGACTGAGCTTGTTCCTCAAGTCCTCTTCATAGAACCTATGCGCATCAGCATCCTCTACCCTCCTCTTAAAGCCCCTGCCATCCCCCTCTCTATTATCAAACCTGCGGAAATTTGGGTTCCTCTGCCACCCCTCATCCTGTCGATCCAAATCCCTTCCCCTCCAACCATCCCTATTTCCAGCATTCCTTGGAAAAGCCCCACCTCTCCCCTCAAAGTTCCTCTCCATGCCAACCACAGAAGCAAAAGAGCGATGGTTTACCTCAGCCTTGTGGATTCTTCTAATCTCCCCTTTGTACTTCCGGATCTCCTCTGCCGAAGCCACAAACCCTTCCTTTGCTGCCGAAAGAACCCTAGTTTTGGGTATCCACATGATTCTCCTCGGCCGCGGCGGCTCAGGAGGGGGGGAGTACGAGTGGCAAAAAAGGTCAGTTATAGATATGCCTGAAATTGGGCCAATCTGAGATGGGTTGTGCGGCCCACACTCTACAGGCCCATTACCCGCATCTCCTTCTTCCACCTCCAATGCCCCTCCAACGACCGAGCTCGGGATCGAGGCCATGGCGCGCTCTAATGCCTCTGCAGCGAACAGCAAATCATGCACCTCCAAATCATCCGCATCAGAAGACTTGAACAACCTGCGTTTAATGTCCTCCTCTAAGGATTTCTTCTGTTGCGCTCTATCCCATTCTGTGAGCCTCTGTCTCCGCGATGGGAGACCTGAAATCGAACCCCCACCCGAGCCCTCATCCCTCTCCATACCCCAATCCTTAGCAGCATCTGAGTCGTCTCCTCCATGGAAAGCCAACGTGAACCTCCTCCGGTCCATCACCGAAGCCTTTCCAAACACCTCACAAGAGCTCACGAACTTTCTAGAAACCGAGACAAAACGCGAACAGAGGGCGAAAAAACAGGGGGGAAAAACCAACCAGGGAAAACTCCGGCCAAAACTCACCCCAAACTCCTAATCGACGGAAGGATTCGCCGGAGAAGACCGCTCGTCGGAGTTGGTCACGCACCTCTCTGCTGTCGCCTCGAACCCCCCTCCAGCCATCCTACGGGCAGAATGGGTCGAGCGAGGAAGCCTTCATGATGTGGTAAGATGTACACCCACTAGTGTCTTTTAGTTACAATTTCTATTCACCTATTTACATCTGACCAAGCTGTGAGTATGTAGTAAGAGCCAAAGCCATATGAACCTTAGGTGCACACAGGAACGTAATCCTTTTTTCGACAAAGTTAAAAGAAAAAACTATTCTGCCCAAGTACTAAGTCTTTTACCTCGTTTGATCTGCACTGTATTTTTTTACCCTCATGATCTGCACTTTGAAGAGTTGATGGTGGGTACAATAGCGTTCCCTCTTTGCTTTTCTGCTCTTCCACCATTCAATTCCACGCCGTTACGTATCAAAAACAAAATCCACGCCATTATTAATTTAAATAGCCTTTGTGGGATGTCAATGCTCACAAAACATTTGTGGCATTGAAGCTGAGGTTGTCCCCCACTGTCATCTTCTACCTGTATATGATCACTAGCAAACTGCTTGTAGGTCTAGGTTTCAATCCACAATATAATGATCCATCGACCACAAAAAGATTGGAGATACTTTAGCTAGCTCATTGCGGTTATAGATAGTTGGGCATGGCAGGTATTAGGATATACAGTACAAACCTGATATACATGATGGTACAGTCCACAGGTAGATCTTTCACTTTGACAAAACATGTGGCCACTCGTAGAGCTGATACCAGAGGGAACCACCGGCCCCATCCCTGAGCTAGGGCAAGAAGTTGGAGAAATAGATGGTGATGCTGAATTAAAAGCTTACATAACAAACTATTACGAGGCGGGGCGTTGTTTGTGGCCCACCAGAGGAAAATGAGTTTTCCTTAGTGGAAAATCATATTGAAGATACACGCCTCAAGTGACAAAGGAGAAAAGTAATATTTTACTAGCTCTGTTCATGGAAAAGGAGATAAAGGAAGGAGAAAAGTAATATTTTACTAGCTCTGTTCATGGAAAAAGAGATAAAGGAAGGACAAAAGTAATATTTTACTAGCTCTGTTCATGGAAAAAGAGATAAAGGATGTTGTATTCTAGATGGAGCATGATAAGTCTCTTGGTCTGGATGGTCTTCTAGCCGAATTCTATCAAGTATTCTAGGACATGATACCTCATGGCACTTTTTGTTGATTTTTATTAAGAGTGCCTTCCTCTTTTTAGCCTCAATTTGGGGAGATCACTCTTCTCCCAAAAATAAAAGAGCCGTCGAAGACCAACTTGTCTCTTGAATGTTAGCATCAAAATGTTAGCCATGAAAATTATTAGCACCCTAGAATATAAGAGCCATGTTACATGTGCCAAATCCACATCATGTCCTCCCCTATTCACATCCGAGCTCTTCGTCAAACTTCAAAAGAAAAAAATCTATATATCAATGAAAAATGCTATGATTTGCTAGGTAAATATATTTCTGTGCAATGAGGATCGCCAAGGCTCCGAAAAACTTCTAGCTCCGCCACTGTCTCGTTTCATTTCAAACATCTCCTCTGTCACTACAAATGGTAGTAGTACCTAAGTGGTTGTACGTCCAATTTGTTCTCGCAGTGATAAGTGATGTCTCCAACCATAGTTGGTCTAGTGATGTTTAGAAATGGGAGGTACCATGAAGTGCAGTGCAAGTTTCATGTGTCTACTACATAAAGTGTCGTGAAGCCAGTGCTCAGAAATATCTTATGGTTGCCTCCTCTCTTCTCCAATGCGATGAGCAGCTCTTCTGCAGTGATAAGCTTCCAGAGTTTACAGATTCTTGGTTGGGGAAAGGCAGACTCCATCAATTTTTAAAGCTCTGTGGAAATCATGCTGTCAGCCCAGACACAAGGTCTTCTTCTGGCTCCTTCTCATTGACAGGCTAAGCACAAGGAACATTCTTAAAAGAAGAAACATGGAACTGCCTTCCTACAATTGTGTAATGTGCAACTTAGGAATGGAAGAAACTATGGATCACCTGTTTTTCAACTGCAGTTTTGCACAAGATTGCTGGGGCCAGATTGGTGTTAACATTCAGGCATGTGCTGATGTCTTTGAAGCAGCGAGACGGATCCAAAGTCAGTCCAACTCAACCTTCTTCTTGCCACTCATGATACTAATGTGTTGGGCCATCTGGAGAGAAAGGAATGATCTGATCTTCAAAGCAATACCGCCCCGACCGGCAAAGGGGGCCAAAGACAGTTTCCTTGCGGATGTCAAAGGGGGCCAAAGACAGTTTCCTTGCGGATGTCAAGCTTCTCTCTGTAAGAATCAAGAGCAGACTCTCATCAACATTTGATTTATGGATCCAGAACCTGTTATAATTTGCTCCCTTTTCCTCATCTTTTTTGTATCCTTTTTTGTTTCTTAATTCTCCTTTCTTTTCCCTTTAGCTTTTTGTTCTTTTTCCTTTGCTTTGTTCGGTTTAAACATTTCTCTCTTTAATAAAGTCCTGTAGAGGCTGTTTGCCTCTCCAGTTTCATCAAAAATAATAATAATTAGATATGTGCTCCATTCGTTAAGATCTAGTAGCGCATTGCACAAATATGATCATAAAACGTATGGGTTTATATTTGCTCATTTTACAGACTATATATGAAGTAAAAATATATGTATCTATTATCCATCTGTTGTTATAAACCCCATAACGAATGACATCTTTGGCAGGCTTCAACCTGCTCCTCCATACTGCAAAGCTAGCTACGATAGCACACTATAGCGGAAGAGAATGAACAATGAAGCCTCAAAAGTCTGGCTTCACTAGCTCCTATCCCTGCCTAGGTTATTTTGCTACAGATGGTTTTAGCAGTTCTATTCTATAGTAGCTCAACAAACTGTCTCCGGAGGAGACAGAACCAAAGCCGAGCCATCATGCACCAGAGGCCTAAAAAATTCCTTATTGTGGGATCTCTGTGAGTGTGTCCTCAACATGAACAGTGTACAGATCCGTTTTCCCTCATAAAACTGAATTAGTAGAAATGTATGCCCCCTTGTTTCCTGTTGCAGCTGAATCCCAAGGACAGTCATCTGAAGCAAGTCTTGAGTAAGCAAATAAAGCTACCCAAAATCCCAATCTAAACCTGCCCTTCCAAATAAACACAAAAGCGCAAGCATTGAAACTTTTAGAAATTTGACATTTTTCGTGATCACAGACAGAATATCGATGTGTGACATATCAACTACAAAGTAAAGTATATAGGCAAAAATGAAGGAACTATGAGCGGTGTACATCATATAAAGTACTTTTATGTTAAAAAAAGGTTATGTGTGCAGGGAATTTTTCTTGGTCAGAACACAATAAATTTATGTTAAATAATTCTTCTTTCAAATAAGTCCTTCCTTCCGCATTTTAAAGGGTCCCAAGAGTGAGCTGGCTCGCCGAGTGACCACTGACCACCCTATGTTCCTTACATATCTATTTATCAGCCATCCCTTATTTACCAGCCATGTTCCCTTCATGTCCCTTCCCTAGAGTGCTATATGTATGTACTACTCTGTATCGCAAATAGAAGTCGTTTAGGACAGTGGCACGGTCTTCAAAGCATAACTTTGACCACTTGTTTCTTTAAAAATATTTGTTGTAAAGTGGTGTATATATATTTTTATGAAAGTACTTTTCAAGAGAAATTTATCTATATAATTTTTACATCTCTAAACTCAATAATTTAAAAGTTATTCATGATTTATATTCTCAATGTTTGACCGAACCCTTTTTCAAAACGACTTCTAAATAGGATACGGAGGGAGTATATGTTATTAGAAGCCTAGAAGGCAAAAACAATAGTTTGGAGAGATGTTGAGGGGTCGGATTCCCTCTGTTCTTCCATTACGTTATTGATAACAGTGGTTGAGAATGGGAGGAGGCAGGAAAATGGAGCGTGCATTCCCATTGCTTCAAAGGAGATGTGTATAATGAAATAGTTAGCATAATACAAAGTGATTGAGCTCGTGCACCATCTACTTGTGTAAGTAATTAAAGAGTCTCTTTGGTTGCAGGCTACATCTTTTTTTTTTAAGTGGCAAACTTTATTATTCCAGGATTGTTACATCGTTTATCAAAAGATCAAAAATAAAACTAGATTGTTCATCGATCCATAGAAAATAAGTTTGCTTATATAGCATAGCTCTTTTTTCCTAGATTATGAGCTACCATATTTACCTCCCTGCTGCAATGCTGAATAGAAATATTCTGGAAGCGACTCCATATAATATTGCATTCATCATAAATTGCAGACTACATCTTGCCAAGTTGTAAGCGTGGTGACACCGCAGTTTGAGGCAATAAAATTCGGCGCCACACCCATAGCGAGAAAACAGACAGATATAAACTGATCTCTTACTTAGGTGGCAACCAAACAGCAATTCCTTTTCACGTGACCACCGAATATGTGGCGTGGAGGACGGTATTGGCCTCAGCCTGGGCGTTCGGTTAACCAGAACCGATCGGTTCGGTTCTTCGGTTATTGACACAAATTTGGTTCCCTAAGAATAGGAACCGATCGGTTCTTTTCAATTCCTGAAACCGAGCAAAATCGGTTTCGGTTAGTTCGGTTCGGTTTCAGTTCCGAACCGAACTAACCGAAATTTACCCAAGTAGTAAAAAAATAATAGAAAAATAGGGGATTTTTTTTAAAAAAAAGCACAATGCTAAAATTTATAAAAGTGAGACCGATAGGGCTACGAGGGGGGTGTTATCCACCTTTTATATCTAGGGTTAAGGTGTTATTAGGTCTAGGTTATAAGGTTTATTGGGCTTGCTTCTGAAATTTGGTTTTGTTCGGTTATTTCGGTTAACCGAGGTAGGGAAACGAATTAACCTAATTAAATTTGGTTCATGAGAAGTGGGAACCGAACAAGGAACCAAAATTTTTGGTTTCGGTTATTTCGGTTTCGGTTCCGGTTATTTCAGTTCGGTTCTCGGTTATTTTTGTCCAGGGTTGTATTGGCCAACCAAACAGCCTCTAAATAATATGATTATGCACTTGCAGTTCTATGAATCCTAAAGTTGATCCACAAAAGGTTAAGTGTCATTATATTAGAGGTGTATATTATTGAAGTAAAGAGACCAAAGACAACAATGACCAGTCAGAGTGTATAAATTAGTAGTCGTGATAAAAGCACAAGCATTATAACCTCCGGATATTTCTCATTTATTGTGGCATCAAAAGTACAGTACCAATGTGTGGCCTCAATTGCAAGCTAATGTCCACAGACTACTCAAATGAAAGGAACTCTGATCGGTGTATATCATACAAACTACGTTTCTTAATTAGAGGAAAAAGGATTGATGATATGCAGGGCAATTTTCTTAATCTGCGCACAAGGTTCTGTTAACTTATTATATCAAATAAGACCTTTGTTTCTTTCTCCTTTAGAGTTAGTTTCGTAAGGAGTTACTCCCTCCGTCCCTAAAAGAGTGTCGCTTCACTTCTCGAGAAACGATTTTGACTAATTATATGTTACAAAATATTAGTATTTATGGTACATAATTAGTATCATTAGAAAGATCTTTGAATCTAGTTTTTTAACAAATTTTTTTGAAGATTTAAATGTTACACATATTTTTTATAAATTGAGTCAAACCTATGACACGCATTCCACGACGACATTCTTTTAGAGGCGGAGGGAGTAGTGTTGTCTCACAGGTTCAATGACGACTCTCTGCTCTTTATATTTATCAGTCCAGCCCTCTCAGGCCTTCTCAATGCCCTCAATAACTTGTATATATGTATATCAGTATATCACGCTTCTTATGTCCCTTGAAAATGTTGACAATGATTCCTCTTTTCTTCCTTTATCATATCATGTGATTTATCAAGTCCTGACTCACAGTGGTTAAAAGGTGCTATCAGTTGCTCTCTCGTTCAGTCGTTGTGTTCACCGGAGCAGGTGCAGCAAGAGCATCACAACGTCGAGGCACAGTGAGGTCAAGCCAGCTCCGGCCAAGGCTTCGGAGACATTGATAGAATAGCAGTAGAACAGGTATCCCCCAGTTACTCTCAATCTAATGGATGTTGTGGATCCATTTTCCTCTTCTCAATCACAAGAATAATACCTAGCACACAGCAACGCAGACAAGGAAGCAAAATAGAACAGCAACGCAGACCAAAGAAGCAAAATAGAAAGGGATTCATTGGAACATTGGTGTGAATGTTCTATTTCCTGGTGTGAAACGCCTACGATTCCAGAGGTAAAGGTAATTTCATATGATGTGAATTATTATACTATATACTCCCTCCGTCCACAAATGATGTTCATATTAGACTAGTCAAAAAGTCAAACTTTATAAATTTTGACCAACAATTAATCAAATTGTATAAAAGTTAGTATAAAACTTAGATCAATAGATTCGTGTTAAAAGTGTCTCTAAGATGCTATTGAGTTTTTAGCCACCAACTTTATATTATATGAGAGAAATTAATGGTCAAAGTATATTTTGTATAACTTTTTGACTAGTCTAATACGAATATCATTTGTGGACGGAGGGAGTATTTATCACTGGCATACATGTCGGCATCACCCAAGAACAGCACAGTTCTCTCATAGCACAAAGGAGTAGTTTATCCTGCTATCAAGATCTCAACAGCAGAACAAGACAATAAAACTATCTGTTGACATTTCCAAAGAATAAGACAAAGAAAAAGGCGATTTACACAGAATCAATGACATCTGCTGGGCAATGACTCAAACTGTAGAAACATCAGCTGCAGGTTAATACAGTTTCCATTCAAAGCAAATTTTGATATGCAGGTGTTGCGCGTTCAAATTAAGTTACTGCAATGCTAAATTTGCTAACGCAGACAGATAAAACACTGCAATAGTAACAGCAGCAATATAAGTATAGGAAGTAACACATATTACTCGGATTAAAAAGGCAACATTAACACATCACCAACCCAAATATGGATCTCACAATAAATTCAGAGGGTTACATTGCATCATTTGCTTTACTCCACTCCACGGTATATTCTATAATTCCTAGGACACCAGGATTAAATAAAGGATATAGATGATATAAGCATGACCAACCAACAAAAAGAAAACTAAGACTAACAGCCCATCAATTATAAGCCAATATCTAGTCAACAATGTTTCAATCCAAACATATTACTCATTAATATTTAGAAAGGAATGGCTACCCCCGCTAATAGTATTCAAAAATTCCACCAAACAATTCTAAAATTATACCAGACAGCCTTTTCACAGGATGTCTAAGTATGAATAGTATCAAACACTTTCCCTTTTAACAGAGAGTCAAATATGCATCAAGAAAGAAAATGGCATACATGACACAGATGCAGCAAAATCCTTGAAAATCCTACTTGAGTGGGAAAATCCAAGGAAGCTGTTACTAGCTCAAACTAAAACAAGATTTTCCCTGGATGTCTGATAACATTTATCAACAATATATTTCTTTCTTAGGCTCATATGACAGTTCAAACATTATTAGAAGTTAAACAACGAATCAACAGGACAAACAAGACTAAACAATCCTGAAGGCATAAATTGAACATTCAGCAATTCATCGGCAACTAGCTCAATTCGCCTAATATTGAAGAAACATAATAATTAGCCATATCATTGACTCAAGTAGAAACAAAGGACATACTTGATGAAATACTTATGTAACAGTAACAAGATGCATCACAAATGTCTGACAAACAAAATTTCAACCAGATCTATCCATGACAACATTTAACACATCAACGGCATATCTTAGTAAAATTATCTCAGAGAGGCCCAGGTCTAAACACGAAGTCTTCATGGTAATACGAAAACAGAGATAGTAGCTTAGAATGTGTCCGACACAAGAAATCGACAGCTAAAGCAGGCACTACTGGGGGCGCCGAGCATCTAGAAGCGGAGCTTGGTAAAGAACCACCTGTTCTTGCCGGACTTGAACCTCTCCTCGAGGCGCGCCTTGGCGGTCTTGCAGGCGGCGACCTTCTTGTCGCGGGTGGAGAGCGCGTCGGGCCCGCCGGTGGCGACGTCCTTGAAGTCGACGTCGAGGGTGTAGCGGGTGGGCATGAGGTGGGTGAAGTTGACGAGCTTGATGAAGCACTTGACGCGCGACTTCTTGGCCGTCTTCTTGGCGGAGTCCTTGCGGATCACCTTCTTGGGGTACTTGGCGAGGCCGGCGACGAGGCAGTGGCCGTAGGGGCGGTCGCGGGTGCCCTCCTCGAACACGCGCACGATCACCGCCTTCCTGCCGGCGAACCGGCCCTGGAGGAGGATCACGGCCTTGCCGGGCTTGATGAACTTCACCATCTTCGCGTGCTGCTGCTGCTGCTCCTGCGCCGCCGCCGCCGGAAGGGTAGGGATTGGGAGGTGGATCAAATGGTAGCGTGCCGGAGGGAGAGGATTATATAGTGTGGCGGCGCTAGGGTTTCCAGGAGGCTGTTGGATCCAGGATCGGACGGCGCTGCCTTGCTCGGGCTTCAGGCGTCGCGGGATGACTGAGATTTGGGCCCGACCCGAGGCTCAGCCCGTGAATGGGCCAAGGCCCAACTTGAGTGCTACTGTAGCTTTTCTTTTTCCTAGACTGCCCCAGTGCAAAGTCAAGCCCAGAGTTCCTTCATGTGCCCCAGCCCATTACTTGCTTATACATCAATCTCTAAATTTATTTATTTGTAAATTTGTAAACCCATTTGATATATCATTTTGATTTATTTTTGAATCAGCCTAGCTAACAACTAGTATCATCAATGAACTCCACACATCTTGCCTTCAATTCAACCTGAATTACCTACACGTACCTCTGCAAAATTTCTGCCCTCGTTACTGCCCTGCTACTCAACATATAACTTTGCTGTTCTTCTCCCTTCTCTAGTTGTGTTGTCTTCCCGCATTCAGTTTTAATTTCAGCCCCTTCATTTTCATGTGCTGGGACTCAGTTTGAAGTTTCCACTTCTCTCTCCCATTTTTAATTCCTTGTAGTTGTAGACTTGTATAGTAGCTCGCAGTAGAACCGTGGAATCAAAATGCAAGCTGATGGTTGCTTCTCATCTGCTGCTTCTTTCTGCCCATCACCAGCAACCTGCTGCTTGCATGTGGAATGTTGATGTAGTTTCACTTTCAACAACACGACGATCCATCAGCCACAAAAATCTTGTGAGATGTTCTAGTAGTTTGATAGTTGGGCATGGCAGGTATCAGGATATGCAAAGGTGCGGCAGATATTGCAGAAACCAGACCTTGCTTCTTCATCAGCAGCTAGTTCCTCTCTGATGAAGGCCTGGTCAAACTAATTGGAGCCAGCAAGAAGATTGGACAGCAAACGCGCCGACCATGCCCAGGTGAGGTGTCCGGCGTGGCGAGCTTGCTACGCCTGCTACGGCACGTCTCCGGCAGCCAGGGCCGCCTTCTCCGCATCTCAACGTTGCTGACCACCATGGCGAGTCTATTACCTCAGTCGTCAGCCACATCCCACATCCGCCTCCCTAACGACTCGTCAGCCAAGACCGTGCGCCTCTTTTTGAGAAAACTGGAGAAGTTTGCACACCTATACAAAAAATTAATATTAAAAAAAGAGTTGCATGGAATACAAAACATAACAAAAAAAAAAGACCTATCACTACAGCAGAATTAGATTTTACCGAGTGCTGGCAGGAATCCATTGATTGATCCTTGGCGGATGTTTTCTCTTTGCCCTCAGAAGCAGCAACCGGGATTCATCCACAAAGTTTTGTTTTGCCAACTAAAAGTTTGGGTTGATCAGTCAAAAAATTAAATCATTTTTTTAACTTCCAGTTTGTCCAGCACATCAGAATTATGATTTCCATGAAGAATGACACTTGAAGCTGGTGTTTGAAGCTCTGCAGGTTCTCAAAGGGATCCAAATTTGGGTCAATCTAAATATTGATGAGGAGCCAACATTAACGGCTTGTTAGGATCTCATCCACTAAACTTTAGTCACTTCTATTGGCTAAAATATCAAACACCCTACCAAAAGGGACTAAAAAGCTTTTTTAGTTCCTTTTAGTCTCATTTAGTAAGGGTGTTGCTAATAAAAGTGACTAAGGTTTAATGGATGGAATCCAAATAAACCCTAAATAGCAAAGGGACAATCTAAAAACAAATGAGCGCCTATGCCTTGTCAACGTCATGCTTCTTCACCAACAAAGCGTGCGCGGAAGAAAAACAAAACCGCCAAGAAACCGCCTTTTGTATTCTCCGTGTTGAACTAGATTTTTCTACAATACAAGCCGCTGCTAACAGGATTTATACAAGAGTTTCGTGGAGCAGAGCTAATAAAATTTGTTTTAGGGTCTTTTTGACAGAGCTCTACGTAGCTATAGATTTCAAAAAAACAACTTTGCTCCAAATTTTTTTAACCAAACACTCTAACTCCACAAACTCTAGATCCATAGAAAATATGTATCTAGCTCCCAAAACCATCAAATCTACATAGTACCTCAAAGGGTACTCTAAAAGTGTTGGTTTTGTAACTCCATGTGGAGTTGGTGGAAATTACCCACCTATGTCATATATTACATGCGTATCGATTCGTTTTTTATTTCTTTTCCCCCGACACCGAAGCCTACGGTCGCGACCTTCCTCGACTCATCTTCTTCGTGACACCGACTCCAGCCGCTGCCACCACCGCCCACCCTACGCTACTGCTCCTCATCGGCGGTCGCCAAGATGAGAAGATTCAGACCTCCTCCACCTTCTCATCCTCCTGCTCTGTCTTCTAATCCATCATCCAATGGGCTTCACCGTCCCGACGTCATGGGCACACCTCCGGCCATGGCTAGTGGCGCCCTCACTGGACAGAGTGGCAACGACCGCAACTGGCCTAGGCGCGACCATGTCCAGCGCACGGCGGTCTCCGATCTAGGAGCGAGCGTCTGGGCACAACCATGCCCGATGGTGGACTGCGTGGAACAGCCTTCGGCCAGGGGGCGACCGGCTTGGGCACAACCATGCTCGGCGCTGGCATGGGCTAATGGGCCGCTGGCCTGGGTGCGGCCCTGACCGGCTGAAAGGTCCAAATTGGCTAGAGGGGGGTGAATACCCTAATTAAAAATCTACAAAATTACTTAGGCAAACACTATTAGTATAACAAATGGCGAAGCTTTTTGCGCTAGCCTAATAGTGTGTTGCAAGCCACTTATCTAACAATTCTACCTAGTATTTCTATGTCACACAGTCAACTAGAGCTAATAACAAATGCGGAATAAAACAATCTAGCTCTAGCACAAATAAGATATACAAAGAATGTATATGAAACAAGTGTGTGTGCACAAGATATACTAAGCAAACTAAACACAACTAACTAAACAAGGTATATAACAAGAGATAGTATCTACACAAGAGAATAGCTCAAAGTAAATACACAAAGTAAATAAGCTAGACAGAAGTGGTTTCACCGAGCCTTCGGGATAATCTAGTAGAACGCCAATCACCGGTGAAACCCAATTGTGATGTCAATCACCAAGAATGTGAATATGAAGACCAATCACGAGGATGTGGAAGCAATCACAAGAAGCACACGGGACACCAAGATTTATCCCGAGGTTCACGTGCTTGCCGGCACGCTACTCCCCGTTGTGTCGACCAACACTAGGTGACCCGGTGGCTAATTGGCACAACACCAAACTCACAAAGAGCGCCACAAGAATCTACCGCTAGTGAGGTAGCTCAATGACACGAGCAATCCACTAAAGATGCCTCTTGCCGCTTCGGCGAGGTGAGGCTCCAAAACCTCTCACAATCACGATCGGTGGTGGCCAAGAACAATCTCCTTCTCTTGCCAAAACCACCTCAACGCCTCCAAGCCGTCTAGGCACCGGCAAATGCCAAGAGTAACAAGAGAACTCAATGCCGATGCGAAGAACTAGTGCCACTAGATTGAACTCTTTTCAAATCACGCACTAGAACACTCAATCTCACTTGGTTTGATCAAATCAACTTGGGAGATGAGTTGGGAGGCTTGCCAAAGCTCACTAGTATGCTTAGGAATCAAAATGTGCAAGAGAGAAACCTAGCAAGCCGGCCAAGCCCCTTAAATAGGCCATACAAGTCGGCCTAGCCGTTGGACCCGAAATAGAGGCATCGGATGCGCCGATGAGCACCACGTGTCCCGCTGCTAAGAATTCAGCCCGTCAGATCCCAACGGTCATATTCCTTCGTGCCACGGTTAAAGTGACATCGGACGCGCCGATGCCAGGCATCGGACGCTCCGATGCCACTGCTCGTTTCAGCTCTTTTCTACGCCACATCGGACGCGCCGGCACCTTCACATCGGACGCTCAACCCCTGCGTCCGATGACACAACAGAAAGGTTCCAGAACGCTCCAAATCAAATCGGACGCGTCCGATGGATTGGCATCGGATGCATGCCAGCGTCCGATGCTTCCTGGAAGACACGCTTGCGCCACGTCACCTGCATCGGACTCTGCAATAGTGAAACCTCAGCGTCTGTTGCCTGCGTCCGATGCTCATTCAATCCTCTGACAGAAATTAGGGTTAGTCATCGGATGCTCGGCCAGCGTCCGATGCTGCCGCCTCCAGCGTCCGATATTGGTAACTCAGCACCTTTCAATTTCTAACTTCTACCCTTGCTCCCATGTGCCAACACCAAAGTGTTTCAACACTTGTGCACGTGTGTTAGCATTTTCCAAGGGTTTAGTTAGTCACTCACTAGGTCTATAGCATCAGTATGTTAGAGAACACCTAGTGGCACTTGGACACCGCATAAGCCGTGAATAATCTCCTCTTAATAGTACGGCTATGTATCCTAAATGTGATCACACTCGCTAAGTGTCTTGATCACCAAAACAAAGAGCCCTATAGGTTATACCTTTGCCTTCGGGCCTCTTTGCTCATCTCTTCCCTTCTTCTTACATTTCACCAATGGTAGAGCACTTGATCTCTTGAATGCTTGTGGCTATCATCATCCTCCATGGTTGCCACCTTGCTAGCTCCACCTCTTGGCTTGGTCACAATCCTTTCTTATAAGCTACACACATGCTTAGCAATAGGATTAGACCAAATAGGTTTCATCAATTAACCAAAACTAAACTAGGGCTTTCAATCTCCCCCTTTTTGGTAATTGATGACAACATTTACAAAGATATGTGATTTAAATTTGAGTAACCACATTGATAGTATTAGCTCCCCCTACATATGTGCTATAGAGTTTGGTTCTAAAATTTACACATATGTATGGATATAGGATGTATAGAAAAGCAATACTACCAATGATGATGCTAAGGCATAAGAATGGACCTTTGAAGCGTGATACCAATCGGAGGGCACCTGTTATACCATCCTTCGCATCATTTATCACTAGACATACATCAACACTCAAGAACCCCGTGAGATCAATATTATAATAAGGCTCTTGAACCACTTGAGAATACGAAAATACAAGTATGTCTAGTTATCAACCTATTCATGCTAGTGGGTCATATCATCAATCATGTTCTAACACTAGCATTCACCACATAAGCATGAATATCAAAATAAATAGCTTATGCAATGCAATCAATCATATGAATATGCACATTTCACATTTCAAATGCAACATTCATGTTTATGAGCTTGCTCCCCCTATTTATATACTCCGATCCCACTTGAAGGTTTACTTAGCATGTCTCTTTTTATCTTAGCATTATCTTCCCTCATATCTTTGTCATCATTTTCTCCCCCTTTGTCAACAATTATCATAAAAGAGGGTCAAGTTTTAATAAAGGAGGCAATGTTTGCATTAAGAGATTCATATGTGGGGATCAAACTAAGTCAAGTTATGGCTTAATCTAGCTCATGAGCATAGGATATTTAACACGGTTTGCTCTAGAGTAAGCTTCTTCACACATCTTGCAATGGTTATCTTACTCATGTTGGTTAAACACCCATTGCTCTCTTACTAGACCAAACACTAGAGTTATAAGCTCACAAACAAGTTATATGCTACCACTAGAACAAGTCAAACATAGAAGCAATAGTGGTACCATATATACTTCAAATTCATTTGATTTACCATGAATGAGCCTAAATAAGCAATGGCTATATGAACTAGATCACAACCTAATAAGAATGCATGCACATGCAAACAATTTCACCTTTGCTTTCTTGGAGGAGAGGCATGTCATATTGTGGGGGTGCATTCAACTCATGTTAGAGAAGTCTAGAATATTCAATTCATTCCTTAGCTTGCAAAAC
This sequence comes from Coix lacryma-jobi var. lacryma-jobi, assembly GCA_009763385.1. NCBI lineage: Eukaryota > Viridiplantae > Streptophyta > Magnoliopsida > Poales > Poaceae > Coix > Coix lacryma-jobi. Next base: position 9,418,993 of record CM019824.1, read on the forward strand.
CTTCTTTCATCTAGTGTCTTAGTGAAGATATCGGCAAGTTGATCATCGGTGCCCACATTCTCAATAGATATGTCTTTCTTTGCTTGATGGTCTCTAATGAAGTGATGCCTTATGTCAATGTGCTTTGTTCTTGAATGTTGAACCGGGTTGGTGGTTATTTTGACGGCGCTCTCATTATCACATAGCAATGGGACTTGTCCAAACTTGACTCCATAATCTTGCAATGTAGTTTTCATCCATAGCAATTGTGCACAACAACTACTCGCGGATATGTATTAGGCTTCGGCAGTAGAGAGTGCAACACTATTTTGCTTCTTTGATGACCATGAGACAAGTGATCTTCTAAGCAATTGACAAGTGCCCGATGTGCTCTTCCTATCCACCTTGCATCCCGCATAGTCAGAATCCGAATATCCAATCAATTCAAATTGAGAGCCCTTGGGATACCATAGTCCAACATTTGGAGTGTGCTTCAAATATCTTAATATTCTTTTGGTTGCCTTCAAATGACTTTCTCTTGATGAGGCTTGGAACCTTGCACACATGCACACACTAAACATGACATCTGGCCTTGACGCGGTCACATAGAGTAAGCTTCCAATCATTGACCGGTATAATTTTTGATCTACCATGTCACCACTAGAGTCACTATCCAAATGTCCATTAGTGCCCATTGGAGTGGTAATTGTCTTTGCTTCATCTAACCCAAACTTCTTGAGCATGTCCTTGATGTATTTGCCTTGACTAACAAATGTGCCTTTCTTCATTTGCTTGATTTGTAGCCCAAGGAAGTAACTAAGCTCTCCAATTATAGACATCTCAAACTCTTTAGCCATCATCTCTCCAAACTCTTCACAAAAGTCTTGGTTGGTTGATCCAAATATGATGTCATCCACATAGATTTGCAACACAAACAAGTCACTTCCAATCTTCTTAGTAAAGAGAGTGGTGTCAACTTTCCCAATCTTGAACCCTTTAGCTAGCAAGAAATCCCTCAATCTTTCATACCAAGCTCTTGGTGCTTGTTTCAACCCATATAATGCCTTCTTAAGCTTGTACACATGGTTGGGCTTCTTCAAATCTTCAAATCCGGGAGGTTGCTCAACATACACTAGCTCATTGATGAATCCATTGAGAAAGGCACTCTTGACATCCATTTGATAGAGCTTGATGTTGTGAGAACAAGCATATGCAAGTAGAATTCTAATGGCCTCCAATCTAGCAACCGGTGCATAGGTTTCTCCAAAGTCAATGCCTTCCAATTGAGTGTATCTTTGTGCAACCAATCTTGCTTTGTTTCTAACAACAATGCCATCTTCATCTTGCTTGTTCCGGAAGACTCATCTTGTACCAATAACATTTGTGTTCTTTGGTCTTTATACTAATTCCCAAACATCATTGCGGGTGAAGTTGTTCAATTCTTCATGCATTGCATTCACTCAATCAACATCCATCAAAGCTTCATCAATCTTGGTTGGTTCAATAGATGATACAAATGAGTAGTGTTCACAAAATGAAGTCAATCTTGATCTTGTTTGCACACCTCTTCTTATGTCACCAACAATTTGATCTAAAGGATGATATCTTGCAATATGTGTTGGTTGGAGCACTTCTTGTGGTTGAACACTTGCACTTGGATGAGCCACTTGAGAGCTACTAGCATCTTGTTGATCATGAGAATCACTAGAGCTTGCAATATCATTGCCTAGCACGGTTGGAGGAGAGAGTACTTGATCTTTGTCATCTTCGATCTCAATCACTTGCTTTGGCCTTATATCACCAATATCCATGTTCTTCATAGCTTCTACCAATTGTGTTCCTCTCACATCATTTAGGTTGTCTTGTTCTTCTTGTGAGCCATTGGTTTCATCAAACTCAACATCATGGACTTCTTCAACTATTCTTGATGTGTTGTTCCACACTCTATATGCCTTGCTTGTAGTGGAGTAACCAAGTAGGAACCCTTCATCACACTTCTTTTCAAACTTCCCAAGTCTTGTGCCCTTCTTCAATATGTAACACTTGCACCCAAAGACCCGGAAATATGCAATGTTGGGCTTTCTATCATTGAGTAGCTCATATGGTGTCTTCTTCAATAGAGGGTGACAATAGAGCCAGTTGCTATAATAGCATGTCGTGTTGATTGCTTCGGCCCAAAAGGAATCACTCACATTGTATTCACTAAGCATGGATCTTGACATATCAATGAGTGTCCTATTCTTCCTTTCAACTATCCCATTGGATTGAGGTGTATACTTGGCCGAGAATTGATGTTTGATTCCAAACTCATCACATAGCTCATCAACTCTTGTGTTTCTAAACTCACTCCCATTGTCACTTCTCACTTTCTTGATTCTTCTATCAAACTCATTTTGACTTCTCTTGACAAAGGTTTTGAATATGCCAAACACTTCACTCTTGTCAACGAGAAAGAAGACCCATGAGTACCTTGTGTAGTCATCCACTATCACAAAGCCATACTTGTTTCCCCCAATACTTGCATATGTAGTTGGTCCAAACAAGTCCATGTGCAACAACTCAAGTGCATGTGTAGTGCTCATCATTCCTTTGTTAGGATGAGTGTTTCCAACTTGCTTTCCCATTTGACATGCACTACATAGCTTATCTTTTTCAAAATGAACATATTTTAGTCCTCTAACCATGTCATGCTTCACTAGCCTCTTTAGTTGCTTCATTCCAACATGTCCCAAGCGCCTATGTCATAGCCAACCCATACTTGATTTGGTGAATAAGCATGTTGTCAATTGAGCTTCACTTTCATCAAAGTCCACCAAATAAAGGTTCTCATATCTAAATCCTTTGAAGACCAAATCACTTCCATCAACACTCACTATCTCCACATCATCAACCCCAAATATGCATTTGAATCCCAAATCACATAATTGTGCCACGGACAACAAGTTGAAGTTGAGAGATTCCACTAACAGCACATTGGAGATGCTCAAGTCATTGGATATTGCAATCTTGCCCAAACCTTTGACCTTGCCTTTCTTGTTGTCACCAAATGTGATAGCATCCGCATGATCATTGCCACTAGTGTTGATTGATTTGAACATTCTTCCATCTCCGGTCATGTGTTGAGTGCACCCACTATCAAGCACCCAATGCCTTCCTCCTGCTTTATAGTTTACCTACAAGAGAGATCAATTCCTTTTAGGTACCCAAACCTTTTTGGGTCCTCCAAGGTTAGTCACCAAGCTCTTGGGCACCCAAATTGCCTTCTTCTTTGGGCCAACCATGGGTGTACCAATATACTTAGCCTTCACACCATTTGTGCCCTTTGTAAGCATATAACAAGAATCAAGTCTAATGGATGAAACATGTGCATTGTTCTTGTTCTTGTTCTTGTTAAAACAATTTTGCTCTATGTGCCCGGATTGTTTGCAATTATAGCAATACCGACCATTGCTCTTCACAAAACTAGTCTTGTGAGGGGTAAAAACGGCTTTGCCCTTCTTGGGGGTATAGCCAAGTCCCTCCTTGTTGAGTGGACATCTTTGGCTACCCAAGCACTTAAGCAAGCGGGCATCTCCACCATAGGCATTGCCTAAAGCATGAGTGAGCTCATACACCTTGTTCTTAAGGTTCTCATTTTCTACCACTAATGATGAATCACATGTAGTAGAAGTAGGCATTTTAGTTGAGCTAGATGATGATGATGCATTGGTGGGAGCAACAATAATAAGAGCATAAAAAGATTCATCAAGAATATCACATGTTACTCCTATGTTGCATGTCTCTACAACATCCTCAATCTTACTTTGATCAAGGAGGGAGGAGTGGGCTTCCTTAAGCCTAGTGTGAGCTTGGTCAAGCTTCTCATGGGCTTCCTCTAGCCTCTCATGAGTAGACTTGAGCTCATCAAAGGATTGCTCAAGAGCCTTGTTGGCCTTGCGTAATTCTTTGAACTCCTTCCTCTTAGTCTCAATGTAAGAGTGAGCATCTTGTAGCATGCTCATGAGGTCCTCCTTTGAGTACTCCTCATCATCATCACTCTCACTCTCACTTTCAATCTCATCGGATGATACCTTAGTGGCCTTAGCCATGAACCATGTCGATGGAGTGTTGAAGATAGAAGGCTTGCTTGAGATAGCAAAACTAGCCATAGCCTTCTTCTTGGTGGTCTTCCTCTCATCATCACTAGAATCATCATCATCGCTTGAGGAAGCATCACTATCCCATGCCACAACATAGGAACCACCCTTCTTCTTTTCCTTCTTCTTCTCTTTCTTTTCCTTTCTTTCTTTCTTGTCTTTCTTTTTGCTATTCTTGTGATCATCATCTTCATCACTAGAATGTGGACAATCCGCAATGAAGTGATCTTTGCTCTTGCATCTATAACATCTCTTGGTTGTGCTCTTGGTTGCATCTCTTCTCTTTCTTGCTCCATAGCCCTTCTTCTTCATGAACTTGCCAAACCTCTTCACAAAGAGAGTCATTTCTTCATCATCTATCTCACAACCACTTGAGCTTGCTTCATCATCACTTTCCTCCTTCTTTGCTTTGCCCTTGCTCTTGCTCTTGGAGGATGAAGCCTTGAATGCCACGGTTTTCTTCTTCTTCTCTTCCTCTTGGGCTCCCCCATCCCGTTCCACACGGTATGTGTCTTGTGTGACCACATCACCTAGTACTTGGTTTGGGGTCACCGTGTCCAATCCTTCCCTCACTAGGATAGTCACCAAAGTATCAAACCTTGGTGGTAAGCATCTCAAGAACTTGTGAGAGAAGTCCTTGTCCTCCACCTTCTCTCCCAAAGCCTTCAAGTCATTTATGATCACTTGCAACCGGTGAAACATTTCCGGTATGCTTGTTGATGGTCCTTAAACACCTGTTTTACCATCAACATTTTACCCTAAAGTTCACCAAAAAGGCATGAAATGTAGTCAAATAGGTTTCAAACTAACCAAATTCCACATGTCCATAGATTTTTATTTGAATGCAGGATTTGGACCAAATTTGGAGAATGGACCCACCAGGAGACGAGCCCACTCACCAGGACCCATTTGGGCCCGAGTGGGGTGGCGCCCGCCACCCAAATGTGGCGCCCGCCACATGGAGAGGCCCAACTCTCCCCCTTGCCACATCACTGATCCGTGTGACCATCCCAAGGCCAAATCTTGGCCCTTGGTCACTAGGTCAGTGGCATCGGACGGCTCAGGAGTGAGTGGCGTGGATCAAGACCGAATGGCGGTTACTTGGACATGCAACCGACCTACCAACCGCCTCTCTAGATCTCCTGGATGCCGTTGAAGCAAAGGCGGTGCATCCAACGGTTGTGAGGGTGGCGGCCGCCACCTAGGGCTGGCGCCCGCCACTAGGGTTAGCCCTAGGTCGGCTGGCTGCCCCCTATAAGTACCCCCCTCACTCCTCAAGACTATAAATACCCCCCTGGTGGCACCACTTCATTTGTACCATCCATCACATCCCAGAGTACCACCACACCAAGCAACACACAAGCAAGAGAAGCTCAGAGAGCTTAGGCAAGTAGGTTAGCTAGTAGAGAGAGTATAGCTCTAGTGCCCTCGCTACAGCGCGGCTCTTAGTTTAGCACAGCTCAGCCTAAGTCCTTGGTAAAACGAGCGTAGAGCTTGCTAAGAGAGAAGCGGGTGCGAGCGACTGGCATCGGAGGTCGGTTGATTTTCCGGCGTCTCTGGTCTGGTTTGCTCTCTTGTATCTCAGGTACATTTATCTTTATCTCAGTATTACTTTAAGCATTACTTTCAGTATTACTTTATCAAGTACCTTGAGTGTGACCTAGCTATCCTACAGTTCAATTCACTTAGCCATAGTAGTTAATCTCTAGTGTGCTTAGTGATTGATCTTTGCCAATAGGTTGCTTAGTTAGTTTAGTGTTTATCTTATTAAGTCAAGTATTTGCTCTGACGTCCGCAAGGGTGTCTCTATTCAAAGCTAGGATAGAGATAGTTAGAATATAGTTAAGCGTGGTGCTTAGTTATAGACTTACCTTCAGATACGGCTGGACCCCCGGATAGCTGTGGTAGCAAGCAGGTGGTGACAGCCCTGTGCGCCTTGAATTCCACCACGTAGTTGGCCCAGTTTAACAGTAAGGCTCGTTGTGCTAGCGTTCAACCTAAGTAAGTGGTAAAGGCTAGTACGCCTCGATTCTTGACAAGATAGGAATAAAACTTTACTTAACTTAGTTGCTTTATTGATATTTGCCTGTCTTGCTTCGTAGCTATCTTGCTTCATAGTTATCTTGCTCTGTGGTTATCTAGGAGTAGTTAGTTATCCTTAGTTATCACATTCTATCTATCTATCTAGTTATCCACCTTACCTTACCATCCATTTCATCCTTACCTATCCACCCACATATTGTTTCTAGCCTCCCATCCCCTCTTTTCCCTTCTCTCCATTTCCCATTTCTCTTTTCTTTGACTCTCATCCCTTCCTTGACTCAACTCATACACCACCCTAGCCTTCCCTTGGGATCAAATAAATCGACACCTGGTACTCCCAGGCGAAGTGCTACTACGATAGTTCTGTGCGCTTGCAGAATCTCCTCCTGGTAGATTGCAATCTCTCTAGCTAGCTTCTACTAGTGTCAGGATTGACAACCCCGCTTGGCATTAGTAGATAGCTGCTTTAGCTTCACTCCTTTAGGTATAGTGACCGAACTTGCTTCAAGCACTTCTGAAACCGTTGCCTGGAATAGATTCCATAGTCTGCTCCTAGTAACGACGTTGGCTAGTATCAACAAGCATTTCTGGGCCGTTACCGGGGATAGTTGCCTAGCTCTATCTTTAGTGAAGCTAAGAACTACCAACAATGCTCTCATCATCTTGCATCTTGAAGGTAGCAAGCTTGTCCTTGAGGATATATAGCTTGGCACCCTTGACCGCCTTGGTGCCCTCATATGTCTCCTCCAATCTTTCCCATATCTCACTTGCTTTTTCAAGGTCTTTGATTTGCTCAAATACTTTTATATCAAAGACTTTATAGAACAAGTTGATTGCCACATCATTCCATTGAAGCTTCTCTTCTTCTCTAGGAGTGGGACTTGCAGGATCAATTACCGCAAAGTCATGCTCAATCACATCCCATATCTTTCTATTCATTCCTCTTGTGAATGCACACATCTTCCTCTTCCAACAATCAAAGTAGGTGCCGTCAAAATGTGGTGGCTTCCCCATATAGTTGATTTGAGCCATTTTAACACCGGAGGATGTTAAGCCTCGAACAAACGGTGACCACGGCTCCGATACCACTTGAAAGGTCCAAATTGGCTAGAGGGGGTGAATAGCCTAATTAAAAATCTACAAAATTACTTAGGCAAACACTATTAGTATAACAAATGGCGAAGCTTTTTGCGCTAGCCTAATAGTGTGTTGCAAGCCACCTATCCAACAATTCTACCTAGTATTTCTATGTCACACAGTCAACTAGAGCTAATAACAAATGCGGAATAAAACAATCTAGCTCTAGCACAAATAAGATATACAAAGAATGTATATGAAACAAGTGTGTGTGCACAAGATATACTAAGCAAACTAAACACAACTAACTAAACAAGGTATATAACAAGAGATAGTATCTACACAAGAGAATAGCTCAAAGTAAATACACAAAGTAAATAAGCTAGACAGAAGTGGTTTCACCGAGCCTTCGGGATAATCTAGTAGAGCGCCAATCACTGGTGAAACCCACTTGTGATGTCAATCACCAAGAATGTGAATATGAAGACCAATCACGAGGATGTGGAAGCAATCACAAGAAGCACACAAGACACCAAGATTTATCCCGAGGTTCACGTGCTTGTCGGCACGCTACTCCCCATTGTGTTGACCAACACTAGGTGACCCAGTGGCTAATTGGCACAACACCAAGCTCACAAAGAGCGCCACAAGAATCTACCGCCAGTGAGGTAGCTCAATGACACGAGCAATCCACTAAGGATGCCTCTTGCCGCTCATGCGAGGTGAGGCTCCAAAACCTCTCACAATCACGATCGGTGGTGGCCAAGAACAATCTCCTTCTCTTGCCAAAACCACCTCAATGCCTCCAAGTCGTCTAGGCACCGGCAAATGCCAAGAGTAACAAGAGAACTCAATGCCGATGCGAAGAACTAGTGCCACTAGATTGAACTCTTTTCAAATCACGCACTAGAACACTCAATCTCACTTGGTTTGATCAAATCAACTTGGGAGATGAGTTGGGAGGCTTGCCAAAGCTCACTAGTATGCTTAGGAATCAAAATGTGCAAGAGAGAAACCTAGCAAGCCGGCCAAGCCCCTTAAATAAGCCATACAAGTCGGCCTAGCCGTTGGACCCAAAATAGAGGCATCGGATGCGCCGGTGTCGGGACCATCGAGCGTCCGATGCTCCGATGAGCACCACGTGCCCCCTGCTAAGAATTCAGTCCGTCAGATCCCAACGGTCATATTCCTTCGTGCCACGGTTAAAGTGACATCAGACGCGCCGATGCCAGGCATCGGACGCTCTGATGCCACTGCTCGTTTCAGCTCTTTTCTACGCCACATCGGACGCGCCGGCATCTTCACATCGGACGCTCAACCCCTGCGTCCGATGACACAACAGAAAGGTTCCAGAACGCTCCAAATCACATCGGACGCGTCCGATGGATTGGCATCGGATGCATGCCAGCGTCCGATGCTTCCTGGAAGACACGCTTGCGCCACGTCACCTGCATCGGACTCTGCAATAGTGAAACCTCAGCGTCCGTTGCCTGCGTTCGATGCTCATTCAATCCTTTGACAGAAATCAGGGTTAGTCATCGGATGCTCGGCCAGCGTCCGATGCTGCCGCCTCCAGCGTCCGATGCTGGTAACTCAACACCTTTCAATTTCTAACTTCTACCCTTGCTCCCATGCGCCAACACCAAAGTGTTTCAACACTTGTGCACGTGTGTTAGCATTTTGCAAAGCATTTTCCAAGGGTTTAGTTAGTCACTCACTAGGTCTATAGCATCGGTATGTTAGAGAACACCTAGTGGCACTTGGACACCGCATAAGCCGTGAATAATCTCCTCTTAATAGTACGGCTATGTATCCTAAATGTGATCACACTCGCTAAGTGTCTTGATCACCAAAACAAAGAGCCCTATAGGTTATACCTTTGCCTTCGGGCCTCTTTGCTCATCTCTTCCCTTCTTCTTACATTTCACCAATGGTAGAGCACTTGATCTTTTGAATGCTTGTGGCTATCATCATCCTCCATGGTTGCCACCTTGCTAGCTCCACCTCTTGGCTTGGTCACAATCCTTTCTTATAAGCTACACACATGCTTAGCAATAGGATTAGACCAAATAGGTTTCATCAATTAACCAAAACTAAACTAGGGCTTTCACCGGCACCGCCCTGGGCGCTGTTGCAACTGGCTTGAACACTGCTATGTTGGGCGCAAGCTAGGAGGCGTGCTGCATCAGCCAACAAAAGGACGAGGGATGATGAGGTATATATTTCTCTTCCATTGTAGTGCTCAATATGTGTAATTGAGTTGCAATTTTTTTGAGGAAAATAATTTAGTTGAAATTTGAACAATGCTTTCGGAAATCATGATTAGGGTGATCAAATGGATTGGAATGATGGCAATACCACCATTGTTTGCAAGTTATTTGTTGAACAAGTTCTAAAAGGAAATCGATCAAACACTTATTTGAGCAATGTGGGCTATGACGAGATGAATGAGAGGTTTTTTCAGGGTACCGACATCATGTTGAAGAAATTGCAATTTAAGAACAAGTGGGATAAATTATGGGCTGATTTGACTGCATGTAGAAAATTTATGAGAAAGCAAACTGGTACTGGTGGGAACCATCAACATGGAACCTGAGTGGTGGAAAAAATAAAAAAGTTAGCATTTCTGACCTCTTCATATGTTCAATTATAGACTTTATTAGTCTTGTTTAATTTCTTATCTATGTTGAAATCTTTTAGGAAAATTTTGGTGTGGAGAATTTAAAAATAGGCCTCTCAAAAATGAAGATGAGTTGAATGTGATGTTTGGCAACATCATTAATGAAGAAGTTAGATCATTGGAATCTTATGAGTTTGAACCCAATCCTACCCCAAGCCAAGATGCGCCCACTGATGCAGAGGATGAGAATGTCGTGGGTCGTGAAAATGACTTAGACAATGATGATGATGTTTAGAAGGTTTCTCCTGACATAGCCAATGGTAAGAAAAAGGCTCATGTCATCCTTGAGAAACCTAAGACAAACACACCACTAGTCATACAAGAACACATCTCCAAGATAACAGAGAATGCTGCATCTTTTGTGTCAAATAGGCAAGCTAGGATCACTATTGATCAAGTCATGGCATGGTGTCGCATGTGGGGCTGGATATGGCAATGACGAATATTTTGTGGCAACTGAGCTTTTTGTCAAGAAAGAGCATAGGGAGTAGAGGTGATAAGGCCAGTCTCAATGACAAGTTTCACCTCCCGGTTTCCAACATGGTGAAACTTTGATATGAAAGAGAGGTTTCTCACAGTGCAAAGTTTCATGGCAGGGTTCATATCTTAATTTATTATTTTTTGGGTCCCACCTATCCTAATCTTTTCTCTTCCCTACTACTTCCTCTTCTCCCCGCATGAACTATGGCGAGCAGCTTTACTCTTTTGCTTCCTCTTCTACCTGCTTTCTCTTCTCCTCGTCCGAGCAGGGCGCCTCTGGCCACGGCAGAGGCAAGCCCCGCCCTCGCCCGTGCCCTCGACCGATGCACCGGCCCAACCCGCGACCGAAGGCGGAGGCGCCTCGGCCCCGCCCGGCTCGACCCGCAATGGCCTAGGCTCGCGGCGGAGGCGCCCCGCCCGCAACCGACGGCCTAGTCTGGCAGCCGAGCCGCCTCGGCCCTCTGCTCGCACTGGCGGCCACACGATGGACCCCTGCTCGTGACCCGCACGCGGCGGACCTCTGCTCGTGGCGCACCGGTGGCATTTCGGTTTCACGGTGTTGGAAACACCGCCGAGCTCGTGTCGTGAGGATGAAAATTTCTCCCTTATCTCTCCTCTCGTTTCATGTGCAAAAAGCAAATTTTTGCTGACATGACGTACTATTTAACGTGCATGACACACTCTCCATAAAACCCCAGACTGGCCTAAGAGTTTCATGATAGTAAAAAGAGTTTCATAAGAATAAAACTATTATGTACTATTTCTAAAATCTGAGTGCGTTGAAAACCAGGACATAAAACTTGCATTGAGGATGACCTTATATGACTGTCGGCTTCATTCCGTCACTCTGTCTCTTTGCTAGGTGTAAGCGCAACTTGGCTGATGGTTATTTAATGTTGCATAGAAGGGCGTAGAACCATAGTTTTCAGGATGATGTTGAGGAGATTTCTTTATTGTTTATTCGTCATCGTTTTAAATTTTCCTCATAGTGGTTTAGAATGGGAGGTGGCAGGAAATTAGAAGACGCGTAGTCAGAGCAGGCCAGTGGAGGCGTGGAGCCGTGGAGACTGCATCGTAGATTCGTAGCTGGCCATTGAGGTCATCTTTGTTCTACCACTAGGGTTATTACTAGCGATAAACAATAATTTCTATAGGATGTGTTCTTGTATGACTAGTGGTGTGCTTGTCTTAGGTTTCTTGTACAATTACCAATAATCTATGCTTTCTCAGCCGAGACACTTATTGTGAACCAGCCAGCTCCAGAAACTTGTTGGGTAGAGACGCCGATAAAGCGAATGCTCTTCATGTGTAAGGAGCAGTTTCAGTACTGATTCTAACCATCAGTCCATGACTCCATGTAATGCAAACATAGTTTAATTTGGTTCATTAGCCCTAGTGATCTGTTATCTTTTCATTCATTGGTCACAAAATAAACAGCAAAAAAATTGAGCTCCTCCGCCTCCGTTGTTGGTATGTGAAGCTCCAAGCAGTTAACAGCTCCATTAATTAGAGCATTACTGAGTTTTTGGTTCCACGGTATAAATCGAACATAGATCACATTATCACAGGTATATATATAATCTTGATTGGTAGGCTAGCTTAGTGTGGTACAAAGTCCACTATATATGAGACAGAGACGACAATACTGTTAGTAGAAATTCATTCATGCTCCTCGCTTACGTTAAAAAAAAATCATGCTCCTCGCAGATCAGATCGAGGCATGGGCATAGCCTATAGTAATAGCATTCGTTCTCCCTCCATCTTGTGCTTCATGCTCTGTTATAATGGACTCCACACACCTCGCCTTCAATTCGACCCGCATTATCTACACCTCTGCAAAATCCCTGCCCTGCTACTCTATCCATATATATCTTATTTGGTATTCTACTCCCTTCTCTAGTTGTGTTATGTCCCCCCCCCCCCCCCCCCCCCCCCCCCATTCATTTTTAAGTGCTGGGACTCAGTTTGAAGTTTCAACTTCTCTACCATTTCTCTGTAGTAGAGGTCACAGATGCACGCAGGACGACTGTAGAATTAATGGAAGCTGGCTGCTTCTGCCCATCATCACCAGCAACACCAACCTACGTACTGCTGCTAGCTTGTAGAATGTAGAATTGTAGAACGTGAACGTGATGATATCCATCAACCACATAAATCTAGAGAAAGTTCTAGCAGCTGTTGATAGTTGGGAATGGCAGGTATCAGGATATGCAAAGGCGCGTCCGATGTTGCAGAAACCAGACTCTGTCTCACTGTCAGCAGCAAGCTCCTCTCTGATGAAGGCCAGATTGGAGTCATTGGTTGATGGAAACATGGAATCCCCAACCAGCGACAAGACTGAAGAGCGACTCCGTCGACCATGCCCAGGTGAGGTGTCCGGCGTGGCGAGCTTGCTACGCCTGCTACGGCACGTCTCCGGCAGCCAGGGCCGCCTTTCTGCGCATCGCAACGTTGCTGACCAAGACGACGAGTCCACTATCTCGGTCGCCGCGTGGACGTCAGCATAGAACGTTGTGCTCCGCGTTGCGAGCGACTGATCGGCAGCCACGACCTCTCGGCCAACTGTGGATCTCTGCCTCAACATGCTTCTTCACCAACATAAGAAGTCTGGAAAGGCGTTGATTTTGCAGAATGCGTTGATACTAGACCCTCGAAAACTAAGATGTCGACATTGAGTATAGAGCTGTTTACTTTGAAGGCTCATGATAAACATTGGTGATATCATGCTAAATTTCTAGGGAGAAAGTCATATGCCATAAGAATATTATTCCTGGGTTAAAGTGGCGAATGGCTTATCCATACCACTATATATACTAGGACATCGAGATACAATTTTTCTATATGAGTAACAACAAGGCAAGTATAGCTGCCGCAAACACATTAGTTTAAAGTATCAAATTGTGAAAGATAGAACCCTGAGCCAGTTTGTGTGCTTGTGTGGTTTCAAAAATGTTTGTATTGACCTCTTAATAAGCTATATATGTTTTGGACTTCTATAAGTAGTAATATAAATTCAGTTGAGAACGGTGGCACTCATCAGTTCATCGTGGAGCTACGAAGAAAATGTATATGGAGTTTGTTTAAGTAAAGATATTTTCACCGATGCTCTGAATGTCAATTAGAATAACTTTTAGCATTTGGGACTTGAACATTTGGTTTTGTGCACCAAGCTGTTGTTGAATTAGTGCCAAGCAGCTTAACAACATACAAGCCGCATTATTAATCAAAATGGCTAACGTGGGGCGGGCCGCAACAATCCATGGTGGACCACCTCACAAACGTCGCTAGTGGGCCGTCATGTTCTGTCCGAGTGTCCAATGTAGGTGTGGCTATCTGTGGCATCATATGTTTGTTACGGATTTGTACATCCTAATATATACCTGCCATGCCTGACTGTCTATCATTGCAATGGTCTGAAAATATATCGATCTAATTTTTTTTATGGTTGATTGATTGATGATGACTGTGATCTGAAACTAACACGCACGCGCAATTTTTCAGTGATAGGTAGAAGACGGAGTGTGAAAGAACGATTGATCTCACAACTTGGATGCCACAAATTTTATATGAGCACTCGTTCACATCCAATAATAAAACCTCTTAAATGGTGTGGAATTGGATGTCGTTGGAAGAGAAGAAAGAGTACTAAAGCGCGGGATGATATGCACGCCATGTATTGGATATAAGTCGATCGGGTGTCCTATATCTTTCAAGGTCTAATTTAGCTGCACGCGCTTAATTATATACACTTCAATTCACATGTGTTACAGTGGATTAAGTGGTGGATATGATACCACTAATCGGCGAACAATCACTGTCTTAACCAGTGAACACTAGGACAGCGCACGTTTTTTTTTCTATTTCTAGACACTGTTGCTTTCACTTTTCATTTTCTCTTAGGGGCAATCTCAATGGTGAGTTTCATTTTGTTGTTTTCAAGACTGTCATGTCATATGAAATAAAATGAAACTTGAATGAAACTCTCCATTGAGAGTGAGAGTTTCATTGTAAAGTTTCATAGACATTAAATTTCATGACTCATAGAGAGTTGGTATTCGTGCCAAGAGAGTAATGTACTAGCTAAATGTCATTAGTCCCGCCCGAACACAATCTCTTGTCGGGACCAAAGACAAAAATCGAATGGATAAAAAGTCATTTCTCTACTAGTGGCTTTAATACTTATACTAATAGTAATAGCATCCGCTATTGCCCCTTGTTCAGTTGTTCATCTTATGTTCAGGCTCTGTCCTACGTACCCATCAACACACTTAATCCACACACCTCGCTCACCTGCTAGTCACCTTCAGTTCGATCAATCTGCACTATATATCTACACCTCAGTGAAATTCGTGCTCGATCTAGTTGTGTCCTCCTACTCTATTAATATAACTTTATGGTGTTCACTTCTACTCTCTTCTCTCTAGTTGTGTGCCCCCATTCATAAGTCCTGTCATTTTTTAAGTGCTGGGACTCAGTTTGAAGTTTCCACTCTTCTCCCCCATTACTTTGTAGTTGTAGTAGTGCTCCCAAGAGGACCTACTAGGAATCCATGCAAGCTAGCTAGCTGGTTGCTTCTGATCATCATCTGCTTCTACTACCCATCACCAACAACCCAGCTGCTTGTTGCATGTAGATGTCGTAGTTTCAGTACGCGATGATGCATGATGATCCACCAACCGACAACTCTACAGAAAATAATTCTGCCTTATTTTTACCCCTGTTAATTGCTTGATAGTTGGGCATGGCAGGTATCAGGATATCCAAAGGTGTGGCAGGCATTACACTGACCAGACTTGGCCTATCCATCACCAGCTACTTCCACTGCGATGAAGGCCACACTGAAGCTAAAGGTTGATGGAATCCCCAGCCATGAATATTCCCAAATCCCCTCGTCACGTAGAAAGAAACACGGACGTGTGGAACCTTTTTTCGTAGTGCACGCCCTTCCTTACTTCGTGCATGCTCACAATCAGCAGCGGCGGCAAATTTCTAGGGTAGGAGTACAACCGGAGCAGATGATGCCGTGTATATATGTTAATAAGTATCTTAATACGGTATTCTATTTCTAAATTTGTAAATCCATTTGAAATCATTCATTTTTTCTCTAAAGAGAGATTTCGATGTCTCAAACAAAATCATATATTGGCTAACCAAATATATGTCTGGGTACCATGGTTTCAAAAACATAACCGACAAATTGACCACCCTTTGCCCACTATTTATGAGCCTTTCAGCCTCTCCATCTGGCCATCCTCATATATAGCCGTCGTGCTTCGTTTCCATCCTGTCTCTTCGCTAGGTATATTCAGCTATACGTACAGTACAACTTGGCCAATGGTCTGATTTTGCATAGAAGGTAGAACCATAGTTTGGAGGATGGTGTTGAGGAGATTTCTTTATTGTTCCTTAATCATCACTATGAATTTTCGTGATAGTGGTTTGGAATGGGAGGTGGCAGGAAATTGGAAGGTGCAGAGCGAGGATATATCCGTGGAGCCGTAGAACCCGATCGGAGCTAGCCATCAAAAGTTCTTTATTGCAGTCATTTCTGTTCTACTATGGGTTCATTAGTAGTGTTAAACTGTTTTCTAGCGGCAGAGATGATCTTCTGGCACAGCACCGTACCAGATCGTGTGATACTTGTATGCATGAGTCATCATGTCATGTGTAAGGGCAGCTTTAGCACTGATTCTAAACATCAGTTCAGGTAATGCAAACATAAGTTTAATTTGGACTGTTAGTTCTAGTGTTTAGTTGTCTGTGCATTCATTCGTTACCAAAAGAAATTACAAAAAAAAAAATGAGATTTGCTGTGGTACCTACAAATGACTGTGGACCGTTTATTTTTTTTGATCGGACGGTTATGATCACATGTTACCTCCTAGGAGGTAATATCTGAAATGTATATTTATTTAATTTTTTATTTTATGAAATAGAGTAAATAAGGAAAGTTTTATATATAACAAATATTTTTTTAGATTTAATCTATGCATGCATGATCTGACTGATATAGTAAATAATTTTTATTTTTTAATAATTCTGTCCTTGATATTTTTTGTTACCATATATAAATCTGACTCTTATCTCCGGCTGATTATTTATTACCATATATAAGTCGTGCCTCCTCAACAGCGTGAAACAGGGGCCGATGAAACGCACAAGCGCCATACACTTGTAAAATTCACGCCCCCACAAAAAAAAGTACTACAACATATAGCTCTCAATCCTGTGCCCCGTTGCATAGGACGTCATGACGCTAACCAATCGACCACATAGTGATTATTGTACAAGATTATCCCCCAAAAAATATACTGTAATAAATTAAAATAAGGTAAAAATACAATCTAGTAAATCACTCCTTCGTATCCTGAATCATGTCCAAAGCGGCTTGAATTTTGAGTATGAAGGGAGTACGTGATTAGAGTGTGCATGTTGTTACCCTGTTTACGAGAGGGAAAGGAATCAGGCTCGTGGATCCGTCTGCTGCTCCCGTAATTAGAGGGATCGACATGCATATTTTAAAAGGAAATATAACCTTCCATCATTAGAGGATGCGGAGAAAGTATTTTTCTTTTTACAATTTTTTAATTTATTAAGTTATTTAAAAAACTGAAAAATCAATGGCTCAGATTTATTTAAGATATTACCTCCTAAAAGGTAAAATTTGTACCTTAGCATTTCCCAAAAAAAATATGAGTTGTTCGACTCTATTTGGTACGTGAAGCTTCAGGCAGCTAGCTAACTACTCCATTAGAGCTTTATTGAATTTTCAATTACATAGCATGAATAATAAATCTACATATAGCATATAGGTATAGTTACGATTGATAGGACTGTGGTACAAATTCCATTATATTATTAGGGCACGCCGGACAAAATGAATCGCATGCACTAGTGTTAGCAGAAAACTCATCCATCCTCCTTCGCAAATCAAAGGCACAGTAACAGTAATAGCGTCCGTCCTTCCTCGTTTATCTTCCGCTTCATGCTCTGTCCTACACTATGAGCTAGCTAGTATCATCAATGGACTCCACACCTTTAGCTTCAGTTACGTGGCAGAACAATTAATAGACATAGAAACTATATTAGTGTTGGGACGGTTCTTAGCACACAGGCGCCCCTAGCCCGCGAGCCGAAATCATTGTCACCACGCCGGAGCCGGAGTGGCTTTCGAGCGAAAGCACGCCGTTAGGGTCGAGCGCGCTTTCGTATGGAAAGGGGCACCAGCAGGGCGCTAGCGAAACTGTTTTCGGGCGAATGGGAGCAAGAGCGAGCTTCCAAGCGGACGTTTGGCGTTGTAGCGAATTAAGCGAATGGCTGAGATTGTAGCTTGAATATCTTTCGCACGGAAGTAGCCTGACATAGCTGGCATTCCTGGCAAGGCATTCTCGTCATTCACCATGATCGTCGTGAGACCTTTCGTAGGTTATCGGAAGCTTCGATCGAGAGGAGGAGGCCCACCGGTCGGAGGCGGGAGCTGCGCGTGCCCGGGTCCACCACGAGATGAAATTACATTGGCGCCCCCAGGCTTCAAGGAACAGAAGAAGCCGTGTGGTAGTTGGAGAGAGCATTATTGTAATTGTAAAGGAGTGGTTGGAAGAGCATCTTTGTACTTGCAAACTGGTTTGGGTTAATATAAATAGCCCGACCCTCCGTATGGAGAGGACGGGAGGATCACTGTTCACTCTACTGATTCTACTGTTGCTTCCCGCTCACGGATCCACCTTTCATCTTGCTTGGTGATTTCGCTTGCGCAACGACCTGTTGTTTTAGGGTTTCGGTCTAAAACAACAATTAGTTTCTGTATTAGGAGTACCCTAACCTGGCCTGCATTATCTACACCCCTACAAAATCTCTGCCCTCATTACTGCTCTGCTACTCGTTGTAGAGCTCTCAGGACCATGGAACCAATGTAAGCCTGGATGCTTCTCATCATCTTCTGCTTCTACTCCCTCCGTCTCATTAAAAGTATCGTCTGGGAAGCGTGTTTGTGAGGGGGACATGGTTTTTTAACGACAGAGACGGAAGGAGTACATACCAACCCACATCACCAGCAACCTGCTGTTTGCAGGTGTAGTTTCAGAACGCGGCGGTCATCCATCAAACCACAAAAACTATGGTA
The DNA here is from genome assembly GCA_009763385.1 of Coix lacryma-jobi var. lacryma-jobi. Taxonomy (NCBI): domain Eukaryota; kingdom Viridiplantae; phylum Streptophyta; class Magnoliopsida; order Poales; family Poaceae; genus Coix; species Coix lacryma-jobi. The sequence goes on from CM019824.1 coordinate 9,437,510, forward strand.
CATAGGTCATTTGAATCTTTTATAAAAGATTCAAATGACCTGTGTACCACTACAATTTTAAAAACTTCCTCAATACCCTTGTCTGAAGTTTCTTTTACCTATGTGCCATTTCCGTTAATTTTGTCTGTAACGGTAGCTAACGGTAAGTGGAAAAGACACTTTTGCTCTTAGTTGTAGAATGCATCAAAATTTGCATTCTTTCTCCCGGTGCCACCGTAACTTCACTTTTTTCTCTATACCACTATACAAAAAATCACTATAACAGCTTTATATATGTGCATGTGATTTTTTTAAATAAATATAATAAATTTAAATTAAGAGTTAAATATACAAGCTGATGTGGTTATAGTGATTTTTTGTATCACCAGGCCACGCCACTGCTGCTCCTGCTCTTCAGCTCTTGAGCTCAGCTGCTGCTCGCCGGACGGACACCTGACGGGCCGTCGTCATAGTTTTCGTGCCAAATTAAATACTGGCTGAATCACCATTTCGCCGTGGCAAGTGGCAGGAGGAGAGGGTTTGCACTTGCAGTTCTCTTTATTGCCTTCGCCATAGGAGTACTCCTACTGTACTAGCACTCCCAACGCAAAAACTATGATAGTTTTTATAGCTATTAATTGCACTATCATGTACTCTCTCCGTCTCTAAATAAGTGTCGTTCTCGCTTATATTTAACTCTTAATTTAAATTTATTATATTTATTAAAAAAATTCGCTTGCACATATACAAGCTGTTATAATGATTTTTGTATAGTGGTATAGAGAAAAAAAATGAAGTTACAATGACACCCGGAGAAAGAATGAAAATTTTGATGCATTCTACAACTAAGGGCAGAAGCGTCTTTTCCCCTGACCGTTAGCTGTCGTTATAGGCAAAATTAACGGAAGTGACACATAGGTAAAAAAAACTTCAGACAAGGGTACTGAGAAAGTTTTTAAAATTACAATGGTACACGAATCATTTGGATCTTTTATAATGCCACGTAGGTAAAAAGCTCAAAATCTAGAGAGAAAAGTTGCTGGGCATGGCAGGTATCAGGATATGCAAAGGTGCGGCAGACATTGCACCAACAAGACTCTTGGCCTATCCATTACCAGCCACACCTGTGCTACTGGTTGGTGGAATCCCCAGCCAGCAAGAAGATTGGACAGTGACTCCACTGACCCTTGGCGAGGTCTCGTTCGCGGCGCTCCTGCTCTACGTCTGCTACGCCGTGTCTCCCGCAGCCACCGCCTGCTACGTCTGCTACGTTGTCGGCCGCCATACCTGCACTACTATGAATGACACTGTGCATCCACGTCAGCCATGGCCACCCATTCTATGCCCTTGCGGCCTTGCCAGCGACCTGGCACTGAAACGCGGTCGCCCAACTCTGCTTCGCGCCTTCGCCACGCATGCCAAATGTTTGCTTCTTCTTCCATGACTGCCCGCACGACTGCACGAAGCAAACCTGTTTTCTGATGACAGAGACAGACACAAACAACAGCATATGTAGGGCTTCTTTAGATGCACCAATTTTGCAAAAAAATTTACTGTAGCGTTTTCGTTGTTATTTGACAAACTTTGTCCAAATATAGACTATGTAGACTCCAAAGATTCGTCTCGATATGTACATACTAAAAGTACAATTAGTTATTTTTTTATCTACATTTAATGCTCCATGCATGCGTCCAAATATTGATGTGATGGTTGATGTGATAGAAAATTTTGCAAAATTGGAAAAATCGTTCAAACCTGTTTAACTTTAACACATGGGTCTAAATTAAACCTCCTTTTGTTCCTTCCCGAAGAGTCGGATGATTACGATGAAGAAATGAATCACCAGCAATAGCATCACTTATAGATAAAGAAACAAGTTGAAACATACTTTCACAGAAGCATAGTTTTGGTCAGAGAGTTCGCGCACTAGCGTGCATCAGCTCATGTGAATCCAAAGAATAAAAAAAATGTTGAAGCCAAGCCAACACTTCTAGGGAGCATAATCGCCTAGGTGCTAGAGTATTTGGATATTCAATATACATAATCAAAATAAGAGACCTTTTACAATGGTTGGAATCGCTTCCAATCGCATCTAATCGCTTCCGCTAAATAACTCTTTTGATTGTTTTAATTGGTGGAAGGGTAATATAGTTATTGTGCAAAGTTTCGTGAAACCATCCCCATCCCGCCATGCCCCCATCCCCCGTGGGCCGACGCCTGACGCCGCCATCCCCCTTCAACAAATCAGTCGTCTCTCCCCGCCCTGCTCTCTCCCTCTCCGAAGCCATCGGCGCCGTCGGTTTCTCCAGCGTGCGACCTCGGCGCCACCGGCCTGCCCTCGCCCACACGCATCTCAGGGATCCCAGCGCAGTGCCCTCAGCCTCAAGTCGACGACGGCAACTAGGGCAGCGGCGCGCAGCTAGGAAGCGGCGCGACACCGAGCAATCTCCATCGACAAATCAGTCGTCCCCGCCCTGCTGTCTCCCTCTCTCAAGCCGTCGGCGCCCTGCTTTCTCCATCGCTCGACCTCGGCGCCACCGGCCTGCCCTCGCCCGCCCTCGGCCCCAAGTCGACGTCGGCAACCAGGGCAGCGGCGCGACACCGAGCCAACATCGCCGGCGCGGCGCCCAGCTAGCCGGCGAGGCACCCAGGCAGCGGTTCCCCCAAGGCAGCGGCAGATCCGGCTACCTCATTCAACGAGAGGGACTTGAACAGGGAGAGCTCGTTCATCTCCGACACGACAGCCGTGATCGCATCACGAAGCTTTAGATCCACAATCAAGGTGTGTTATCTTTTCGTCTCGCTCAGTGTTTTAGCATGTTGTTTTAATTAATTTTTAGTTCGTACATTGATGTAGTATTAGCTGGACACTTCAAATTTCAATAATTTTAACCAAATTTATAGAAAAGTACATGAACATATATATAAGATTACAGTAGTTTCATTAAAATCTACTATAAATCATGTATTTTCTCTTGCTCGCACACTAGTTTTGGTGTATACACTTTAATCATAATCTTTTTACTGTCTAAAGGCTTTGGATGACATTTATGCACATGAGACTCTGATTGTCAATTTGTCAGTAATGGATTTTTTATAGCTAGCACATAGACACTTGAAATATCAGCCACTGAACAGCTTCAATTTCATATTTAGTACTATGTCACAGAACCTTCATAGTTAGGTTTTGCTTAACCTTGTTATCATCATCGAAATGAGTTTTGTTAGACAGGTCGCACATTAGTTTTGTTCATATGTGGTTTCAATGGGTCTAGACCTTGTAGCATTTCCCAGATTCACACATGGATCTTGAATGCCTTCTCTTAGCAGGTTATCACATTGACATATCTTCTCCCTTTTCTAAAGAAGGTTATCCTTGATACTAAAAATTAATGGGAAGTAAGTAAATAAATCATTGTATTGATCAAGTATTGTTTGGTGCTTGCTCATAATTGGTTTAGCTGTGGTCTAGAAAAGTAGTGAATTGTCATGAATATTTTATAAATGTTGAGATTAATTACCAACTTTAAGGTATTATACCAAATATATGTCCTCCACTTGCATCTTGATATTTTGGTTGACTGCAACCATGTATTTAGAATATGAGTTGGTCATAACGGATGCAAAGAAAGCCGATGACCAATTTTATATGAGTCTGCTATATCCTTGTAGTATTACTAATCCTTAGCATGTAGGAAATGTCAGGTCTTGATTATTTGCCAGAGCACAATGAAATTGTTAGGAAGCTGTTTGGTAATGAAGAAGAAAGATTTCAGTTTTATAACAACTATGCTAAGGAGAGAGGATTTAGTGTTAGAAAAAGCTACTGTGAGTGGCATAATGACCACAATGAGATGATCCTTCGGAAGTTTGTCTGCAGTCGTGAGGGTTTCCGCGAAGAGAAGGAGTTGAAAAGGGAGCCTAAGAAGCGGAAGCCACGCAATGTTACTCGTGTTGGATGTCGTGCTAAACTTGTGATTGCACGGGACCAGAACATAGGGCAGTGGTATGTGAAGGATTTCATCGATGGACACAACCATACGATGGCAGATCCAGACGTTGCTTGTCTGCTGCGTTCGCATAGAAGAATCAGCGATGATCAGAAAGCTGAGATTTTGGAGATGCAGATTTTTGGGATCCGCAAACACCAAATAATGGATATTATGCAAAAGCAGTATGGTGGGTACGATAAGGTCGGATATACAATAAGGGACCTGTACAATTTCTGCCATCGCAATAAGGTGGAGACAGTTGTCACTGGTGATGCTCAACAGTCATTAGTTACCTGACAGAATGCAAATATAGAGATCCTGATTTCTTTTTTGAGTTCAAGACTGATGGGGAAGGGCACCTGACGGGACTGCTCTGGTGTGACTGTCAATGTCGGCTTGATTATGCAGCATTTGGTGATGTCGTTGTATTTGATAGCACATACAAAACGAACCGATACAACCTGCCCCTTGTTCCTTTTGTTGGGGTCAATCACCATTGCAGCACAGTTCTTTTTGCTTGTGGAATTATTTCGCAGGAGACTATTCAGTCCTATGTGTGGCTGCTTAGGACATTCTCTGATGCCATGACTCAGAAGTTTCCGATATCCGTGATAACTGATGGAGACCTTGCTATGCAAAGAGCAATTAGTCTGGTGTGGCCCAATTCATCGCATAGGCTATGCAGATGGCATATTGAGCAGAACATTGTGCGTAATCTGCACGATGATGGTGTCAAGGATGAGTTTAGGAATTTCCTTTATGATACTTGCTCCATAGAAGAGGTGGAGAGAAAATGGCTGCAATTTTTGGATAAGCATAATGTTACAGATCACGAGTCGTGGCTTTATCAGATGTATGAGAGGAGGCAAATCTGGTGTGCTGCATATATAAAAGGGATATATAAAATGAGTGAACAATGTTACTACCACTATATTTGATGAACAAAATCACCAAAATAGAAGTTGTATATCTCCGAAACTTATAGAACTCTGTAGGTAATAACTTTTTTGTTACAATTCATCTTGTCAAGGAAAACTACGTTTAAAGTACTCAAATTCAAAATATGATTTTTCAAACGACCTCGGATGGAGAAACAACCAAAATAAAAGTAGTAGATCTCAAAAAGTTATACAACTTTATAGTTAACCACATTATAATTTGAATTCATATTGTCATAAAAATTAAGTCCAATACAAAAAAATCCTCAAATAAGTCAAATAAATAGAACAAAAACCAAAAAAATTGAAAAAAGTCGCATCAGGTGCAGTGATCGAACCTACACCCTCTACATACAGAGTTGTACCATATACTACTAAGCTATGCTCGGATGTTCAACACATTCAAGCTAAATAAGTTTATCTTTAAAATGAATGAATAAAAGTGTAGAAAATAAATACTCTCCTCAGAATAATGCTGATGGACGAGGGACCCCTGATCTTACCCATGCCTAAACCAAAGACGTGATCTCATGCTTTTAGCTTCATAATTTTTAAAACACATTTATGTACAAAACACTGATTAGCACCGCTTATGAGCCCCGAAGGGGTATCTTGAAATCTCGGCCGTCTGCGATCAAATCGATGGCGCCGAATACGTTGGGAAGGATCCGGCCGGCCGAGCAGCGCATCCACGGCGGCGCGCCATGGGCGCCGTCGGAGCACGGCGGCAGACTCGCCGGAACGGTGATTTAGACCACCCCAGGCCCAACTAGCGGGGGTGGAGAATACAGGAGCGACACCCAAATGCGGCGGCGCCATGAACGAGGTTTAGGAGGTCGCCAAAATGGCATCTCCGAGCAATAGGCGCATGTGAAAGAATAGAGGTTGGCGTGGGTGCTTCGGACGTGGAGGGGCCCACGAGGTTGGAGGACACCTGTGCGACGGCGAGGAAGCAGGAGCGGCGCAGGACGGATTGGCGGCGGCGGCGGCGGCGGACGACGACAAACCGACAAACAAAAAGAATGAATTTGAATGAACCCTAAAAAAATAACCGGACTATACTATTTGTATTATCCACCCCAACTATACTACCCAAAACATTATTTGTATAATTATAGATTGACCGTTTTACCCTTAATTAAAAAAAGAACTACGAAAAAAGGAATTACCACTTCTCATAATTTGGGTACTGATTCACTCAATTTCGGACACGATGGGAGGCGATTGGAGCATATGGCCCACCGACCATAGACTCACCAATCGCTTCCAATCGCGTTGGTCTCATCGCCTCCCATCGCTTTTCATGTTCTAGGCCCACCGACCATAGACTCACCAATCGCTTCCAATCGCCTCTCCAACCATTGTAAAAATTCTCTCAAAATAAATATAACAAATTTTCAAACTAAAGGAAATCAGTCTAATAAGCACCTAAAACTACCCGCAACTATGTATCACGCTTAAAGTACTAGTATGATAATTATTGGGCATGTTTGGTTAGAGCCTTGACGAGTCTGCCTAGTGAAAATTGTTGTTTGAGAGGTGCCTATAAAGTCTATGTTTTTTTTTTTTTTTTGCCAAGGCATCCATGCAGGTTTGAGGAAGCTAGATATGCTTCGTGGAATGCATATGCTTGAGAATGCTAACCACATTATATCAATTATCTATGATGGTAAGTAATCGCAGTATGGTATACTATTTCTAACTGTAAAAGCCCATCTGAAATCATTGACTTTTTTTTTGTTTTGTAAAGAGAAAATTGGAGGTCTCAAAGATAATAATATTGACTAAATATATTAGTTCATCGGATTATAAAGAGAAGTAGCAGCGACTAATCAACATTTTTTTTAGGAGAACGGACATATGTGGCGTCACAATCACTGCGGGAAAACCAATCTTTGCCGAGTATTTTCTCGGGCACTCGGTAAAGAGCTTCTTTGCCGAGTGCCAAATAAAAACACTCGGCAAAGATTTTCTTTATCGAGTGCCAAAAAAAACACTCGGTAAAGATTTTCTTTGCCGAGTGCCAGGAAAAAAAATACTTGGCACTCGGCAAAGAAAATCTTTGTCGAGTGTTTTTTTTTTGCACTCGGCAAAGAGCTCTTTGTCGAGTGTTTTTTTTACACTTGACAAAGCCAGTTTTTAAATTACATTTTGAAGCAGTAAATTAATCCAAATGTAAAAGGTTTTAACTACAAAGTTGTTTAACTTATCAAGATGAATAATTTTTATTTTGGTGATTTCTTCATTTAACAAACTTAAAATAAATTTGTTCACAAATCTTATATATCTCTCCGGTAGCTTATAAAACTACAAGAGTGATATATAATGTTTGTGAATAATATTAGAACCACAATGTCGGATGCACAAATGGTCAAACAACCAAAATGAACTTTGTAGATCTTGACAAGTTATAAAAGTTTGTAGTTGATAAATTTTTAAATTGAAGTCATCTAGTTATGTAAAACAACGTCCGAATTTGAAAATTCAAAATTTTCAAAATACCTCAGATGGATAAATAACCAAAATGAAAATTGTAGATCTCAAAAAATTATAAAACTTTGGTGTTGATAACTTTTTGATTTGAAATCATCTTGTTAACGAAAACTACGTTTCAAATTGTCAAATTTGGAATTCAAATTTTTTATAAACAACCTCAGATGGAAAAACTACCAAAATAAAAGTTGTAGATCTCAAAAGGTTAGAAAACTTTGTAGTTGACAACTTTTTGATTTGAATTCGTTTAGGGCCTTAAATAAGCAAGTTACACACGGTTTAGTATAATATATGGGTAATCGAAACGAAGATGGAACGTATATGAGTGTGTAGTGCAGTGGTAGAGGAGGCTCTGCACGAGCGATAGGTCGTGAGTTCGAATCCGTGCTTTTCTTTACCGAGGGCACGTTAGCGCTCGACAAAGCCTTCGCTGAGTGACCGATATTTGGCACTCGGCAAAAAGCCCTTTGCCGACATTTTCTTTGTCGAGTGCTCTTTACCGAGTGCGGCACTTTGTAGTGAATACAGTTTTGTGGGTAAAGGGCTAAATGTTAAGCACCTCTGGGTAATCATTACATGCACTTTGAAACCACGCCGGCCGAGCATTACGCACCCCACCATCAGTTTGTCCTTGACTTGATATTGGTTTAGAATAGGTGTGGTTGCATTACAATGCCCTTAACTTTATTAGGTCTTTACTCTCTAAAATAACAAAAAAAAAAAAGAAGAGCACTAAGCTAATCTATACTGCCATGGTTTCTATATATGATGAGTGACCAATTGGCCATCCTTAATTCTCACTATTGAGCCCAACAGCATCTCCATCTGGCCACCCCTTATATATATGACTGTCGTGCTTCACTCCATCCCGTCTCTTCGCTAGGTACTCAACTATAACTGTAAGCCCATCTTGGCTAATGGTCCGATGCTGCATAGAAGGTAGAACCATATACCATAGTTTAATTTGAAGGATGATGTTGAGGAGATTTATTTATTGTTCATCAACCGTCGGTATGATTTTTCCTGATGATGATAGTAGTTTAGAATGAGAGATCTCAGGAAATTGAAAAGCACACGGAAAGAATGCGTGGGTGGAGACATGGATACCGGATTGGAGCTAGCTATCACGTTCATCGCAGCCGTTTCTTGTCTACTAGTGGGGGTCATTAGTAGTGATAAACAGCAATTTCTATAGGGTTAACAATATTTTATAGGAGTCAGCTGAACTCTACCATCAAAGCAGCTGAGCTCCAAAACCCTCAGGAAGAATTTGTTCTTCTGGACCAATTCTGAAAAAGATGATCTTGTGGCACATCACCTGCGTGAGGGGCAGCTTTAGTATTGATTCTAACCATAAGTTCACGTAATGTGAACATAAGTTTAATTTGGTTCGTTAGCTCTAGTATTCTGTTGTCTGTTCATTCATATATTGGTCGCAAAAGGAATCACAAAACATGAGTTCCGACTCGATCTATTGGTACTACGTGAAGGTCCATGCAGCTAATAACGGCCACACAGCTAACTGCTCCATATTAGAGCATTATTGAGTTTTCGGTTCCACTGTTTTTTTTGTTAGATTACGCCGTTCCCGGCCTGGTTCATCATCTTGCGCTTCAAGCTCTGTCCTATCCTCTGAGCTATTATCAGCGGACTCCACACACCTCGCCTTCAATTCAACCTGCATTACCTACAAAATCTCTGCCCTTATTACGTACTGCCTTGCTACTCTATTAATATACCTTTGATGTTCTGCTCCTTTCTTAGTCGTCGTGTTGTGTTCCCTCATTCAGTGCAGTCCCGTCATCAGTTTGAAGTTTCCGCTGCTCTCCCATTCCCCTTGTAGTTGTAGAGCTCCCAGGAGCAACGTGGAATCAATATCTCTGCTTGTACCTATATATCAGTCTATCACCAGCAGCCTGCTGCAGCTTGTAGATGTAGATGTAGATGTAGTTGCAGAACGAGGTGTGATCCATCAACCACAAAAATCTAGAGAAAGTTCTAGTAGTTGGGCATGGTAGGTATCAGGATATGCAAAGGAGCAGCGTAGAGTGGACTAGCCAGACTTGGCCTACCCATCACCAGCTAGTTCCTCTCTAGTGAAGGCCATTATTCTGCTAATGGTTGATGGAATCGGCAGCCTTGAAGAAGATTGACCAATTGCTGCGCAAACCATGCCTAGCTGAGGTATCGTTCGTGGCGCGCTTGCGCTGCTTCCGCCATAGAGCGTCTTTGGCAGGCACGGTCGCCTTTCTATGCCTCGCCACGTCGCCGACCGCCATGCCCACACTACTATCACGCTTCGGGTAGATGTCCTTCTCACCAGCAACCTGGCAGTGAGCCACGGCCGCCCAACTCAGCTTCGCCAGGCAGCACAACATTGTCCTCTTCTCTGATATGGCAAAAACACCGACAGCTGCCGAGAGAAAAACAATGCCGCGACGTTAAAAACTGTTTAATTTAACCCAACAGCATCTTGTTCTCCGCATTTGACTGGGTTTTTCTACTAAGCCTCTGGAGACACGATTTGTAGAAGGTTTGTTTCCATGGATCGAGACACAGGGAACTGAGATGTTGTTTTGCTTTCATTTGGAGAATGTCTTGTGACTCAAAAAATAAGAAATTCCTAGAGATAAATTGAGGAAAAGATAGCTCAAGAGATTTGGAAAATGCACTCCTAGTACTGTATTATTTTATATGGAAAATGTGCTCTCAAATATTAGGCAAAATTTTCTAGCGGACACCAAAAGTGGAGGTCGTTTGCTGGTGGACGCCTAAGATAGAGTCATTTGCTAGAAGGAAAAACAATTATGCATATTGTATCCACCGTATCTCCCTGCATACATGCATGGATAGTTGCCACATGTTCAGTCCCTCTGATCCAACGGTGCGCACTCCTGTTGCTGATAATTATGCTGTTGGACAGTGCACTCCTTATTTATTCATTTCCACCTATTGAGGAGAGGAAGGTGGGGAAATATTCACTGGTGTTGGCAAAAATATGGTGAATTAATCTCTAGCTGACTAACCCGGAATCATTTCTACAAAGTAAATATCATAACCAACTGTTTTTGCGCAATCATTTTCATCACGAGCTCTATTCATGGGCCATCCTTCAGCGGCCGAAGTTCCAACATATAGTTGTGGCAGCATCACAATATTTAGAGCAATTATTGGCGGAGGATATCTTTACCTGGATATATAAGTAGTTATCTAGTCTTAGGATTGAATGTCACTAAAGTATGCCTAGATTTTTTTTTCCTTAAGTTGTGTGCCTATCACTTATGTAGAGGTTGGCTGTGTATCAACTCAATGTACTACTGATCTTGTGATGAAATAAAATCTTTGTTTTCCAAAAAAAAAAAAAAGTTAGCATCTGCAATATAATTAGGCCCTTTTTGATTGAGCCGTGGCGGCGTGGCCCGTGCTAAAGTAAAGAGTTCTACCAGGCCCTCGCGCTGCTTATTGGCTTTTCACCATCTCCATCCAACCATCCCACAGATATAAGTAGTGACCATCTTCATTCCTATCTCTTCAATAGAAGGGATTCTAGGTCCTTGCATTTCCACAACAAAAATATGTGTATATATATAGTAGAAGCATAGGAGGCGAGAACCATAGTTTGGAGGTTACCGAGGGGATTCCGCTATTTTCCATTAATCCTAGGTATGATTTTTCTTCCTGATAATGGATTAGAAATGGGAGGTGGCAGGAAATTTGAAGGCAGAAGATGCCGGAGGGAAAGGAGAGTCTGGAAAATTTACTGTTCTTGTATACTAATTCTAGCATTATATACCAATTTTAGCATAGCTGACATGGTCGCAGAGTTGCTGAATGTGTAAGGGAAGGCCGAAGGCTGATTCCTCCAAGTGCCAGCACGAGTTTGTGAGCTCGGTTGTCGAGTGGTGGCTACTCACCAGGGGCTCCGTACCTAGGGTTTTGCGCAAAGGTTTTGACGTTGTCGTCCTGCTCGTCTCCCGGGAAGTCTGGAAGGAACGGGGCCGGTCTAGCACGACGACCATGCTGCTAGAACGCATCAAGGCGGAGGCCGACTCTTGGACGGCTGCTGGATATCGGGGGCTCTCGGTGCTCGCTGACCTTACTGCCTAGGGCTCGTCTCTCGTCCTTTAGCGGGTTGGGTTTATTAGACAGTACGTCTACACAACACTATCGTTTGAGCCGGTACCTTTTGTTTATGTGTTCCGCATGTTGAGTCCATGGTAGCTCGCCATTGACCACGACTTTTTATGTATAACTCTTTTTTCACTTAAAGCAGTAGGTGCATTGTGTAGGCTTTCAAAAAAAAGCTCTAATATGAGCTCCTCCTCTGCTGGTGGGTGAAGCCGCAGCTTCAAGTGGTTGACATGGTCGCAGCTTTATAGTATTAAATTTTGAACTCTTTTTACGATGGTTAGAAAAGTACCATGCTATACTTCCAAGTACTTGTTTTTGTTTACTTAATATTTAACTGTGAAAGATCATTTAAAATTTTATTTTTTATTCTTTACGGTACAGTGGTAATTGGTATCATTCGTCACTTGCAGAAACTCCACCTCACGTTGCAGCTTCATGTACTTTGTGTTTAAGCACTACTTCGTACACCTCAAGCCTCAGCACATTGACGTTGTCCTCCTTGCCCACCTTGCCGAGCGTGTCAAGCGCCAACCATCTTTGGCCTTGTTTAGATTGGAAAAGTGAGTTTTTTTCTCAACTTTAGCACTTTCGTTGTTTTTTTTTGACAAACTTTGTCTAATCATGTGCTAACTAGGCTCAAAAGATAGGTCTCGTGATTTAGAACTAATCTGTGTAATTAGTTATTTATTTTACTAATATTTAATGTTCCATGCATGCGTCCAAACATTGATATGATAGTGATGTGATGGAGAGAGAGTGAAAAAAAAATTAATAGTTTGAAGGCATCTAAACAAGGCGAATCTGCTCCGACAGCAGCACCTGCACGGTGGAGCAGCAGCCACTCGTTGTGCCACGCGCGTGTGCACCCAGAAGCGGCACTTCCCGCGACACTATGACAGCTTCCCTCACAACTCGTATCACCGTAGTCCACCGCTCGGCATAGATGTTATGCTGTCGTCGAGGTACGATGGTGCGGTATAGCCCATCGTCGTCGTGGCACACGCGTGTTTGACTCCGGCAGCAACTTAGCTAGGGCCTGGAACTTGCCCAGTGCAAGGTTCCGGTATTGGGACACCTTAAAAAGGTAGTCGTGGACTAGGCACGCTACACTCTCAAGGCTTTGGAGTTGTGTTGCTGTTCCTTTATGCTTTAGAGCTGACGACAGCCAGGGCGCTAGGCTGAGCTGCAGGAGGGAGGAAACTGCACCATAAGCAGCCTTTTTGCGGAGGATGGTCCTGATCACGCTCTAGACGACTATCCGCTGCTCACTACCCGTTTGCGTGTTATCACCCTCGTGACAGGCGTCGGCGGTGGGCTAGCAACTCTTTGCCGACGCGGCCATGGGAGAGGACGAGGTGAGTAGGTGACCCACGACCACGGGTGGATGGGACATCCCAAAATTACCCTACCATAAACCTATTGAATTACCAGTTCTATCCTTGATTATAATCAAATAATCTCTTCTCTACAACTAAAACATACGGATTGTCAACGTCTACCCGGCGGGACCAAAACCACCCTGCGATCCATGACTATCTGGCGCACAAAAGGAAATTCCCGCAACCTCTTCCTGCAAAGGTTAAGCCACGAATCTATCATCAGACAATTCCCCCGTCCAACGTTATCTCCCAGTTTTTTTCCACGCAAATCACGCATGCTTTTCTTTTTTATTTGTTGTGTGATTAGTCAAGGAAAGGAAATGCATAATCATTGTCCACCCTGTGATTAGTCAGGGAGGGCATGCATGCAAGAAGGACAAGTTTGAATTATTGCCTTCCATATTAAGTTTTACTTATTTTCCTTGTGTTGATCACGTGGCCGCAAGCGGCCTCAGCGTCTCCTCCTTGGTGATCGATGACACGTCGGTGTGTGCTTGTACCGGTTGTGTCAGCATGGTCATCACATGCTGTTTTGTTTTTTAGCAAATATATAAACTTATATTCTGTGTTTAATTATGATGATTTAGTGTATTTTACCTTCTATTTTTTTGGTTCCAGGGAGGTGATCACTTGTCGTTCCCTTGAGTTGTGATGATGAGGTAGTATTAAAGATGTACTTCCCATGTAGCATAAGGATGTTTGTGACTTGAAGCCATTTAAAGCTGCATGTCTGTTGAGCTCGGTACTGAAAGTAGTCGGGCATTGTTTTGTTCATGTTGCAACGCACAAGCCTTATCCTATTTTACATTATAATTACAATTTCATGATTTTTTTTCTATACCTGTCGCAACACACGGGCACTCACCTGCTAGTTAATTAATTAATTAATTAAATTTCAGATTTGGTCCATCTATTTTGGTACTATCTCTACTTTTTTGGTACTTCTCGATACTTTTACGTTGGTACCTCTTATTTTTGCATCATTCGATTCCTCCCGATGAATGGTTCTTATTTTTTCCAACTATTATAAAATTTCTCTTAAATTTTATGACAAAAGATATGTATATTATGACAATAGTTCCACGATAAACCTACGATAACACTTGCTTGATATTATAAATATTGATAAGTTTTTTATATTTGCCAAATCTAGAATAGTTACACTTTGAAAATTGTTAAGGTCTATGCCTTCAAACACATGAAGGTTGCATTACATGCACTTTGAAACCACCGAACATACCCCCCCCCCCAGTTTGTTCTTGACTTGATAGTGGTTTATTAGTTGCATTACAATGCCCTTATTCATCTTCTTTCTGCATTGGCCTTTGTTAGTTCTTTACTGTTTTTAAAAAAGGAAGACCCACTACTACAAAAAAAAATTTAGGGGCGGCTCCATATGATTTGTAGAGGCGGTTGCGCCAGCCGCCACTACGCAACCGCTTCTACAAATCATTGATCTGTAGGGGCGGTTTTTCCAGCCGCCCCTAGAAATGGATTTGTAGGGGCGGTTCTATATAGAACCGCCTCTACAAATAATTTTCGAAATATTGATTCCAGATTTTTAAAAAACTTGAAAAAAGTAGCAAAAAAACCTAGAAAAATAGCAAAATATTTTTTTAACCGGGGAAGAACCCCACCACCCAACCCACCATGTTCAGTCATTTTTTTACCAGTCGCAACTATTTTTAACGCAAATATCACACATCCGCAAACGACGGGATTCGAACTCATGACCTGAGCCTCGCGTGTACCCTCCTCTACCACTACACCTCATAGTCACTTGTGTCTAGATTGGATTTTGGTTCTACTCATATTATACAAAATCAAGTTTAAATTAAGCGTTTGAGACCCTAAACAAATTCGAATGAAAAAGTGGTCAACTATAAAGTTACGTAACTTTTCAAGATCTATAATTTTGATTTAGATTGTTTCTTCATCCGAGGTCATTTAAAAAAATTGAATTTTAAATTTGACAAAGTCAAACGTAGATTTCTATGATAAGATGAAATCTAATAAAAAAGTGGTCAATTACAAAATTGCATAACTTTTTGAGATATATAACTTTCATTTTGGTTGTTTCTCCATCCGAGATTGGTTGAACAAATTTGAATTTTAAATTTGATAAATTCAAACATAAATTTCTATAATAAGATGAATTCAAATAAAAAAGTTGTAAACATCAAAGTTCTATAACTTTTCAAGATCTACAACTTTAGTTTTGATTGTTTCTCCATTCGAGGTCGTTTAAATATTTTGAATTTTAAATTTGACAAATTCAAACGTAGATTTCTATGACAAGATGAATTCAAATAAAAAATTTGTAAACATCAAAGTTCTATAATTTTTTAAGACCTACAACTTTTGTTTTGGTTGTTTCTTCATCCGAGATTGTTTGAAAAAAAACAAATTTTATTACCTAATTTAATTATTTGACGTGTATTTGTAGGGGCGGCTAAATCTACAACCGCCCCTACAAATCCTATTTGTAAGGGCGGCTAGATATTGAGCCGCCTCTACAAATCCGAGCTATTTGTAGGAGCGGCTCATAACAACAGCCGCCCCTACAAATGGATTTATAGAGGCGGCTCATCTAGGGTGCATTTGTAGGGGCTGCTCTATATAGAGCCGCCCCTACAACAAAAGGGAGGCGTTGCTACAAATGCTTTTTGTAGTAGTGACCATTAAGATCATCTATATACTCCCTCTGTCTACGGATAAATAGATTTTTAGAGTTATTATAAGTCAAACTTTTTAAACTTTGATCGAATTTCTAGAAAAAACTATCAATATTGATGATCTTAAATTCGTATCATTAGATATACCATAGAGTATATTTTCATAATATGTTCATTTTATATCATAGATGTTATTACTCTTTTTTATAAAATTAGTCAAAGTTTAAAAAGTTTGATTGATACAGATTATAGGAATCGATTTTTTCATGGACGGTGGGAGTACTGCCGTACAAAATATGAGCGACCAATTGACCATCCTTTGCTCACTATTTATGAGCCTTCAGTCCCTCGATCCTTATATAACTGTCGTGCTTCATTCCATCCCATCCCTTCTCAAGGTACACAACTATAAAAGGAAGCCCAGCTTGGCTAATGGTTTGGTGCTGCATAGAAGGTACTCCCTCCATATCGTAAAACTTAACGTTTCAGACAGCGACACGGTCTCCAAAACATCACTTTGACCACTTGTTTATTTAAAAATATTTATTAGAAAGTGGTATATGTATATTTTTATGAAAGTGCTTTTCAAGACAAATGTATTTATATGATTTTTACATCTCTAAACTCAATAATTTAAAAGTTATTTATGATTTATATTCTCAATGTTTGACTCAAACCTTGTCTAAAACGTCAAGTTTTTTTGATACGGAGGGAGTAGAGCTTTAGACCATAGTTTGAGGGATGATGTTGAGGAGATTTCTTTATTGTTTATCAATCCGTCCATATGAATTTTCCTGATGATAGTAGTTTGGAATGGGAGGTGACAGGAACTTGGAAGGCACACGGAAGGAATGTGTGGGTGAAGCCGTGGAGACCGGATTGTAGCTGTTAATAGTGTGTTTGGTTTGAGGGGTTGAGCAAGATTGGAATGGGTTCAAACCCAGATGGACTTGTGTTTGAATAAGAGATTTAGTAGAATAGGGTCGACCCAGGTTGGCATATTCCTCTTAGATGTGGGTTCTCGAGATACCTCTGATTTGGGAGGACGAGCTCGACCCAGATAGGCTTCGACGAAAAACTTGTAACTCGCTAGCTCGCTCAACTCGTTTGTTAGTGGCTCGACTCGAGCTCGGCTCGTTCGAGTTTTTAATTAATAGGCTAGCTCAATGAAGGGTCCGAAATAGTTAGAGAGGGGTGAATAGCCTAATAAAAATTTTACAAAAAACTTACGCAAACTTGTTAGACAATTACAAAGCGAAGCTTTTTTGCACTAGATCTACTAAGTGATGCAAACCACTTATCTAAACAATTCTAGTAGGGAACATATCCTATGCAAACTAGACTTCTGTGCAAACTATGCAAACTCTAATCAAGACCATAAGAATCTAATCCGATGGCCGGTAATTTTAGCACTCAAACCCCCCACTCATCCTATCCGGCTGTTACAAAACACCCCCATGAGTGGAGGGGTTTAAGTGCTAAAATTACCAGCCATCAGATTAGATTATTGTGGTCTTGATTAGAGTTTGCATAGTTTGCACAGAGTCTAGTATGACATGATCTCCTCACCAATGTCCTTGTTAGGATGGTAGTACAACATTATTTTGGTTTGATCACCGGCTATCCTCTGAGCCTCTTGCTACTAAATACCCTGCCCTCTTCTCCCATTGTATTCGGCCTAATGTCTCGGTCAAAAAAAGGTTTTTCAGGATAATTTGGAATTGCATCTTCGACCTTGACTTACTAATGCTGCGAATATAAAACTACACTCTCTTCTTGTTTCTCTGCAATATGTTCAATTCAGGCATGTAGCGGACAATCGTACCCTCGCCTCCATCGGCAAGACTTATATATAACTTGAAGGTAGCTTTTGTCGTGCCCTTTCTATTGATGGAACCAGGGCGACCCTAATGCTTCTTTCATCTGGAAGTCTCGGGTGCCAAACAAAGTGAAGATCTTTGCATAGTTGTTCTCTAAAGATAGGCTCAACACCATGTCCCAATCTTGTACACAAACATGTGCTTGAGGATGACAATTGCAGGCGGTGCCATCTGGGAACAGAAGACAGGCGACACTTATTTCAAACCTGCCCCAAAAGCGCACCCCTTTGGGCTTCTCTACACTTGACTTCGTCTGTCACAGCAAACACAGAATCATTATGGACAATTGTCTTGCCGAACGTGCTCAGCCAAGACGTCTGGCCATCTGTGGTACTTGGAATCCTTTGGCAAATTTGGTATGCTAGGAATAATGAGATCTTCTGTGGCATGAACTTTTGCGAATGGCGTATTATTAGCAATGTGTGTGATGACAGAACATTTGGTCTGTAACCTCAAATCAGGAGCATTCGCTACAATAGTGGCGAATGTTCCTGTGTGCATGTAACTCTCAAATCAATTCTGGTTCGCATTGAATTCAATCCAAGTTGGAAACTCTCCCTCGGCCCGTAGTATGCATTTAAAAAAATCTACACCTCTGCAAAATATCTGCCCCCGTTACTGCCCTACTACTCTATTAATAATATACCCACTGCTAGAGAACATGTCTTTGGACGATCTATCAATTGAGCTATAGTTTCGGCCAAAAATTATGTTCGGGGCTAAAGGTGCCCGGTTGGTATTACCAACCGGGACTAAAGGTCCTTCCTGAGTGAATTCAAAAGGAAAACGTCCAGAACTACATCATGTGAGTTGCGTAGCTCAGTTGGTAAGCGTGCCTGAGGCGAAAGGTGCTGAGTTCGACTCTCACAGATGCACATTTATTTTTTCTCGTAAAAACCTTTAACCCCGGTTGGAAGCACCCGGAACTAAAGGGTCCGACCTTTAGTCCCGGATTGGTAGCCCGGTTGGGAAAACCGGGGCTAAAGGCCGTTTCTACAGTAGTGACCGTTGATATTTTGCTCCCTTCTCTTTGTTGTGTTGTGTTCCGTCATTTTTAAGTGCTGGGACTCAGTTTGAAGTTTCCATTGCTCTCACATTTCAATTCCTTGTAGATGTAGATAGAGTTGCCAGGAGGCCGTGGAACCAGTGTAAGCTGGATGCTTCTCAATATCATCTTCAGCTTCTACCCATCACTAGCAACAACCTCCTATGCTCGTAGGTACAGTGTAGTT
This sequence comes from Coix lacryma-jobi var. lacryma-jobi, assembly GCA_009763385.1. Taxonomy (NCBI): domain Eukaryota; kingdom Viridiplantae; phylum Streptophyta; class Magnoliopsida; order Poales; family Poaceae; genus Coix; species Coix lacryma-jobi. The sequence continues at coordinate 9,456,209 of CM019824.1, forward strand.
TCAGAACGTAACCACAAAAATCTAGAGAAAAGTCTAGCTCCATATATATAGCTGGGCATGGCAGGTATCAGCATATGCATCGGTGCGGCAGACATTGCACCAACAAGACTTGGCCTATCCATCACCAGCTATATCCCCAGTCCCGGCGCCTCGCTACAGGCTACAGGCTACAGCAGCAGTCTGGCTGCCAACCACCTCTCCAGCGCATGCCCGATGCACTGCCCCCGCGCCTCATCTAGTCATCTATGGTGGGCGACAACGGCTTGTGCATCCCCAGTCCCGGCCAGACAATATGCAAGGCAAGGCAGCGAAAGCGAGCGGCCAGCACAGGAGCTGTATGTGGTTGTGGTGTGGAGCAACGTCCTCAGCCCATGTCTTCCTAGGTGTTCTTTCCGGTGCAATTCCCCTAGTGTATAATTAACCAGTGCAGCTGACCTTCTTGCAGATAATGAGTCTGATGAAATTCCCCTAGAGCGAACTTTTCTAGTCGTCTGTCAAGAATTCTTCAGTTATTTAGTGGCATACAGAGAATTCTTCTTCTTTTTTCAGAATAGGCAGGAGACAGGGAATTATTCTCTATTAATCTGATCGTGTATACCATGATTATTATTTTGACTAAGATAATATCACAGTGCTCTTTACTCCCACATAATCATTGTGTCAAAAATGTTTGAGTTAGTTTCCAGTTTTCAATATACTCCTTCCGGTTGGGAGAACAAGACGTGTTCCCGACAAACACACATACGTACATTAAGCGCAATTCAATTCAGAGGGAGTATTATTTAGTGTTATACATGAAATACTCTACATCATGCTGATAAATAAATGATAATGCGAATCATCCTCTACACGACGTTATGAAAAATCACTCTTCCCACCAACCTTCGCTCTTGAATAACCACTTACTCTCCAACCCCACCACCCCCCCCCCCCCCCCCCCCCCCCAATCAACTCCTGGACCCTGCTCTCTTCTCTTCTTCCCCAATTAATTTTCATTTTTCAAAGAGTCTTTGGAGGATGGCCAGAGCTATAAAAGAACAGTGAAATAGAGTAGCTCTCATCTGCCATCTTATGTCCATGACCACTCACCAGCAAACTGCTTCTTGCTTCACAATGATCCAAATCACAGACCAAAGTTTGAAGAGAAAAATAGTTTATGTATTATTGCCAGATATTGGGCGTGGCAGGTATTGGGACGACACACAAAGGTGCAGCAGGCATGATGCCATGGAATCCAAATACAAAAAGTGGTTGTTTTGCTTCTATTCCAGCGAGCTTTGTCTTGATAAGGTAGATTCGTCAAAGAAATAAGTGCATAATGTATCTGAACCAAGATATCCAAGGCGCGCACAGGGATTGTCATTGATGCAGCAGCCCATTTTTGGATTAGGCTTCATTTTTCAATGCATTTAACCTTATTGGACACTTCATCTGCGACCTTCAATTGACTTTTTTTTGAATGTCAACGGGGGGATGACTCCGGAGTCCAGACTCCCCCACCTGAATGGATGTTTACAGGATGTTGTGAGAGCTTTTTACAAGAGTTTGAGGATTGCCATGTACGACCTTGGTCTTTTTTTTTCTGGCATTAATCCTTACTCTTCCTAAAGAACAATAGCATTGCTCATCTATACAGACTGTACTACCATTGTTTGTAAGTATGAGTGACCAGATCATTTTTTTTAGGAAGAGGGTATATGTACTAGCTATAAACTGAGTACAGAGCGAGATGGGTACTAATAACAGGCTGCAGGTCTTGCTCCACTTTGACAGGCAATAGAATGTGTTGTAGCATTAAAAGAGAAAATACAATGGCCTAGGGAAGCCGGCTAGCGTTGCTTTCTTTGCTAATCTATCTGCAACCATCTTTGTTTGTTATCTGAATCTTGGGCACCTGAAAATGAATTCCGACATTGAGATTTTGAGAGCATGGAATTAATGCAGGGTCGTAAGTCTTAACTAGTGAAGAGTCCAATGCCCTTGCTGATCATTGGATATGCATGCTGACGCTGTAACAACATGGCGAGTATTTGATTGTCACTGAGGAAATTAACCTGCAGCAAACCTAATTTGCCAGCCAATCTTGATGTGATGGGCATTGTCTGAGCTCCATTGGTAGAGGATCAGGCGGCTGTCCCTGCAGACGAACTTGAATGAAAGTTGCTGTCAACTGACGTGCGCGATAATAATTAGGCCATGTTCGGTTGAGCTGTGGCCAGCTTCAGTAAGGAGTTGTGCCAAAAAGGACCCCATGGCTCATTGGCCTTTCACCATAATCTCGATCCATCTGCTCAGAGCATCTCCAACGGTTTTGCAAATGAGCTTTGCATTCTTGTTTTTGCAAAAAAGTCTAAAAATCTCCTATCCAACGGTTTGGCAAATAGGCTTGACATTTTTAGCAACTTGGCAAACACCGGGTGATATTTGGCATATATGCTAAGCCACGGTTCGCTTGGCAATCGCCCTCGCGTGCTACTCCCGTGGGATATTTCCCTCTTGTGTGCACAATTTTTTAGTTTTGCCAAGTCTAAATGCAAAACCGTTGGAGATTGACTTTTTTTATCTTTTCCATATTAATTTGAGAGTTGGCAAATACCATATTTTGTCAAACAAAAGATGCAAAACCGTTGGAGTTGCTCGTGCCAAAAACAACTTCCTTTTAATTTTCCTGCTCATTCAGCACAAACTAAAGCAGACAACAACCTTGGTCCGAGTATACAGCAAAAGAACTCACAGGTACTTCTATCAGATACTGCATACAAGAAGTTGTTTTGCTTCCGTTCCAGTTTCCTGTAACCTGGTATGAGATATCAGATAAGGTAGATACGTCGAAGAGATAACTACATGTGTGTCTGAGACGGCGGTTCTTCAAGGCGCATATACACACAGGCATAGGGATAGATAGCCATGATGTGACCGAAAAGTGCACGCTGCCCGCCTGCCCCCATTTGAATTAGGCTTTAGTTTTCACTACATTTCACCTTGGACACATCATCATCCTTCAATTGACTTTATCAAAGTTGCCAACACGTACTTCTACCTTGGTCTTTTTTCCCCGCATTGACCTTTACTCTCCCTGAAAAGAATAGCATTGTTCATCTATACAGATTGTACTACTATTGTTTCCAAGTTTGAGTGACCTTTTTTTTAGGAATAGAATATTATTTATTAACTCTAAACTGAGTAGGCAGAGATGGGTGTCCCATTGAAAAGGCTGAAGGTCTTGCTGCACTTTGACAGTTAATAGAATGCACCCTTGTATCATTAAAAGAGAAAAGACATGGCCTAGGGAAGTCGGCTACCCTTTCTTCCTTTGCTAGTCTATCCGGCAACCATCTTTGTTTCCTCTCTGAATCTTGGTTGGTCGCCTGAAAATGAATGCCGACATTGAGAGCATGGAATTGATGTAGCATTGCTCGTAAAGTCTAATAATGCCCTTGCTGATCACTAGAGATGCATGTTGATGCTGTAGCACCGTGGCGAGTATTTGATTTTTGCTGAGGAAGTTAACCTGCTGCAAACCTAATTTCCCAGCAGCCAATCTTGCTGCAATGAGCATTGCCTGAGCTCCATTGCTAGAGGACCAGGCTGTCCCTGCAGACCTACTTTTAGATGCTGACTTTGCTACTGTAGCACTTTCGTTTATATTTGATAAATATTTGTTCAATCATGTGCTAACTAGACTCAAAAGATTTGTCTCGTAATTTATAACTAATCTGTGCAATTAGTTATTTATTTTACCAACATTTAATACTTCATGCATGTGTCTAAATATTGATGTGATGAAGAGAAAGTGAAAAAAGTTGGAAGTTGAAAGGAAAGGCCTTAGAATGAAGATTGGCAAGCTGCTGACATCCATAATAGCCAGTTTGTTTATTGCAAACTTTGGAAAGAAAGGAACTCATCTGATATTCCAGAAGGTTGTGGAGGAAGGCAACTTTTGGGCCTCGGCAGGTTACAGGCATTTGAGGGCTCTGTTGCCTTTGATGGTCACTAATTGGTCGCTAAACGTTTATGTTAATTAAGATCCCGTTTGGTACAACTCATCTTTACTAGTGAAACTGTTTTTTTAGTAAATAACTTCATGGAACTTATTAGATGAAGCTGAGTTGTTTTTAAAAAAATGTTTGATAAAACAGCTTCACCAACAACTTCATACATGATTAGCAGAGAGAAATGAGAGTGTAAGTTTGAAAAGCTACTTTTTTTCAGCTTTATTTTAGCTTATGGTTTTGTGAGATGGGGAATAAAACAGTTTCATGGCTAAAACTGTTTTGAGAAAAAATATTTAGCAAGAAAACAGTTCATTAAACTATTGTGAGTTGTGTCAAACAGGCACTAGGGGAACATTGTAATCCAGGGTACTAACGTCATCGTTCCGCTCTTCCTCGATAAACCATGGATTACATTGGAGCGGCGTAACCTTGATACCATGCTTCTACTTAACGAAACACACGTGTCACAATGACACGCTCTTGAAAAACAAGTTTATTTATTGGAGCTCAGGCCGACTCCAGCTCTACTCCATCAACTATAGAACCGAGATGTTTTAATCTGTTACTCTCAAAACGAACTAGAGTGTTGTTTGGTTGCATCTTTGGTAACGCAAACAAAAATGAAACAGAGCTACTTTCGTTACCAGAGGAAGAGAAATTTGAACTACTTCTATCTATGTTTGCGTCACTATGTAAGTAACCAAACAGCAGGCAGGAGGTGATGAAACTATTATCTTTTGCTTCACTAGCTCCAGCTACTCTATAGCCTCACTATTTATCGGCCTTTCAGCGTCTCCACCTGACCATACCTCATAATAATAATAAGTATATAAAGTACTTCCTTCCCATCTCTCTACTTTCTAGAAGGGATTCTAGGTACTTGGCTGTAAGCCCCACTTGACTAATACTACTCGCCCAACCCAAATATTAAGGGTGCAAACGGGTAACCTTTAGGGACACCTTCAATCCTCTCTAGTTCAAATATTTATACTAAATGATATCTTATTTAAAGAAGTAGTACAAATATTTGAACTAAAGAGGTTCGAAGATGCCCCTAAGAGTCATCAATTTGCACCCTTAAGAAATATACTAATTGACCAATACTACTTGCTCCTCTATATATAGTAGAAGTATATAGAAGGCATAGTAGAACCATAGTTTTGGCGGATGCTGAGGGGATTTCGTTACTTTCCACTAATCCTTGGTATGAGTTTTTTTCCTGGTATAATGGTTTAGAAATGGGAGGTGGCAGAGAATTTGAAGGTAGGAGTTCAATGAGCAGGAGGAGACTCCTAAGAAACTGTTGTTCCTGTATAGCAATTGTAGCATAGATGACCATGTCACGCAGCGCCAGCTGTGTGTGACAAAGCATTAGAGCAAGTATTAAAGCATGAGAGCAAGTATTATAATATAGCCCATTTGCTGGCTGTAAGAGTCATTGCAGCCTTCTCTCAGCTCACTCATACAGTGATTGAGCCTTTACCATAATATAGGACTCACTTATCTCTTTTACAGATTTCTTAGTTTTTATGTCCAAACCGGTTGTAAGCTTACAGCTTGCTTCTCATCTCTCTCATCACTTCTCTCCTCCACGTCAGCATTTAGCCGACTTCCAGCCTTCTATAATACTTGCTCTTAGCTGTTGTTGGGTATCGAAGGACAGGTCCAGTGCTTATTCTGACTGTTCAGGTTCTCGAGGCTCCATAGTTATGCCCTGTATAAGAGCAAGTATAATAATAAGCTACAAGTAAATTTTATGCTGAGACAGAAAAAAGAAAGGTGAGTTGTAAATTTACAGCAGCCCATACACAAACTCCTAACAAATTTTGAGAAAAAAATTATGTATTAATAGTAAAGAGCTAACTATTATATAAGTGGATTGAGTGAGCTACAAAGATCCATACAGCCAGTATCAGGCTGTGTTATTGGCCTTGCTCTAAACATATGTATCTCACATCTAGCTGCCCCAATAATATGGTTGTGCGCTCTGAAGTCTCCTGAGGCCGAAACATCATTTTTACTTTGCAGCTGCTCCAATAATATGGTTGTGCGTTCTGAAGTCTCCTGAGGCCGAAACATCATTTTACTTTGCAGGCATTTGAACATTTTGGTACTCACTAACGCAGAACTGAACCAAAGTAGAAGACATGGACAAGAAGAGTCATATATATGTGCTGCGACTCGTAGCCAATATATGCAATTTCTAAATTACATTCTACTGGATAACTTGAACTTTTGTGCAACATGGCAGGTGATCACCATGTGCAGCTCAAATCCAAATATCTCAAGAAGTATATTCCCAAGGGCAGAAGCTGCCCGAAAGTACAAAACATGTTAAAATCAAATTTCAAATAAACTGCACAAATATCAAAACATGTTGAAATCAAATTTCAAATGTCATGTGTCGTCATAAGAAAAGATACAGTGTACGAAGGAATTATCATCAATGTACACCATACAAGGTATAAACAAAAAGACAGAAGAAAGGGAAAGTTTCTGGGATCAACAAATTAAAGCATAAATATGCCAAGCTAAAAAAACGACATCAACAATATCTATTGCATACAATTTCCTTCCAGTTTCCCTGTTCATTCAGCACAAACTGAAGCAGACAACAACCTTGGTCCGAGTACAGCAAAAGAATTCACAGGTATCAATAATCATGATTAGTAGGCTTTCAAGAGAAAACTGCACCTTGGAGAACCAAGAAGCGGTCACCCAATGGTGGGTCTAGTGTGGTACAGAGTCAATTATATGACGGTGTTAGCAGAAACTCATTCATTCATATATTGCTACAAAATGATTAAGACAAGTGTGGCCGTACAGTGAAGAAGCCTCGTGAATATATCTAATCTCTATCCGGCGTAGGCATGTGTTCTGAACCCCTGCTGCCATCTGTCCTTGCTGGAGAGCCCTTATACCTTGCTATGTTTCGACAGAACCTACAAGTGGAGTCAGGCAAAGGTAATTAGACCATCTGTAACGAAACAAGAGATAATTCTGCCACAGAGCTCAAACAGCTGGTAAGTGGCCTTGGAGAGGGAAGGGCACATACAGATCCAGCTCTTCTGCCTGTCTCTTGATTTCACAGGACCAAAGTACTGGGTCCACATTCTTAGGCAAGGTTTCTTGAAGTTGGGACCCCTCCCTTAGCCACTGCTCAGCTTTATTGCACTCATTGTCAACCTGACAGTGACAAGCAAGCCATCATCAGAAACACAAGTAGGATGGTGGTATACATGAAAGATATAAGGTAATTAAACTGAAACACTGTTAATCGTCGGCCATTGAGTATTTATTCAGTAGTCTAGAGCATTTTAAAAGATCAGTGTTGTAATTCAGCAAAGAAGAATGATATTCCATATATTCAACTGTGTGGTCTGAAGAATGATATTCCATATATTCAACTGTGCAGGTCTTTCACAAAATCAATTTGCTGAAACTAGATTAGAACAGTAGACCACATAAATAGTTATGTCAATCTAGATAAAAGCTGAATCCTAAATAACTTACAGCATCTCTTTCAGGTGTGGATAATGACTTGGCAGCCATTCTGTGGTCAACAATGCACTTCAAAAGCTCCCTTGTGGCTTCAGCTCTCACTTCGTCATCTTTACAACGATTTTCAATTGGATCTACAAGCTTTAAATATAAACATAGACATAAACAAAAGTTACATGAAAAGGTGCAAGAGGTGAAGAGGTAAACAGGAGCAGATTCTCCACCATTACTTAGTTTAGAATAGAATGGCTATTTAGACTACTTCTGGAATGTTCAATTCCTAAAGACAAAAGAACTTCCTTTCACAATTGCCGAGTACCATGGGAGTAGCTAACTACAGGTTCCTGTTTTCTCTTTACTTTTTTCGGGCCACAAACCTTAACTGTTGGATCAAGATCATGCCGTTCCTGATTTTTCTTCCTCCTCAAAACAGCTACTCATCTTCTTCTCAGTTTCTTCTCCAAGGCCTCTAAGCCCCTCACTACCTCCCACCTCCTCCAGCCCTGGGCACAGTAACTGTCGCCAGGGCTGTGCAGCACTGTCCCCCGCCACGCTAATCCGGTGGCCACCGACCCCCCTGGCCCGACCCTTCCCATTTGAATGTTTACCGCCACCCACTGCCAGCAGCTATTGCTGCCTGACCACTCCTGCCCTCAAACCACCAGCAGCAGCAGTGGGCCTGCATGCTAACCCCCGCCTGTTTCCAAGTCCAGCAGCCATGAGAAGCTCCTTCCCCAGCAACCCCCCTCCCCTAACTCCAGCCACTGATGCAGATGATGGCCAATTTGAGCGTCACCTGAAATTAACGCCAATTTCAGGCGCCTAAACTATAGGAAATGTGGAGTACTATAGTCCAAATACTAAATATTCAAAGGTCCTCACTTTTCTGGATGCAATGATACTATTGATAGCTTTACCATATATGGCATGTACCTACTGCTTACCCTTCTTTCATGCAAACTTGACGGCATGATAGTCAGAACTAAGCTGCCTAACTCAGTGTATGAAAAACACAGGTGAAAGACTTTTTCTTTTCATCTGTAATAATCTACTAGCGATATGGTATACATCAAAGAAAAGTAAAACATTTCCATGAAACAATAGTACAAGAAATAGCTATATCTTCATGGAAGTAGATAAGACCACCTTACAGAAATGTAGAATATGGAATATACCATGACAAGTCACAAAACAGCACAGACTGCACCAAGATGTACAGCTGATAGGGCAGTCAAAACAGGATGTGACTGACAAAACCACAAAAGACTACTACACAGGAAAGAACAAAAAAGTATATTTACAAAAATTGGAAAAGATGTAACAAGGCCGCATGCATGCAGATAGGAAGATTGACAATAATTGCCTTTTACCTTTTTCAGATCCTCAAGTTTACTACTGTAAACTGCTTCTGTCTCATCATCACCTTCTTCGTAAAGCCATTCTTCAGTGTGTTGTAGATTAACTGAGATTTGTTCCCTTTCTGAATCAGTAGCAAAGCTCCGGTACCTCTCAGAAAGCTAGAAAACAATTTATAAGCCAAAAAAAATTAGTTACGGGAAAAAAAAGTAAAAAGATTACAGATCTACCTTGTTACGGGTGTCGTATACATAAGATTCTAATGCATTCTTCCTGTCCTTTGTCTGTTCCATAAGTTTATCCTGATAAGCCAGTTGCTGCTCTTGCTCTTGAGCATCCAGCAATTCCCGCTCGCTCATTACACCATAGATGTACTCAGTGATGGGCAACTCTTGACGCTGTATAGACCTTTCACTTCTTGACTTGTGACCCTGCATATATAATAATAACAGTAAGGCACCTCAATAACTGGGTATAATTAACTAATACCTTCTTCAACAAACAGGGCTCATAAGGTTCTTGCACATTATCATCTTAAATAGTTAAAATGGCACAGTAAAGCCAATTGGTACAGAAACAATGCAAGCAAAATGCTGAATTCTAGGTACTACAACACAATTTACTGCTTACTGAAAACAACGATACAAGAAAGCCAGCTGCTGACGATAGAGGATATACAAAAATATAGTGTGGTAATTTAGGTAAACACACATAAACCCTGCTCATATGTGATTAAATAATACCATGTCATCACCGCTTGTATCCACCTCCATATTGTCAGCCAAATTGGCATTCCTTTGATAATCATCTATCAACTGCAGAAGTTTAAAAAGTTAGGAGCTGTATATATCAACTGCAAATTATAACTAAAAGCTAGATATGACCAAGAAAATTGACACTCACAGCAGCAGATTCGACTGAAATCAAACCATGTAAATTCAAACGAATTGTTACTTTGACTTTAGAAGCTTCCGTATGTGCTTGGAATGAGCCAATCTGCAACAAGGATACTTGAATTAAATATAAATTATATTGTTAACGAATCAAGAATTAGATACTTCAAACAGTGAGACAGTAGAACATCATTGAATGAATCACTAGGGATTGTGGCCACAGTCATGTGACAGGCATGATTAGCATTAACCAAGCAAAGATTCGAAGTTTCAAAGAAGGCATCAAGATTTATGTAGAGTTAGCATAAATTTTTGCCCTGAGAACCCAGAGTTCAGACTGCAAGAAAATCGGTAGAGTACAACGTTTTCCTGACAAAGTATATTAAAGAATGAACATAGGTACGTGTGTATACACACACAAGACCTCACATAACACAGGTACATGTTTTCCCACTGACCAAAATGTGTGTACTCTGTACTACAATCAGTTGATACCAACACTGATTCTACTACCCAAATCCTGGCAAGCTGGTCATAAACCCGGAACACTAGCCATCTGGCAACAGGCCACAGTTCCAACAAGAGTTGTATTTGAGTACATTACTGTCAACTAAGAAGACATTATCCAGTCTGTTGTGGCAGATCAAATCAAACTTCATGACACTTGTTCTTTATAGCACATCCCAGTACTCCTTTTTCTGCTAACAGTATTTTGATTCTACAGAATTGATTGACAAGATTACCTCCCAGACAACAGATTTTCTGGAAACACTACAGTTCCAGTGTCATGCTTTTATAAGAAAATGCTCAGATTTTAATTTACAACTGGTGACCCCATATGCTAAACTTGAAGACTACATTTATGAAGAGACAAAACTGCATAATATAAACCCAGCATGGTCATTTGTAAATCGTGATTCACAAATATTTGATCACTGTAGAAGTTTAATCCATTGACCACCAAGCACAAGTGGCCACAAGGCCCTCAAAGTCCTCAGCAGAAGACCCATAAGCTATACAATAACACACCACTCATTTGATAAAAGACCAGGAACACATGAAAAATTTAGGCACAAGGGACCAAAGTTACTTTTGACATTGTAAGATAAGAAAGGAGGTAAGCATTCACAAACATTTATACAGAAACATTGTTGGTGATGAAATGAAGTATAACTGTCTCACAAGTTATAATGATACAGTGCTGATAGAGAGGTAATATATTATTATTATTATTATTATTGGAAGAATCAAACAGAACAGACATCTGGAGCAAAAGACTACAGTAGGATATTCTTTTATAGAACAACAAGCAAAAAGCATACCTTAAAACTACCAATGTCTGTCGAGGTACCAGGAGGCAATTCATTTGCATCCGCATAAGATGCATCTAAGCGAAAACTGTCGTTCTTCTGTAGAGTAATGCTCTTAACACTGGGAAAGGGCAGGCCTCTCCGGAACAATACATCACTTGACAATGTAGAAACTGGGCCATCACTAGTGTAAAATCCTATGGAAGCAGGAATTGCATCCTGCACCTGAAATAAAATCAATGTGGCAATTCTCACTATACAACCAGCAGTCTGTCATGCTTCAAATACCACGTATAGCTTATACAGATGTTGAATTGGACAAGATAAAGTGCAGTCATACCTCATATTCCCGAACACGGAATGTAGGACTAAGCATTGCACATTGCAATGCACACCCCCGAGCCACACACTCACTAGCATTGAGCGTGCGACTAGGTTCCCTTCTGAAGAATCCCGCAAGCACCTTGGCAATGGCAGGCACCCGAGAACCTGACCCAACAAGTTCCACAGAATGCAGCCTCTCCAGTCCAATCCCTGAATCTGCCACCGCCCTCTTGCAAGGTTCAATAACCCTCTCCAGCAATCTGGCACATAGCTTCTCAAAGTCCTCTCTCCGGATCACCCCCCTCACATCTTTCTCCTCCATCAGGCACTCAATGTTCACCACGGCCTCCGCATTCGCGCTCAGAACCTTCTTCGCCTTCTCACACGCTGCCCTCAACCTCATACTGGCCTTCACATTCCTCACGACATCAATCCTGTACCTGTCTCTGAACTCCTCGGCGAAATGCTCGAACAGCACCTCGTCGAAGTCCCTGCCCCCGAGGTCCGCATCGAAGCCGTGAGACAGCACCTTCATCCCCGACGCGTCGAAGGAGACGACCGCGACCTGCGTGTCGCACTGGCCGACGTCGACGAACGCGACGCAGGTGGGGCCCCCGGCGCCGCCGAGGTCGGAGCGGTAGAGGCCGTAGCCAAGCGCGGTGGCGGCGAGGTCGTGCATGAGGCGGAGCGGCCTGAGCCCCGCGACGGCGGCGGCGTCGAGGTAGGCGCGGCGCTGCGCTTGAGTGAAGTAGCAGGGCACGGAGATCACGCAGTCGGCGACGGGGGCGCCGCCGAGGTCGGCCTCCGCGAGCTGCTTGAGGTAGGCGAGCAGCATGGAGAGGAGGTGGGTCGGGGAGAGCGCGATGCGGTGGCCGACGTGGTCGGCATGGACGACGGCGCCGCCGCCACTGGCGGTGGGGAATACGGGGAAGGGGAGTCGCGGGATGTCGCGGAGGAGGGAGGAGTCCGGGTCCCTCCCCGTCGCGCTCCCCGTCGCGCCCCGCAGGAGGCGCTTGACGCTGGAGAAGGGGGCGTGCGCGGACGAGGCGGACGCGGCGTGGCAGCCGATGAGGCGCGCGTTGTGGGAGAAGGCGACGACGGCGGGGGACTCGCGCTTGGACTCGGCGTTGAGGAGCACGTCGATGCCCCGCTGCCGCGCCGCCGCCGCCACCAGGGTGTCGTTGCCGACGTCGAAGCCGACCACGCTCATCGCCGCCGATTCGGGGTTCGATCGGCGCGAATGAGGAGAGGGGGGGGGGGGGGGGGGGGGGGGCGTGCGATTTGGGGCGCGGTGGATGGAGATGGAGATGGAGTTGGAGGAGAGCGGTGCGCCGGAGGGTACGGTCAGCGCACGCCGCGGTGAGCTGTTGGGCAAGGAGGAGCCGGGCCCGTCCGTGCTTACTCGCCTGTCGCCGACCGGTGGGGCCGCTGCCTTTTCGACTGCTGTGGGGACGTGGCGCGGTCCCTTTCTCTTGGCTTCTCTGTATTTTGGGCTGCTATAATCATCATCATCAATTCATCAGCCACACTTAGGACATCATTATTCAGGGCTAGCTAATCTTGTAAACTGAAGCCCGGTGTCTTCTGCAGTTCTGTTTATCTCAAGAATTGCCTTTTCAAAATCACAATATGCAATACAGTAAATATTTGCGAATGTAAAAAAAAGCGATCTTTTCTGGAGTTTCTAATTTCAGTGACCATGTTTAGTTCCTAATTTTTTTATAAATCTCAGTCACATCAAATCTTTAAACGTATATATGGATGATTAAATATAGATAAAAAATAGTTAATTATATTTTTAGTCTATAAATATCGAGACGAATTTTTTGAACTAGTTAATCCATGTTTTTATAAAATTTGCTAAATAACAATGAAATGAAAGTACTACACGAATAAACGGCAAATTTTTTTGCCAACTCAACAAGGCCTCTTCACAGTTGGATTTGAGAGTTCAAACTTTACATAGTAGGTAAAAACTGCGCCCAAAAAAAAACTTTTTTTGGGGGAAAAAAAGGGCTACGGAACCGACGGAAATTGACGACCTCTCCCGTTCCGGCGGCCGACCGTGCACGACCTGGCCGCCTCGCGACCGTCTGCCTGCCCCCGCCCACTTGCTGACCCCCCGGCTCCGTTCCTGCTACCACTACCGCCATCCCAACCGGCTCGCGCGCCACCGCCATCTCCGCCCCCGCCCACCTTGCTGCCGCGGCCGTCTCCGTACCGCGCCCCCGCCCGCTTCGAGGACCCGAGGGGCTGCCCTCGATCTGACCCCACCGGGGCAGGATGGACAAGGGGAAATCGGTGGTGGCCGAGCTGGCGGCGTCATTCAGCGATGTCCGTGTCACGCCGCGCCAGAACCCCAAGCCCAAGAGCATCCTACCGTCGCCCTCCTTCTGTAAGCTCCATCCCTGGTCTTCTTGTTCGCTTATGTAGTATAGCTAACTAATAACTGTCTATCGTGGCTGTCAACTGTTGTAGGGGAACCGGCTGACTGTGTATTGGTTATGACTGCTTAGAGTTTCCGTGATTGATTTTGTGTGCTGCCGTGTTGGTGTCTCCTGCAAAACGAAACATGTATAGACAGAATTAAGATTTTTAGGATGATAAAGCAGTGGTGGATTTGATTGAGTTCAGTTTGTAGTATTTGTGTTGTGTGCTTCGCTTTGATCATTCTACTAGTTAATGGTATTTCGGGAAGATACTAAACTCCCACCGATTGACATGTATTCCATATTTCCAGTTGTTTCATGGATGATTTTTATGACCAACCACCAAGAAGATTACATACCAAAGTTAGGCGCTGTTTGGTTCCGTAATTTTATGACGTTATCAGTTCACAGGACAACTTGAATCCATTGAATTTGTTTGGTTCACTTGGGTGTAACCAGGTCCTGTGTAATCGGGTCCAGGAGACAGTGCAAATCCAGCGGTAATCATTACCACAGCTTGTTGGCCGGTAGGCATAACAGACAGAATTTAGCGTAGAACCAAGCAAAATGGAGAACCGGTTGCCCTGTAATCATCACATCCTGGATCTCATACCATTTACGTTTGCAGTATCATTTATGAACCAAACAGAACCTTAGTTCCTATTGAACAGAAATTGAAGCCTTGTTCAATAAATTGAAATGAATGAATGGTGCATTGTGTTAATAAACTCATTGAGATTACTTTATCAATTATTGTGCAGACCAGAGTAATTCAATCCTATTTTGTATCGGTTTCCAATTGTCCTTGTAATTGCATATGGAGCATTATCTCCAAATATTGACTTCAAAATTGTACATCAGATTCTTTCTCAAAGAAGGCTAAACCTCGGAAATTGGTCAGCTTGTGCCTTGGAACCCTTGGTCAGCATCTTGAAGATATCATCACTGATATTTCAGAATTTGTTGCCTTCTTTCCACCCCACATAAAGGTATCTTTATGCATCTATGTCTTTTGTTCGGTTGTCAATTTGTGCATCATTGCCTCGCTGCCTGAATAAAATGTTTATATATTAGACAGAGTTCACATTTTAGGTTACGCCCAATGCATTGCCGTGCTGGTGTTCACTAACTGAAAAGAAAAATGCATGTTCTTGTAGTTACTTCTAAGTTCATCAGAGCCCCCCAAAACCACAACTCTTCACTACCAAACAGCAAAGCTCTAGCTAAGCTCAGACATTCATGTCAATATGAGCATTGTGCATTCTAACATATGCTATTTCCAAACTTTAAAATACAGTACAAATACAACAGCAAGCAAACAAAAAATATAGATGGTCACTTCTTTTGGATTAATGCCCTCTATATTCATAGTTTGAAGCACGAGTTACAACTCACAAGTCAACTGGAAGAAAGGAGAGCATTTCGTAAACATATTAATCAGTGTTGGGAGCCATCAGATGAAGGGGCTGCCCAGGGCATTAACTACTTTTCCCGTGTGCCACTTGAGAGTCATGGTCATGTTGTTTTTCTTGTAATAGGATGTTTTGATTGAACCTCTAGGTGGCGTAGTGTGTAGTTGTATGGATTCTTACCCTTTTCTTTCTTCTTAATATATAATTATATGTGGCTTTCCTGCGTGTTCGAGGAAAAAGATTTAACATAGGAATGGTTAATATGATCAGTAGGAAGGAAGGAACTGTTAAAACAAAAGGTTGATGTTTGACATGTTATAAGGCTGTTTAACATTATATTTGGCCTTCTTGACTTCTTGTAGTAACTGTTGTTAGCAAGTTGACTCAAGATTTGCATCAGTATTTTTAAGGTTTTGAAGTGACCAGGTCCAGTAATTGCAAAACAATGGTTGTTAATTTAGTTCATACACTGAAATCTGATGTCTACATGTACTTATGCTGTTATGCATGTTATTGTGAGTTAGTGACAATTGAGTTTATTTATTATATGATACAGTTGGCAATTATGTCTATTGCAAGGAGAAGAAGGCTCCTGAATGATGAAGTTTTGACTTCTCTTGCTGAAAGCTCCTGGGAAATCCTAGATATATCTGGATCTGATGTAACTGATGCTGGTTTGGCTACTGTAGCAAATGTTTGTAGTAATTTACGGGCAGTTGATATTAGGTAAGTCTTTGTGCTTTGTCATTTTTTGCTTACTAAATGTTCAACTAAATTTGCATCTTACTTATGGCATCTTTCTCATGCAGTCGCTGTGATAAAATTACTACTGCTGGTGTGTCTGAGATTGTATGCCACTGCCCATCCTTGGAGATATTGAGATGTGGGTATGACTTCCAACAAATTGCATGCATAGCCTTAGGGTCAATCAATCTCAATGTACTTTCATGTCTTTACCTTCAATTTCTTTTTGATAAGTTAAGTATATGAGTGTCTTGGTGTATCCATACCTGTTATTTATGGCATCTTTCTCATGCATTCTTGATTTATATATTATATGGCAAGACCTGCGCTTGCTATTTGCTCAAACTGAACATATGAATGCATGGGACTGAAAAGAGAAAATTCTGTGATTCTTCACAGTTAACTAACAATAGGGTATCTCTTTTATCAACTGATATGTGACATTATTTTATATGAATCATCAATATTTATTGTTAAAAAAATAAATTTATATTTGATCATGTGTGCACAAGTCTACATGAGTTTGCATTCCAGCTTATGCTAGTAAATAGCCACCAGCCATTCACCTTGTGTGGGACTTTTCATTGTTTTTTGGTTTGCCCTTGCCCATGAGGCAAATATAACCTTTTGTTGAACTGTTGACTATGCATTGTATTCCGCTTCCCTCATAGCAGGATACTAAAAATAGCTTGAATCTTATGATTGCAGAGGCTGTCCAAGAAGTGAAGTAACGGCACGGAGGTGCTTGAATCTCTTGAAACCTAAATTGAATACTCTTGAAGAGGACTCATGGGAGGAACTTGATACGCTAGATATAGGAGGCGGTGCGGAGTCTTTAAGATGGCTTGTTTGGGTATGCATCCAAGTTCACTTCTTCTCTAGCTATGATTTATAGTGTGTTCACAATTCACGAATGCTTATCTTGTGTTCAATTAATATTTCCCCTGTTTTGCAGCCAAAGATAGATGATAACTCAAAGGAAACCCTAGCTGCCGAATGCCCTCGTGTTACTGTCAACCCACAGCCATCGCTGTTTGACCTCTCGGGATCCAAAGTCCCAGCTGAAGCACTGGCAAGCATACCACTGGACCATTCCATAGTTGAGGATATTGATCCCAAAACATGGGCTGTTTCTGCTGCTCCTCGAAGACCTGTTGCTCCAGCGAATCCAAATGCTCCACCAGAAATACCAATAGCAGAAAGGTTCAGGCTGGCCTATGTGGAGAGGGAAGCAAGGCTGGCACCCAAGAGAGCCAAGCGGGAAAGGCAGCAGCGGCGCCGCGCTGAAAGGGACTACATGATGAATGATATCGACGCGAGGTCGATCGCACTTGCTGCTCAAGCAAGCAGAAACCTGCGCAAGAGCTGATACCGAACTTCGCTTTGCTTCTTGTTTGTGCTGTTTGTTGTATGTATCTCAGTAAAGTAGTTGGCAAACACAATGGAGAAGGGAGACATGAGGCGAGAAATGTTGTTCAATCTTTCAAGGCAAATATAACATATATGAACAGAGTTTTGTATTGGGCAGTAGCAATGGCGTTTATACTATCATGTACTAGTACGAAAAAATCTAAATGTGAATACACAAATGCAAGGAAAGCGTGCCTTGATCAAATCATGAGTTGGTTGCCATTTTGTGATCCTGTTCGTCTGTATTTCATTGAATCTGGATGGCATGATTCATGTGAACTAGCTCTGTTTGGTAGAGCTTCCCCAGCTCTAAATTCTGTGCTGAAATTGATTCTCAGAGAAATGATCAAGAGAAGTGTCTCTCTAGACTACAGTTCACTTGAACTTATCAGTCACCGTACTTTAGGTTATTATCTCTCGTAGAAGCAGAATACTATTGAAACAGCCAAAATCAGTTGTAAATAAAGCGGTTATTATCTCTCGCAGAAGGAGAATACTATTGAAACAGCCAAAATCAGCCGTAAATAAAGCGAACAGAGCCCGTGCGAACTATCGTACACAGGGTTCAATTCAGAGAATCATTTCTCTCTAGGGCCCGTTTAGATCCTTGAAATTGAGTTCGTTTTAAGAATCATAATTTAGACACATTAATTAAGTTAATATGGTTGTATATGAATTATATTTGTATATACTCCCTCCGTCTTAGAATAAGTAGATTTCTAGAGTTGTCCTAAGTTAAACTTTTTAAACTTTGACCGAATCTTTAGAATAATACGTCAAGATTTATGATACCAAATTAGTATCATTAGATACATCATAGAATATATTTTCATAATATGTTCATTTTATATCATAGATATTTTTACTCTTTTCTATAAACTTGGTCAAACTTTAAAAAATTTGACCTGCACGGATTCTAGGAATCTACTTATTCTGAGAGAGAGGGAGTATATTATTAGCTATGTGAGAGAGTCAGAGAGATGCTCATATATTACATTTCTATCGTAGGGGAGTGAGTTAAATAATTCATTTACAATAACCTAAAGTTATAACATGGTGATCTATGGAATCCATTTTTCTCACACTATAAATTTAAGCTAGGCTTACATATAATCTTTGGAAAGTGGTACAATATCAAATTTGAAACCAAATAGGCTAAGTTATTGAAAAGACTTCAATTCAACCCAAATGAAGGGATCCAACATATAGTGTCTGAAAAGTGGTGGAATATCAAATTACAACTCAAATAGTGTAGTTTATTGAGTGGACTCCAATTCCACGCAAATGAAGGGATCCAAACGGCCCCAGATCTTTGCTAAATAGACCAGACCCTCAGTGGCGAGATTCGTGCGAACTGCCGTACGCAATTTTGTTGAAATCTGAATTCGCGTGTGAATCAAATCAAATCAACGCACAAAACAAAATCTGTAGGCACTGGGGTCAACAATTCTTAGATTTATACCAGGTTTATACCAAGTACAGATCCATACAAGAAGCTAGCAGAAACATTAAACCGATCCATCTGCACAGTATATATATACCATATATATATGTCATCTAACTTCAGTAATAATACTGACTAGACAAGCGACGAGCAGCGAGCGGAAAAGCTACCCGCTCAGCGCGCGGCGACCACGTCCGGCGACGCCGCCGGCGCGAACGCGTCCACGAACGCCTCGACGGCCTCCGGCGGCGGGGGCAGGAACACGACGGCCCGGGCGGCGGCGAGCTTCTTCCGCAGCGGGTAGCGCATCCCCCTCGCGGCGGGCCCGGACCCGAGGAAGCACGGCACGCCGTCCCAGGCGGCGGCGGCGGGCGGCGCGGGCGAGCGGGGAGGCGAGGACGGCGGCGGGAGCGGGGGCCGCGCCCGCGCGGCGCAGCGGAGGGAGCGCGCCAGGACCCTGGAGTCGCGGAGCCGCGCGAGCGCGCCCGGGCGGAGGAAGCGGTGCGGGCTGCCGCCGCCGCCCGCGGCCGCGAGCTGCTGCTGGCGCTCGGCCGCGGGGCGGCGCGCCGGGGAGCGGAGGCGGCGGTCCATGGATGGGGTTGGTTGGTTGGCGGAGGCGGAGGCGGGAGCGGGAGGGAGATTGGAACTGAGCGCGGGTTTGAGGAAACGGGAGGAGGGTTTGGATTTTATGACACGAGCGAGATTGATGGATCGAGCGGGAAGAAGGAAACGAAAACGAGGCCCGGCGGGAAGGGGGTGGGTTGTGATGGATCGCATCGGATCGGAGGGTGATTTCAAAAAATGGGAGGGAGGCGTAGGCGGTTAGGCGTAGACTTGCGTCATTCGATTCGATCAAATCTTCCGCTCGCGCTAGGTTACCATAGAAAGATCGATCTTCAAAAGCTCCTTGGGGGCACGGGGCACCCGATGAACGAATTAGTTAGCTAGGCCTCCCAATGAGTACTCCCTCCGTCCCTAATGGTGTGTTTGGTTTAGGGAACGAAGCCATGCTTCATGAGGTGATGCATCATGAGTTCATCCCATAAATTTTGGTGGAACCAACTCATTCCCCATCCATATACTAATTATTAGCTTATGAGGAATGAGGTGGTGATGCATCAACTCATTCCATTCCACCAACCAAATAGAAAAAAATGAGGAGTGAGAAGATGATGGACCACCTAATTTCTCAAACCAAACACCCTATAAATGTCTGTCGTTTGCGCTTCTCAAGAAACAACTTTGACTAAATATGTATTAAAAAGTATTAATATGTAGGATACATAATTAGTATCGTTGGATAGATATTTGAATCTAGTTTTTTAACAAAATTATTTGGAGATACAAATGTTGCACATATTTACTATAAATTGAGTCAAACTTGTGACACGCACACTAACGGCGACAGTCAATTAGGGACGGAGGGAGTACGTCAAAGATTAGCTTAGATTTTTTTTTTATTGGTTTCCATTTCAAATCGTCGTCGTACGCCAAGAACGTCTCTCATCACGCTTTACGCCAAGACCAAAAGTTTTTCTACACATACGTACGCCGCTTGCTACATGCATACACGTCGACGCTCTGCTGGTCCGCACTCCCACTCCAGTCTCCACGTACGCTAGCAAAAGCCACCGATCTCTACTTGACCAAACTGTTGGACACGGTGACCAAACTTTGTCCTATATTTTCTTGCCAGAAGTTAGTACAACCCGGGGCTGCATCGTTCAGCCAAGAGACTCTAGTGGTTAGGCTTTAGGGGTTATTAGCTGTTGCAATTGCCCTCTTATAGTTTCTACCCTGCATGCAGCAAGTGAGAAAATGTTGAAGTAGCCTTCAGAAAGCGAAGAATGCAAATATATATAGTTTTTTTTTTTATCAGGACAATCAATATATGTATGGCCATCCAACTTGTTAAAAGAATCAGTCAGCTCTACACTACACCCTTAAATCCTCGACTGCCACCAGCGGACGCTGAGTAAAATCGCGGCCTGCGCCAGTGGTGTTGCCTAATTGTAAATCATTTAGCCACCTAGTTACAGACAGGCCTACATATGAATCAGACACATTCTTTGCGCAATGTACAGATACACAACGGATCACTTTTTGATTAGAAAGAAGCGGTTAGCAGTGCCTTTTCGTCCTCTGAACACTTCTTATGAACCCCCCAGATGTTCTGCACAGAGTTGCAGATACCACTGCATTTCCAATCGAATGAGGCGGCGCAGGTGTTCCCAGCCTGAGCTTTCCATTCGCAATCTGTGATCAAAATCGACATGCGCGAGGACATTATTGCTTTTTCTTAGCAACTTTAGCCGTAGCTTTTGAGAAGGTAATTATAGATGGGGATGGTGCTCCAAATGGTTATCCGCGGTTCTCCTCTAGTTCAATTTAAACAACTAACTAGACAATTTTTCTCCTCATTTTTGCAATCTAGTTCATTTAGTTGAACTAGGGGAGAACCGCGGATAACCATTTGTAGCACCACCCCCATCCTTAAAGGTAATGCAAACCCTGAAGTAAATTGGAGAGTCAATCTGAACTCATTCTGGTTAAGAAAATAACAGAAGCTCACCAGGTGGAGTGCCGCAGCACAGTCTGCGGTCATCAATATGCTCAACATCTAACCCTATCAACCAAGCTCCCAAAGACACATCCTCGTTGATATACTTGTGCAAAACATGCCTGCGATGATCAAATTAGCAGAAACAATTTTAGTATGGTTGCAACGAAATAGGATTGGAGAGGTGTCATATATACTTTCATATTCTGAGAGAAAAAGACTAGATAGGGTATATCTCACTTGTTTAGCGATATATAGGCTGCCAAATCTTTTGAAATAGCATATAGTTGACCAGTGGCATGCCGAAAATATTTGTTACCGGCTTCCCCAAATTTCCAGTGCTCAGGCTCATAGTACCTCACATCCCTGCACAGCGGCAATCTCATTGTAACAACTGGCAAAAGCAAGTAGTAAATACTAACAAACTAAAGAGACTGTTTTTCTTTACTTGTCAGAGAGGACAGGGCCAGACTTCATGCATCCAATGTATACCCTGGGCTTTAAAATATGTTTGGATAAGATATTTCCAAGTGTTGCTGCAAACGTAAAATTGTCATTTTAGGAATAGAATGTTACTGGACATACAAAGACAATTGGTGGGTGCATGAGCCTTCGATATGCTAACAGTCAACACTTGACTGACTTTTCCTTGTTCCTTTGAAATTAACAGATTAGACAACAGCAAACTTATCTTCAGATCAGCATACAAGTACTTGGCAATACTTGTAACTATCCTATCAAAGGAAATACCTTTTCTAGTAGCAGAAGGATAACAACAAAAGAACTGGATCAAAATTTAATACCTATATTAACATGTACATCGTCGTCGACCTTCACATAGAAGTTAGCATCCCATAAAGCAACAGCTGTAGCAAAGTATGTCCTGGTTTTCCCTGACAGTTCAAGGTATCCTTCAACATGATCCTACAATGCAAGTGCACAAGACTAAAATTAGAGTGAAAAAACGTAAGGAAAGTAATAATGACCTCAAAACTACAGTCCACATATGGATCTAGAAGGCAATGGCGGGACCAAGTAACTGTTAATGAACCAGATAAAGTGAAATCTTACCAGCCTCATGAAGTCTCCATGTTTCGTACCCTCTGCCTGAATTGCCCTATCGACAATTCCACCTGAAATAGCACTAAGAGAGCATAGACGAAAATTACTTGCTTGTGCGACAGTAAACTAAAAAGGAAAAATATTTGTTTTAGTGAAAAGAAAAACAAAATTGTCCAAGACTTTAGCCTAACAACAGGTAAACAGGACTTTCACCAACTTAAGGATTAACTTGTTACCAATCATGTTCCTTGTAGTATGTCACATTTTGCTGACATCTACAAACTTTATCATTGGCATACATTGATGATATGTTAGAAGCTTTATGGGCCCAGATGCTATCAAAGCTAACTCACATGGAAGATAGGTAGAAAAAGAAATTGCCATTCACATAAAGAGTTAAAAGAGTTGGTTGTATGGTACAATGAATAAAACAGATTTCTTCATTACTATAGTGATATATCTACACTGCAAGATAGAGGTCGCCACTAGCGTTCTATCAATTATGCTGATGTGGCCGAGAAAATTCTATATGCCAAAGCAAATGCGTGTGGCATGCATGCAATCAACAACCCATACTAGTTAATGACGAAAATTAAGTGGAATCTATAAATAACAGAGAGATGCTGCACACCTGTGACCAATTACAAAACGAATTATGATCCCCTTTTCGTCCTCCAGCTTTTTCCTTATTTCCCCTGGTTTAAAGTATTACTTCAATGTCAATGTTTTATACCATCAGGCTGCTTGAAGAACAAACGAGGCACTTTTACAGGGAACCCAGTATGAAAAAAACCTTTAGGCATCCAGGTGTTGCGGATAGAATCCCTTCTCTTGCGACTGCTAAAAGCAGTGTTGATACCTATTACCATAAGGTACTTGCGCCTACCAGTAGACTCAGAAGCCTTGTAGTCTTCCTGCACCGGGGATCCATTGAGAAAAGAATCTTGTAGAGTTCTTGCCGCAGAGAGTTCTGTCTCCAAGTTCGCTATTGTCTTATCTAAAGTCCTGCAAGAAGCCAGTTCAAATCCAATTAGAAAGAATTTCCTTGAAGCTTCCATGAATCAAATCAAAGAGCCAGAAGACATATATGAATGTATGATCACCACATACTGTGAATTATGGTGAGTATCTGAGATATGTAACATGTCACTGTAATCGTGTTTTCCGTGAACCTGGTAACAAAAGGGCATAAATTTGCATCAAGATCAATGGGCCACATGAAAGCAGGGTTTCAGGAAATAACTGCAGCAAGCCAGCAAGGAAGTAGAATACTTTGCGTACATTACAGTCTGCAGTCTCACGCTCAGCCTCTTCCCCTCTTCTTAAATTTGGTACTTCGACCTCATCTGCTTCTGGCAAAGTCCACATCCTGGAGAAAGCATTTGTCAAGATCACTAACTACTCCACGAAATTTTAGCTCTGCGAGGAATTCGGATGCATGTTTCCCCTCAAAAAAAATTCGGATGCATGTTGCAGACCCGCAACCATAGTGAAAAGCAACAGATGACTGGAGTTACAAAGGGCTGTATGGTCCAGACTAGCAATCAACTCAAAGCAAAAACACAGCAGCTGGTTCCATGGTTGTAAGTACGCGTTAGCACTGAACAATCCAAACGGGCAGGGTCATTCACACACAGGGCTCGGCGTCAAGATCAATATATGAACAAACAAGCCAGCGTAACAAAGCTGACAAATTCTGAACTCTTGAAGCCGTGAGCAGCTGAGCACTCCCAGTGACCCAGTCCCAGTTTGAAATGGGCAAGTCCGCAAGTTGAGGTATTCAGCGAACTTAAGTCCTGGTACCCACGAGACACGAGTTCAGAGTTGAGGTAAACAGTGCGGTCATCTCCAAGTACAAGCAACCTACATTCCCCCTGCAGCCCCAAACCGCAGAATGTAGCTGACCAGAAAGAAACCCAAGGATCTTACCCACATCCATCCATCGTTCCTACCAAGGAGCGCTGAGCCTGAGGAGCGTGCAGACCGAGGCACGAGTGTCGACAGGATGAACTCGCGAAGTCAAGATCTCATGGAGCGAGAGCGAGCGGCGGAAATATACCTGTCGGTGAAGAGCAGGCCGAGGCAGAAGCTCCCGACGCAGAGCAGCAGCACCCACCTCCTGGCCACGCCATCGGCGCCTCCTCCCCCGCGCCTCCAGCCCATGTCCGCCGCCAGCCACCACCACCTTCTCCTCCTCTCAGGTCCCGCGGCAGCAGCACAAGGACATGGACGCCCCCCAGGCCAGGAAGGAGGAGACCGAGGCGCGAGGAATGAAGCCATGCTCCGGATTCTTTAATCCCGGAGGCCGGAAGCCCGGAACGGAGGCCGCCACGGTCCACGCTCTCCCCCATGAGGTCGGCCGTGCGTGGCATGAGACCCATGTGCGCGGGCGGGAGGCGGCCACCGACAGCGCAGCCGTGCAGGGTACACTCTCATCTGTCCCTGATGCGAGTAAAAAAATAATCAATGGCAGCCTCGCGCCGCCCCGTGTTGGCTGGCTGGAGGGTTGATCGTATCGGAATCGGAGGGAAGCGAGCGTGATTATGGAATTGCGGCGGCGGCAGGTCAGCTGCAGTGCAGATGCAGAGTGGGGGGCACGCGCGTCGGATTCATCAGAATCCAGACGGTGCGTGGTAGCGGTAGGCAGTAGGCACTAGGCTAGCCTAGGTACAGAATGGCAGGTCGTGCCCGTGCGCCGGCCGGCTTCCTTGGAGCTCCGTCGCGTACTGTGGAGCAGGCGCGTGCCGGGAAGGGAAAACAAGAATTGTGGAGCGCCTGTGAGCCGGGACGGCCGGACGGGGTCACCTCACCGCTAGGAAAAGGAACCTCGTCGTGCCTTGCGCGACGAAAGGAAAGGGAAACCACCGGTCCGCTTCACCGTGAGCGAGCGGCGGCGGCGGCCCGTGGCTGTGCGCTGGATGGGATGGAACGGGACGACGCGGCGTGTGGCGGTGGCGCGGTCCCGTGTCCGTGTGCGCGATGCTGCCTGGGCGCCTGCCGCCTTTCGTGTTGGTCGTCGGCTGCTGACGTCAACTCCTTCCAAGTGGGTGTGGGGAGATCAACGGTGTTACTTTGAAAAAAAAAACTGTTGTCAGTTTGAACTCAACAGTTTGGCAGTGAAATGATTTGGATGCAAATTGCGTCACTAAGGGTCAGGTACAACTTACAATAACTTTATGAGCTGTTGTGAGTTGTTTTTTAGTCAAACATCATTTTCCAAAATAGTTTCACTCATAAAGCTGTTTTATTCTCCCTCTCACACAAAAGCATAAACTGAGATGATGTTGAAAAAAAATAGTTTTTATAGTTTACACCCTCATTTCTCTCTCTTAACTATGCATAAAGTTGTTGGTGAAGCTATTTTGTCAAACACTTTTTAAAAAAAAACAGTTCAGGTTCACTAGTGAAGCTAAACTGTGCCAAACGGGGCCTAATTAAGAATACCTACCATTCAAAACATATATAGTAGTTACCTCAAGCATCCATATTAAGTTTCATCTTATTGCATCCATATTAAGTTTCATCCTATTGCATCCATATTAACTATGTGAGTTTCATCCAACAATGAAGACAACTATTGCATATACACTATAGATGTTTAAATAGGTGGATAAACCAAGAGCTATTTTAAGTGTGTGTTTTTATAACAACTATTTTAAGTGTGGGGCGTAATATAAAAGCTCAGCTGGTGGCGAAGAGCCAAAAATTATATGTATGAGCCAATCAAACAGTCGACAACTCGTCTTTTGAACATTGTAATTATATTGTCTATTGTCAACACCTTGTTTGACAACATATGAATTTTGTTGCTAACAATGTATCAATAAGTGTACATTAAACAATTTTGAAAAAGGCATGACCAAGTTTGTTAAGTATGAAGTAAAAAATTACACGAATTAGGATTATCTGAATTTGCAGACAGCCAAGCACTACCAATTACCAACAATGAAAAAGGTCGTTGCTTAATTTGGCTCAACAAGCTACGGGGTTGGGGGAAGCCATGCAAGGATTAAGTGAGTTAGTGTGGCGGTTGGGGGAAGCCATGCAAGGATTAAGTGAGTTAGGGCCTGTTTGGTTCCCTCCTACTAAAATTTAGTGACTAAACTTTAGTCACTTTTAGTAGCTAAGTTGCCAAACACCCCCACTAAAAGTGACTAAAAAGTCCTTTTAGTCACTTTTAGTCCCTTTTAGTAGGGGTATTGCTATTAAAAGTGACTAAAGTTTAGTCACTAAATTTTAGTGGGAGGGAACCAAACGGGCCCTTAGTGTGGCGTGGGTGATTTTTTTTCTCATGATTGTTTATTTGATAGAGACGACCTAGAAGGAAACGAGATAACTACGGAGTACACTACATGTTCATCGGGTTACATAGAAGTAGTAAATTACTCCCTCTGATTCAAACCATAGAGTACTTTCGTTTTATCATAAATCAAACATTTTTAATTTTACCTAATAATTTTATAAAGAATGAACCGAAAATCTAAATACCAAATTAGTTTCAATGAATTCTTAGTGAAAAATATTTTGATAGTACATCATTTATTTAAACTTGTAGGAGTTAATATATTTTTCTTAATCTTTATCAAAGTTATAGATCTTTGACTTAGAACACCACCACTATAGTTTAGAAACAAGGAACTAGCTAGTAACAAATTAACCAAGCTACATAGCCCCTTCTTCTTTGGTCTATTGATAATCTTAATCCACCCGGTGCCATGTAAACCATTGCACCCCTTCCCTCTCCCCACTCCGCCACTATAGATGTTCCATCCTCATACTGTATTTTTACTCTATTTTTTAGAT
Organism: Coix lacryma-jobi var. lacryma-jobi; assembly: GCA_009763385.1. Lineage (NCBI taxonomy): Eukaryota > Viridiplantae > Streptophyta > Magnoliopsida > Poales > Poaceae > Coix > Coix lacryma-jobi. The sequence goes on from CM019824.1 coordinate 9,483,452, forward strand.
ATTTTTACCTAATGTGCCACTAAAAAAGTGACTTTACTCTATGTTGAGGTCACATCAAATATTTTTACTCGAGTGACACATATTTTTCTCTCTAATGCATATAGGCCTGCCTTGCCAGGCTCCCTCTCCTCCCCATCCTCCAACCAGCAATATGGGGTGTATTTGGTTGGTCTGTTCCACCCATCATGTGTTTGGTTAGTCTGTTCCACCCATCATGTATGAGCGGAGGCGTAAAATCTGAGCGAGAAGACTATTTGGTTAGCTCCAAATTGAGCTTGACTACCTGGCCAGACTGAGCAGATGTAGGATGAGTGTGATGGACCCCACGTGTCAGTCTCACAAGTTAGACAGATTGTATCCGCTCATGCAGCCAACCAAACAACATCTCCATTTTTCTACATCCGCATATGCAACCTCACCAAACACCTTCTTTTCTGAAATACGGTTCCACTCAGCCTGCATCCACACAATCAGGATATACGATACAAGCCTCACATCCATGATGTATGCCTCTCCATCTCACTTCTCTCATGTGCGACAATGCCTCCCAGCCGCGCTCGTAGTCTGATCTCATCTTTGCACACCCGTATCCCAAGTGTGCGCCACACCACCTCTCCCTTCCTTCCCGTCCCACACTAGTTGCTCTCTCTTCTCATCCTTTTCTCGTGCCAGGATTGCATGGCAAAGCCATATGGGCCAAGGAAAAAAAACAAGTACCTACCAAATTAATAACATCCTAAAATGTTTAACTGATTCTTTGTAGTGGTCAATCCTTGTAACCAAGTGCGGATCTAGAAACAAATATTAGTAGAGAGGCTATTTCTCATCTTGACATCTTCTACCTGCTGTTACAATTTATATATATATATATATATAAGGATGGGCTCCAAGCTTGCGGCAACCATAGGATGGGGCTTGTTGATCCCTAATTGAACTTCTCTCTCTCATTCTCCCTAGTGCAAAATCAACCCCTTTGTTACCTACATAACTCTCTCATGTGTGTTGTTTGTGTAATAATAATACACAACCCATCATCTTGATCTCCTCCATTTTTCCTATCTTATCCTCACCATTATGTGAATCAATGGCTAAACGCAAATCTTAAAGCATTTTTTCTAAAAAAAAATCCACCTCTTGATTTCATCTAGCTGTGTCCTCTCTGTCATCCATTCCTCATGAACACTTGTGAATCTATGACTAAACACAAATCTTAAAAGCATTTTTTTCCAAAAAAATCTCTCAGTACTCCTTTGTCCTTACACACTATCTAAATTTGAGTTTTTTTGTAATAAATAAATTTGACTAATTATTTTTTTTTGTAATAAATAAATTTGAGTAATTATATTAACAGCCAACACTAGATATATGGTGATCCTCATTGTGTAGTCCCCCATGCATGAATGAATTCATCTAGAAGCAGATCGATCGACGGCGAGCGAGCCTAAAAGAGAATGAGCGAGAGAGTCGTCGCGTAGGCTACATAGCCGGCGGACACGACTCTGGAGTGGACAGCAGGGTGCAGTGGTGGAATGGAAAGAAAGCTCCGGCGATCTCGCCGATGCCACCAAGCGCGCGCGCGTGCAACGGTCCTAAACTAAACTTAGAAGAAGATGATATCTTTGCGCATGCACGCACGCACGCAAATGCCATGCACGCCACGCCAACGCATGCAACCGCAGCATTCAGAGTTGAGGTATTCAGCGAACTTAAGTCCTGGTACCCACGAGACACGAGTTCAGAGTTGAGGTAAACAGTGCGGTCATCTCCAAGTACAAGCAACCTACATTCCCCCTGCAGCCCCAAACCGCAGAATGTAGCTGACCAGAAAGAAACCCAAGGATCTTACCCACATCCATCCATCGTTCCTACCAAGGAGCGCTGAGCCTGAGGAGCGTGCAGACCGAGGCACGAGTGTCGACAGGATGAACTCGCGAAGTCAAGATCTCATGGAGCGAGAGCGAGCGGCGGAAATATACCTGTCGGTGAAGAGCAGGCCGAGGCAGAAGCTCCCGACGCAGAGCAGCAGCACCCACCTCCTGGCTAACTGATTCTTTGTAGTGGTCAATCCTTGTAACCAAGTGCTGCGGATCTAGAAACAAATATTAGTATAGAGGCTATTTCTCATCGTGACATGTTCTACGTGCTGTTACAAATTTTTTATATAAGGATGGGCTCCAAGCTTGCGGCAACCATAGGACGGGGCTTGTTGATCCCTGGTTGAACTTTTTTTTCTCTCTCTCATTCTCCCTAGTGCAAAATCAACCCCTTTGTTACGTACATAACTATCGCATGTGTGTTGTTTGTGTAACAATAATACACAACCCATCATCTTGATCTCCTCCATTTTTCCTATCTTATCCTCACCATTATGTGAATCTATGGCTAAACGCAAATCTTAAAGCATTTTTTTTTCTAAAAAAAAATCCACCATCTTGATTTCATCTAGTTGTGTCTTCTCTCATCTGTTCCTCATCATGATCTCACTTGTGAATCTATGTGGCTAAACACAAATCTTAAAAGCATTTTTTTCCAAAAAAAAAAATCTTATTAGTACTCCGTCCACACTATCTAAATTTGACTATTTTTTGTAATAAATAAATTTGACTAATTATTATTAATATTAACAACCAACACTAGATATATGGTGATCCTCATTGTATAGTCCTCCATGAATGAATTCATCTAGAAGCAGATCGATCGACGACGGCGAGCCTAAAGAGAATGAGCGAGAGAGTCGTAGCGCAGGGCTACATAGCCGGCGAACACGACTCTGTACAGGGGTGGTGGAAAGAAAGCTCCGGCGATCTCGCCGATGCCACCAAGCTAGCGCGCGCGCGCGTGCAACGGTCCTAAACTAAACTTAGAAGAAGATGATATCTTTCTTTGCGCATGCACGCACGCACGCACGCAAATGCCATGCACGCCACGCCAACGCATGCAACCGCAGCATTCGGGGCGGCGCGGAAATAGGCGCGGCGGCGAGCGCTTCGCGGGGCGATCCGGGAGCTCCACCGCCCACCTCATCACGGAACCCTCTCTCTCCCTCCGCCCGGCGCGCGCCCCCGCCCCGTGCGCGCGCTCTGCCGCCCGCCATTACCACGCCTCTCACCCCCCCCTTCAATTCGTCTTCCCCCTCCTTCCCTCCGCGCCCAGGGGCGGAAGGCCGTCGCGCCCCCCGACCACCACCACCCGCCGTGCCCGTTCGTGCATTCTTCGCGCGGTTGCATTGCATGGCTGCGCGCTGCGCTAGCTCCGGGAGCCTGCACGACTAGCTAGCGGGTCGGCGGCCTGCTAGGCGCGCGGGGCACACCCTTCTTCATTCTCTCCCCGGCACGTTCGCCGGAGGAACTGAACTGACTGGCCGCCGTCTTCTCGCTCTCTGCCCTGTTCCCGGGGCTGAGAGGGGAGGAGAGAAGGCCACGCCCGTGCCGTGACTAAGCTGTGGCGGACGGAACGACGATGGCGAGGAACGGCGGCGGCGGCGGGCTGAAGAAGGGGCCGTGGACGCAGGCGGAGGACAAGGTGCTGCAGGACCACGTGCGGCGGCACGGCGAGGGCAACTGGAACGCCGTGCGCCGGGACACGGGGCTGCAGCGCTGCGGCAAGAGCTGCCGCCTCCGCTGGGCCAACCACCTCCGCCCCAACCTCCGCAAGGGCCCCTTCTCCCCCGACGAGGAGCGCCAGATCCTCCTCTTCCACGGCCTCGTCGGCAACAAGTGGGCGTTCATCTCCTCCAGCGTGAGTCCCAGTCCCACTCCCAGCACACCTCCTGCTCATCATCATCGTCGTCGTCTTTGATTTCGATCGCGTGCGTGCTTGCCATTGCCATTGCCATTGCCAGCTCCCAGGGAGGACGGACAACGAGGTCAAGAACTACTGGAACACGCGCCTCAAGCGCCGGCAGCGCGCGGGCCTGCCGCTCTACCCGCCGGACCTCGAGCGGGAGATCGCGATTCTCCGCGCGCACAACGTGAACCCGATCGCCGACGCCGCCAATGCCGCCCACGTCCACGGCAACGCCGCCAGCCTTCCGCCGCCGCCGCCGCCGCCACTCCTCTACGATGCCGGCAACGGCAACCCGTTCGCCGCGCTGCCGCCGCCGTCCACGGCCTCGCAGCAGTCGATCAACCAGAACTACCTGCTCCTGAACCAGATGCAGGTGTTCCAACACTACGGCGGCGGCCACCAGCAGCAGCCGGCGGCGTTCCACCAGGACAACGGCAGCGCGGCGGCGGCGTTCGGCGGCATCGTCTCCTGCTCGGCCGGCCTGCCCCCGCTGCTGCCGATCGCCGCCAGTAGAGCGCAGGCGGCCGAGCTCCCTGCTTCCAACCAATTCGACACCTCCAGCAGCGGCAGCGGCGGCGGCAGCGGCGGGGGCGGCGGGCTGCTGGAGTCGATGCTGATCGGCGACGAACACCTGCTGCTGCGGCCCAACCCGAGCATGGTCAAGGTCCCCTCCATGCCCGCGCTCTCCTACCGCGAGCCGGCGGCGTCCAGGCAGCTGCTGCCGCCCGCCCAGCACGGCGCCGCCGGCAGCGACGGCGACGTCACCTCGCACGCGCAGTTCCCTCCGGGACCGGGAGACGACGACATCAACCATGGCGCGACATGGGACCTCACCTTCTTCGGTCAGTTCTTGATCAGATTTTTTGCTCCCGGAAATGAAGAGATAGATAAACTGACGCCGATTTCGAATGTAGAATAATAGGACGGTCGAACACGAACGTGCGTACACCGCGGCGCAAACGCGATGATGATCCGTCGTCTCACAATGTCGTCGTTGCATTGTTGCATGCACCGGGAAACCGGTGGTGCGTTTTCAGAGGCCGTGAAGAAGCCGGCGAAGAGGAGGACGGCGAGCGAGGCGGGGATCTCCGACATGTTCGCCGCCGTCGCCCCGCCGGCGGCCGGGGATTGGTTCGGCGCAGCATGCGGCGGCGGGTCCACGGGGCCGCCGTCGGCCGCCACCACCGACGACGAGTTCAACCTGGAGATGCAGCAGTTCATGTCGTTGCTACCGCTGTCGATCGATGATGACGAGCACGGCTGGAACGCATAATGTGGGCAGGATGGAAAATCGGAAACTATGTGTGTAGAGCGTGTATTTGCTTTGCTTATTCTGCGAGAACAGTGTGTACGCATTGTTTTTGTAATCAGCCTATTCTTGGATCCTTCTATGTTCTAGACGTCGATCCAGTTTCAAACATGTTGATATTGCTAATAGGGCACCATGGGGCGTGGGGAAGACACCAAATAGTCCATATATCCATGCATACAAAAATCCCCTGCAACAGCGATGCAATGCAATCCGGCTGCTGTGTAGCTACGTTGAGTCAAATATTTTAAATTCTAACTAAATATTACTTGTCCCCGATTCCTAGAATACACATGTCAATTATTTTTATAATTTTATAGAAAAGAGTAACAACATTTATGATATAAAATATATTATATGGTATGTCTAATGATACTGAGTTGATATCATAAATTTTAATGGGTTTTTCAAAAAAAATTAAATCAAAGTTTAAAACTTCGACTTAGAACAACTCCATAAATATATTTATTCATGAAGAGAGACAGCATTCCCTCCATGTCCTTAAAGAAAACCGTTTTGAGGTTGGAGTCAAACATTACAAACTTTGATTACAAATAAATTCTTTTGGGTTGAGTTTGAAAATATAAACTGATGTAAGTAGATTCATCTTAAAATATAACTTCATAAAAGTATATAAAAACTATATTTAATAGTAAAGCGGTTAAAGTTGTTTTTTCAAAGACCATATCGATGTCCAAAATGATTTTCTTTAGGGACATATAGATAGTAATACTTAGTCCCTTTGTCCCAAAATAAAAATTGTTCTTGTTTCCCCAGAAGTCAGTTTTAAAAACTTTGACCAATCATATATAAAATATTAATATTTATAATACATTAGTATAATTAGATATATCATTAAATGTTTTCATAATAGACTTATTTGGAGATATAAATGTTGCATGCATTTTCTACAAAACTAGTTAAAGTTGAGATAGTATAACCTATACATATCTGATTTTTTTTGGATGGAAGAAGTACTGTTTATGCATATAAGCATTCATGGACTCATGGCAAAAATATTCAATAATTATTGAATACTATTTTTTATATAAATCTATTTAAAATGACTGGTTGACTTATCAAAATATGAGATGGAGATTTATTTGGGGTGGAGAGGGAGTGTATATAATAATTAAGTACCTAATTAAGAGATATATTATGAGAGTTATAGAAAAGTTAGGGTGTCCGGCCCCCTCAAACCCCCTTCCCTCCGCCGCTGCTTAGGCCAGTCTCAATGGGGGTTTCATGGGAGTGTCATGCACATTAAATATGGTGTCATATCAGGAAAAATTGCTTTTTGCATAAAATGAGAGGAGAGAGAAGAGAGAAAGTTTCATTCCCACGACACTACCTGGGCGGCGTTTCCAATACCATGAAACCCAATCGAAACTACCACTGAGAACGGGAAAACGTTTCATCAGCAGCCCACCAGGTCCGCGCCGCCGCGCCCGCCGTCCGCCGCACCTCGAAGTCGTTTGCGTTGCGCCACCGCGAGGCCGTCCGCGATGCCGCGAGTCCTCCGCGCCACCGCAAGGCCGTCCGTGAGCCGCTCCGGCGCCGCGGGCGAGCGAGGCCACCGCGCGGGCGAGCTGCTCCGCCGCCTCGATGTGAGAGGGAGGGAGAGGATGTGAGAGACTGTCGTGGGAGGAGGAGGGATGTGAGAGACCGGGACCCACGAACATTAAAATAGGAAGTGAAATCGTGTGATGAAATAATGTATTGAGAGAGATACCGTTTCATTGTATAGTTTCATGTTTTTTTTTTTGAAACTGGGAGATGAAACCTCTCATTGAGACTGACCTTATAAGCCGTTGTGGCTGCACCTATTTGCTGCTTTTTAAATCTGATCAACAATGTTCATCATGTTGGGGCAGCCGCTGCGGCTGCTTGCTAAGCGGCCATTCAAAAAACCGGCTCAATAAAATGATCAAGTGTGAATAAGCAGTTCGTTGTGCAACATAATAAATATGAAGGAATCTGGCTTTGTTAGGCCAGTCTCATTACTGAGTTTTATTGTGTTTTTTTCAAAACCGTCATATCATATAAAATAAAATAAAACTTATAACAGAGGTGAGAACCTCAATTGAATTGATTCTTTGTCGATTCCATCAAAATATAACACGAAGCATGGTAAAAACAGTTCTTTTAACTCTAAGCTTCTAATTTAAATAGAAAAATAATTATCTCGTGATCTATATGACTAGTCAAAAGTGATTCTCTCCGAAAAAGCTAAAACTGCAGCTCTCCCAGACCCCCTCTAATTGTTTTTTTGTTGTTCTGTTCTTCGTCTCCGCGCGGTAACTGTACAAAACAAACTTTTAAGCTTAAATAGTTCATGATTTGATAACACTATGCTACAATAAACATGTGCTAATAATAAATTAATAGTCTAAATAAATTTGTCCACGGTTTCTTGATGAAATATATAATTTGTTTTTATTAGTCTATTTTTAATAGACTAAAAATAGACTAAATTAGTGCCGCAACATCCGATATGACACACAAAAACTTTTCATTTTAACTAAACACTCCAACGGTCACTAACCGTCTATAATTATTATTTGATCCGAAACAACTACTTAAGCAGATAAAATTGTCATTTAAATGGGATAAGCTAATGATTAATTGAAAACGGTCCGTATATCACCATGTAGCATTTAAAAGATGAGTATATGAGCTAAATGACCGTGATTATAACACAAGGACAATTTACATCATGTAATAAGAATAACTATACAGCGAGTCTAGGCAATTATTTGCTCGTTTTAAGTACTACACGACAGCAATACATGGACAGTAACTCGAAATTAAAGGACAGGAAGCCCAGAAACACTGTTTTGGGGGTGGTGTAGGCGTGGGTGTGGGTGCAGAGAAAGCTAGGGACGAGAACGAGAGGAAATGCAGCTTGACACCGGTTTAGTTAAGCAGATCGAGCAACTGTTGTCGGTTGGCTAGAACAAGGCCCCGACCGCTGCTTGCACGAGCTGAACCGCGCGACGTGCATGTGCAGCATCCGCCCCTGGACCTGGGAAACGGCGGGCCGTGAGAGCTAGCAGCAGCAGCGCAACGCCGGCCACCCAAACGAGGAAGCCTGCAGCGGCAGCTTGGGCGCGGCTTGAGTCGGTGTCGTCGTCGTCGTCGTCGTCGTCGTTGGGTCCGGCGTGGAAGATAGCCGAGGCCCCTAGCACCATGAGCATCGCGGCGGCGTCGCGGAGGAGCCGTCGGCGACGGAGCGCGGGGGGAAGGCGGCGGTAGAGGATTGCTGCCGTGTTGAAGACGTGCACCAGGACGCGGCAGAAGACGATGGCGAAATTAGCCGCCATTGGCATTGCGGGTGCAGTAGAGAAGCAGATGCCGCAGCTTCGGCAGGCTTGCAAGGTGTGCGCGAGTGCCTTTTGGGTTTGGTGGTCTGATGAAAATGGCCGTGTAACGCGTACTTTTATAGAAGTGGGCTGTCAATTGATGCCCAGCGGAGCGGCAGCAAAAGGGCGCGCCACTTTTGACTCGTCCTGGAATGGATCGTCATTGATGCCCAGCGATGGATCGGATGAGCAGAACCGCACCCGGGTGCGGCCGCCCCCTTTATCTATCACCGCTCCTCTTGCTTTACGATCCGTGCTGAGCAACACTCTCAGTTTTCTCTCTCTACCTGTCATGCTTTGCGATCCGTGCTGCCTAACCAAGAGTGTTTGTCAGCCGCTGGATAAGGGGGGCGGCAGCACCCCGGTGTGGGAAAACCGGGTTGAGCGATGGATCCGTCCACGTCCATCCTCAAGATCCAAGATCTTTCGTCTATTGGAAGTTGTTGCTTATCACACGAAAACCATCGGCCACACAGTCAATGAATGTCATTATCCGTAACATTTTGTTTGTTTCGATTCGGCGGTACAATACGAAATAAATGGATCGTCATCGATGCCCAGCAATGGATGATGCATCCATCCATCCACGCGTCCACGAATGGAGTCGTCATCGATGCCCAGAAAATGGATCGTCATCGACGCCCAGCAATGGATCCATCAACATCGATACTCAAGAATTAATGGATCCATCAACATCGATACTCAAGAATTAATGGATCCATCAACATCGATACTCAAGAATGGATCGTCATCAATCGTCACCGATGCCCAGCAATGGATCCATCCACGTCCAACCTCAAGAAGGGAACACCATCGATGCCCAGCAAAGAATCCAGCCATGTCCATCCTCAAGAATTGATCGTCATCGATGCCCAGCATCCAACATCCCAAGCATGTACTGTAGAACATCTAATGATAATTATATTTAAGAATTTATTAAAAAGTACTCCGTCCGTCCCAAAATAAGTGACCCTTTAGCTAGAGAGGCTAAAGGGTCACTTATTATAGGACGGAGGGAGTACACTTTAAATAAATTTTAAAAATTGCCACAATTTTTAATTCTAGTTCTAGTTATCAAATAAAATGCAGAGTCAAGCTGGTGAATCCATAACGTTGTTAGAAGGGGAACAGCTCCAAATATAAGTCCGTTGGAAAGCAGGAACTTCACAGTACCGTTCGATCGTGGTGAGCGGCATGGATGCACAAGTACTATATTGAAAAATTGCGAAAGCATTGGAATTCTGTTACATTAGAATAAAGATCCATTTACAAATATTTGTAGGACCATTATTAGCAAGAAAATCAATTGGATTATAATAAACGACGAAAACAATAAAAAAAAGGGAATCTCGTGGTGTTATTTAACTCCCATCTCACAGATAAGCAGAGACGAAGCTGATGAACTCGCCAACTTGCGCTAGGATAGTTAAACTCACAGATAATTCAGCCTCCGCTCAACTCAGAACACTTGCGCTAGGATAGTTAAACTCGCCAATACTTTTTTTATATATAGTTGCAGCTGTTAACTACACCAACAATCGATCAAATCAAAACCAGAAGAAATTCCATCAGTGACCTCAGATTTGCCCAGTGTTATCATGCGAATGCAGCGGCTCCAAGTAGGTTCTTCCTGACAAGCAGGAACTTGGAGACGACAGCAGCCTCAATGCAATTGGGCGATTTCATCACAGGCCAATGGGATTTCAAAACTAAATCTTGGACAAGGGAGAATAAATTTAATCTATTGTTAGTATGGAGGTGCAAAGACAAGTGATTGAACGAGGCTCAGATACGAATCAGCTTTATCAGTCACGAATTCTCAGAAGCAGAACTGGCGTTTTAAGCTGAATGTTTGTATCATCACTGCGGATCAGATCTCACGAATCTGATGCACACAAAACATAAAAAAAATACATAACCCATCAACTATTGAGGATCGACTACTTCATCGATGTCTATGTGGCCTGAGCTTTTATGCGTGAGGCATATAGAACGTATAGCCTGCGGTGAAGAAGCCCTTGTAGGCCCGGTCAATCCTTACAAGTCAACGTCGGCCACAGTCAATGCATGCCATCATCGGTGCTCGGTGGAACGATTTGTCTCTTTTTTTTTGTTTCGACTAGTTAAGTACTCGTGCGTTGCCATGAGTATACATAGAAAATCTTATGATAAATTAGTGATCAAATATTAATCATATCTATGAAATACAGATTATTACCACGATAACAAATTTATGAATGCGTGTTATAATATATTATCTAAAATAGATACCGCCAAAATAAAGAAAGATAATAAATCCAATCGTACTGCATATTAAAGTTACTAATTTACTCTTACATTCACCGATGGTGCCCTGCGCGCTCGCAAGGGCCACGTCGCCCCGTTTTTCCCCATTGGTCCACGTACGCATCGCGGTACCGCCAAGACTCCTCATTCGCTCCCTTCTCTTTTCCTTCATTCACGGCGTCGGTACTACGGACGGGCCTTTGTTTTATTCTGGTCTCGTCCTCGTCCTTATCCTCAGACGCACGCCCCGGCGTCACCATACCTTCTGGTTCCTTCGCCGCCCGCACGCTGCCGCGCCGCGCACCCGTCCTCCTGCCGCTGCGTCTTCGCCGCCGCCGCGCCTGCTTACGCGCCGCCACGCCCCTCTCCTTTGTTCCCCCTCCAGCTCACCCCCTCCCCCCCCACCGTGGCCGTGCTTGCCTCGTCTTCCTTCCGGCCGACCCGCCACTGCTGCTTCCGCGCCGCCACGAACGTGGGCCGGCGCAAACGCCGCGCCGCCGCTGCGGCTTCCGCGCTGTCATTCCTGCCCCCCGCGTTGCCACGCCTCCCCCTTTCCACCCCTCCACCTCCCCCACGGGCTCCCTCTCCCCTTCTCTCCCACGGCCTCCTACGGTCGTTTGTCGGGGCCACACGGCGACGCCGATGGCGGGTGGTGCAGCGGCACGTCGCCACCGGCCGCTGACGCTGCTCGGCCGTGAGGCCACTACCTCTCCGCTCGGCCGCCGACCACGGCACATCGACCAGGGCGGGCAGCCTCGACATGGCCGCGCCGCACGCCAAGCTAGGGTTTCACCCCCTCCTCACCGATGGCCGTTGCGGCTCAACTCCCACGCCGGACGGAACGGTGCCTCGCCCTCTTCTCCCCCCTTCCCCTTCCTCTCCCTCTCTCTCTCCCTGTCTTCCGACCGAGCGGCGTGCCATCCGGCCCCGAGCACCGACGATTTCGGCGGGCCGACGACTATCCTCGCCCGCGTGTTGTGCCAGCGCGGGGCGTCCGTGCGGGTTCTGCCTCCGGTTGTCACCCACAGCGGACCGCGGGTGCCAACCTAGGGTTTCGCCTCTGACCGCCGATGGCCTCTGCGCGCCGCCGCCCACAGTGGGCCGTGGTGCCGAGCTAGGGTTTCGCCTGTCTGGTCGTCCCCAGATCTGTCGGGACCTCGACACCTAGGCCGACGACGCAATCGGATTCCCGATCTCGCTCTTCCTTCCATCTTCTCCATCTCCCTCTCTCTAGATCTGGTGCCCTTGGTCCTGGACAGCGCCGAGGCCGCCCTCTGGCAAACGTCGGCCACCCTGCCGGTTCCTCCCTCCCGCCACGGCGCGATGTCGGCTGTCCACGGTGCAGTGCGAGCCCTGCCGACCATCGCCGGTGCTTGCGCCCCTCCCCCAGCCACGGCCTGATGCAGGTGCTCCGTGTGCCTCCGTTGTTCTTCGACCTGTCCGCTCTCCGGTTTGCTCCCCCTCCTCCTTTCCATGTCTCTGCCTATCAAATCTAGCTCCCTCCCTCTCTCTCTCCCTCCCTCTCTCTCTCTCTCTCTCTCTCTCTCTCTCTCTCCTTTCCAGGCAGGCCACAGCGCCACCGTACGGCCTGATGCAGGTGCTCCGTGTGCCTCCGTTGTTCTTCGACCTGTCCGCTCTTCGGTTTGCTCCCCCTCCTCCTTTCCATGTATCTGCCTATCAAATCTAACTCCCTCCCTCCCTCCCTCTCTCTCCCTCTCCCTCTCTCTCTCTCTCCCTCCCTCTCTCTCTCTATATATATATATATATATCCTTTCCGGGCAGGCCACGGCGCCACCGTTTCAGCGGCCTGGCTGCGCCATATCGCTGGACGTGGCTATGTGCAGTGATGAGTACGGTTTGGTCTTGTTACATTTTCATGACACATTTCGATGATGGAATGGGGCAATGTTGTGATGATGACATCGGGAATGGGGCGATGTTGTGATGATGACACCCTAAATTATATTACATGTTTCATGCAGTGCTCATAGGCCATGTTTCTGCAGTTTACATTGCTTTCTTTTTTTAAAATGACTAAGGCAATGTCAATGACCTATGATGATTATTCACAGACTGAGGCGTCGATCATGGGCAGTGTTGGTTCTATTTTTTTCCACCTCTTTCTACCTGCAACATAATACCTGAGGCAATGGTCAATTGCTTGGGCCTATTTTTTACATATCTATATGCCTGTCCTTTTTTTGGGTACTTCGGAGGCAACGATGAGAGGTGTTATTTATTTGCCTATTCAGACACCTATTATGCCGCTGGAATTAGTTACCATATTTGATCTTGTCATGCGTCCATAGTACCGACACCATGAATCAAGGGAAAGAGAAGGGAGCGAATGAGCAGCCTTGGCGGTACCGTGATGCGTACGTGGACCAATGGGGCCGCGCAGGGCACCATCGGTGAATGTAAGAGTAAATTGCTTCAGATGATTTCTTCCTTTGTTGATCATTGCCTTTGGCTTTGCGTCCACTACTTATGGTCATTGCCTATGATGTCGATAACACAGAACTATTCAATCTAAGGTTTGGTTCATTGCCTATGAAGTCATAGATATATTTCCTCATTCGAGGCCTGTGATCATTGCTTCTCATGTCGGATTATTTATTCTGGTGTCTGAGCACATGCTCTATTCCTAAATATTACATTGACAGATACATCAGGTGTTCTGCAGCAGGTTTTTCATAGATATATTTTCCCATTCCAAGCCTATGATCATTGCTTGTCATGTCGGATTATTTATTGTGCTCTCTGAGCATATGCCCTATTCCTAAATATTACATTGCCAAATACATCAACCATTCTGCAACAGTTTTTTTCTCCTGTTTTGAGAGGTCTAGGTACAATTCGTATGCGCGCTACAGTTTCTGGACATTGTTTTGTAGATTTTTTAAGTTCTGCTTTTTTTGCTGGTGCTCCAAACAATTTCTACAAATATAGATACCATTTCAATTGAATGGTGAGCCTTTTTGGTGTGGACGTTCAGGTTTATTAAAACCAAATCTTTATTATAAATATCCTGTGATTTATTCAGATTTTTATTACTACATATCAGTTCTAAAGATCTATCTTACTCGACACAATTGATCGTGCGAATACTTATATTCGGCCTGCCACATATCATCTGGGGCCTTTTTCAGCCTATGATGACAGCTCTATATCCATTGCTTAACTATATGGTTGTTTGCTTCTGGGGTACTAAGTATTATCTTTTACTCATATTATGTTTGCGCCCACCTATGGACCTGCCGATCTTTTACTCTAGAATTAGTCTCACTGGATATAGAATGTGCTCACATTCTTTTCCCTTGAGGTAAGCAACAATTTAGCTAGATTCCTTGTTATTTTATTTCCTCATTTGTGATACCTCATAGAACTTCTTTACCTGCTTTACCTTTAAATATGCCTGTCACTTACATGGCTTATCCTTGCAGAAATGTGCTCGATTTTACAATTGCATTATTAAAAAACTGAATTTACCTGTTCTAAACAGTAGGTTCCACCTGTTTTACACCACTGATCCTCATGCTTTGGTATACCTTTATTCTTTTATTTTCTAATCACCTTGAACACACCTAGATCATTTCCACATTTGATGGCAGAAATTTTTAAGTGGTTCCTATGTCTTTCTTATGCCACTTTTTCCCCACCGTTACTGTTGTACAATACTGAAACACATTATATCTATTTTCATCTTCTTAATACATGATTCTTTGCTTTGCAGGATGCATACAAATTGGTTACAATAATTTTTTGCTCCAGCTAAGATAACACGGGTTGGTTCAACCTCAGTACAAACTAATTCGTATTTCCAGGTACAGTCGACCCTCAGGACAGACTAATTCATATTTCCATTTACAGTCCACAAATCAGATTGTGTTGCCATCGATGCCTACGTGTACACTCAGGCCAACTACTTCATTTCATTTTTTCCTACTGAAGACTGCAATGCTTCAAATATCATTTCCTGTATGCCTACATACTGATCTTAGACCTCTATAACATGTATGCCTCAGGTAACCACTATGACTTGCTCCTTAAATGCTTCTGCCAAGGGTGTTTCCTTTCAAAATTATGCAAACTAATTTTTTAAAGACAAATATTACATAGACCAAATACAACTTTATCTGACATACTACAAAATCTTTAGTGGTTCTGAAAATATCGTATATATCCCAGTTACCATTAATATCAGTGATTTCCTACCTAAAAAAATGCTCCTTACCTGCCTTCATGAACCAGCCCAGCAAATGTATTATGATAAAGGTATTTTCAGCTTATTTTATTTTGCTTAACTTCTTTTTGCTGTAACACTGTAATATGTACCTTACTATCCCCGTTATAATAAATTGCTTACTGTCCCATTTGTACTGTACTCGATTAATCTTAGTAATATGATTGTTACATGATGATTGAATAAGATAAATTTAAACTATAGTCAATGATTTCTGCATCTTGGTGTTGTTCAACAAGTCATATTGATCTTCAGTGAGTAGTCAGATAAGTTGCTTCGCTCTTTGCTTTCCCATTGCCAATGATTTCTTTTCGGTTCGCCTTTCTATCAAAGTAATTTATTACTTCATGACCTGCAATATCAAGCTTAATTTTTGCTTTACATTTTCAAAATTAATCTATGGACTGCCCTCCTCCTATTTTTTCTCTTTCTTCAGCCTATGATGAAAATTATATATCCAACTCTGAAGGATATAATCGGATGCTAATCCGCTTGTGAGGTACTAGGCATGACCTGTTACTTGTGCGATGCATAGGAGTTACCCGGCTGCTGGAATTTCCCTTCCCTTCAATTTACTCTTACATTCACCGATGGTGCCCGACGCGCTCGCAAGGGCCACGTCGCCCCGTTTTCCCCCGTTGGTCCACGTACGCATCGCGGTACCGCCAAGGCTCCTCATTCGCTCCCTTCTCTTTTCCTTCATTCACGGCGTCGGTACTACAGACGAGGCTTTGTTTTATTCTCGCCGGGAACGATTTCTTCGGCTTCTGTTTGATTTCTCCAGCTTCTTCATACCTCCTCGCTGTCTCTCTCGTCTTCTCATCCGAAACCGTCCAAATGAACATACACACGCCTTCTACCTCTCCTCCTCCAAATAAAAAAATGAACCTGCCTTATCTCTTCCCTCTCCTCCCTCTCACGTCCAGTAGCGAGTAACCGAATTATGAACATGCCTTGAAGCTCCAAGTTGCTTAACAAATGATGATTGATACTATATTTCTGAGGCCTAAAAAAAACTTTTACCCTTTCCAAAAAATAAACTTAAAAACATGTTGGTTTACTTTGATTGGTGACTTTAAATTGCTTAGGAATTGAAGGCGCCTATTATCTGTCTGATTTCTCTTCAGTTATGCTCATATTCTCTTTTCCCTTTTCTATCTATCTATCTATCTATATGGTGCCCAAAAGGTGAAGTGTGATGCTGCAAAATTGTTTTTTTTCTTAGTCCTTTTTACCGCATGTAACCTTGTGTTCGAGAACTCATAACAAACCGTTGTTGTTGTTTTTTGACAAAAGGCATATATTATAGCACAGCAGCATTACAGCACCTTCAGAGAAGACTTCTGCAGTGACGAAGTTGTCGATGGCAGCATCCTAGAAGCCATCGGCCCGGGTGAACTGCGATTCCGCCATCCGTCATTCACTTTGTTTTGTCATCGACCCAAACATCTCCACGTACGCCCTCCATCTCCACCATTGACACCGACAGGTACCGTATCATACCCTTATCTGTGTGCTGTATTCTGTATTTTTTCTTATGCAAATTTGTAATTTCCTTCACATATATACTTTTATCAGATTGATTGCAGAGACATGTATTATTATCATTATTACATTTCCTTACTGTAAAAATGAATTAGTTTCAGCCATGAATGCTTTTTGCCGTTATTCGCCAGCTACATGATCTTACATGTTGCCTAGAGCATGCACAGTTGATTTGGAAAACAATATGAACATTTTTTTTAAAAAATTCTATGCCTTTAGATACATGAGTTATGTTTTATGACTGCAAACACGAAAGAAAAGCTACAGAGTTCTTTCTTCCATGGATGCTACTAATATATAGCGTTTAGATAAACCAGTTAAGATTACTCATTACCATTGTCCTTTTCTTCAGTTAGCTGGTTGGCACAGAACACCTCAACATATTTGTTTCGACTATTAGCAAATGGCGTGCTTATTATTATTGGTCTTAGAACATAGCCTCCGATCGGTACTAATTTATAGCGTTTTGTTCCGGCTGCTGGCTGCAGCTACGTCAGTCAGTGATCACTGTGCAGATCAAGCAGCCGCAGTGACAACAACTACCTGCCTATGGTACTTTACAGTTACTCATTTTGCTACTGCTCTGTGGTGCTTCTTGTGTAAGTGCAATTCAGTTACCTTCCTATGTTGTGCTTTCCTATGTGAGGCTTAAATAGAGTTGTCCATATCCAGAGGTACCTAAATTGTAATCCGAATTAGAATAATTTCTGACCTCCATGTGCACTGTCATTGCATAGTAAGCAAAATCGCCTTATTATTTCCCGAAACCTGAATTCATGTGAACGTTCTCAATATTAGCACATACTATATCTAGGTAACAAGGTTCACACTAATCTCATGATGTATTTTCAGAGACCCGAATTTAGATGAGTGCTCCATGATGTATTTTCCTAGCTCTAAAGTTACAGAGGGCGTGGGTGTTTATTAATGCCCTTAGGTTGACGAAATGTTCTGTTTTCCCTCATAGTGCCAAGTCTAATGATTGTAGAAACTCTATTCTTTGAACGGATGCATATAGTTTGTAAGGTATGACCCATGATTTCTTAATGTCCTTGAGCCATCACCTATACCTATCATGCCCAGTAGTACTTACCTACCATGAGTGTCTCTAAGATTAATTTGATGTCCATGTGATTTTCTAGCTTATTGTACATATGTGCAATGAAAACAAACAATCAACCTTTGTGTTCATGGTAATTCACTGCCTTTGTTTCAGAGGGAAAAAGGGCTTCATCCAGCGTCTAATACCGTTGCAGAGCTAGTGCCAGCCACTGTTTGGGTGTGCAACGGGAGAGGTCCAAGGGCCAGAATGGACCTGGTTCCATTCATCGAGCCCTTCCACTGCATCAGGTTCCATTGCCTTTGGGACCATGGCATCTTGGTGAGTTTCCTCCCTGCCACAATGTGATCTTCAATGAATTTTCCCTATGTGCTTTATCTCAGTTGAAAAAATATTTCCTCTGTAACTGTCAGCATAGACATAGTTACTGGGGCTCCAATATATCTGTTGTACCTAGCATAATTCTCTTTCATGCTTAGATTAGTGTCTTCATATTAGTGAAGAAAGAACAACATTCGATTAGCTGTCATGTCCACTTTGATATATCCTATTCCCTCCACGACTGTATTGTCTGAGTACATCTTAACTTTTTGAAGACTATACTTTTCAGAGTTGAACCAAACAAGAGGAAGCACCATGTTAGCTGCTTGGGGGCAAAGGCAGAGAAGATGGGCCTCAAATTTCCTCCATGACTCCTACCATCAGACTGAAGGATATGTACATGTTCGAGCCACACTTACATATAGTGAATTATCAAAATGTGAATTATCAAAATGCTCAGGAGACCAGAGTATATCTTTTTACATGACAAATTTACTTTCTCATTTTAAAGAACTGGTCTTCATATTTTCTAATGTTAAATACTGTATGTAATATGCGACCGTATATCTGTGGAAATATATTTGCATATCATTATTATTGTCTTCACTACGATGGAGCCATATCCTCTACATGTTGTATGCATCAAGTATGTACCTTAGTTATATACATTATCAGTGTATCTAACCTGTTTATCTCAATTACGCCCACGCGCGGCGCGCAGGGGCGCGCCCTTTATACTAGTTGACAACCATATCATACAAGTCATATGCTATATACTTGTTGTCTTCCAATAATTTTAGTCTTCCTCTATTATCTGAAATTTGAATAGATACAACAAATGTCAGCAATAAAGAATACAAATGTAAGAAATATAACGGTTGTAAAAACAGTAGACAATACCTTTTCATGGAGTGAGGACCTCTTTGTAGACAATATTTTTCGTGTATGTACCATTTATTTTTGTCTTTTTTTTCTTGTCGTTCTTATCACTGTCACTGGGTGGGATGGCAAGGATCCTGATGTTTGATCTAGCAGTGGCTCTAGATAGCGCAACATATAGCTGACCATGAGAGAACACTGGTTCAGGCAAATACACACCAACATTAGGGATAGTCTGTCCCTGTGCCTTGTTAATCGTCATGGCAAAATTGAGTCTAACCGAAAACTGCTTCCTCTTGAACTGGAACGGGAACATCTTGTCATCAGAGGGGCATAGCGGAATCTGGGGCAGGAAGATTCGCTTTCCGGCATGGCCCCCTACCATAATTTCTGCATCGATGGTATTTCGTTGGAATCCTCGAACCGCCAGCCTAGTTCCATTGCAAAGTCCACCCGCAGGGTCGATGTTCCTTAGCAATATGATCGGGCACCCAATCTTGAGCTTTAACACATGTGGAGGGAGGCCATTGGGGGTTAAAGTGTTGAGGAACTCAGATGGGTAGTAGTTGTTTGGATCATCCACCGCACTGTCAAAGCTATGATACACCATCTCATCCCCTTGGAAATGACTTATCATCTTCATGTTAATCATATCAACTGAGTCATTCCGCTGAGATAATATCGCTCGTGAGGTGATGTAGCTCTTGTTTGACATATTGGCATTAAGAGCAGGGAATATGCAATCAATTAACGTATCAAGATCGTTGTCTTTCCCGGCTTGTGGTACACATATATCATCGGGAAGGCGGATTTCACCATCATCATTAGCCTCCTCACTACCTCCCCCAATGCGCAGGAGGTATTCTGCAAACCAAGGGTCATTCTTTGCCCTCATGTTGTGCACCAGTTTTAGATGACGCAACAAATTCCAAAGATACGACATCTGCAGTGAGGCACCGACTACCTGAGCCCTTGATCCTTTTCGAACAACTGGGAGAACCTGCCTAAAATCTCCACCAAACACCATAGTCTTCCCTCCGAATGGCAGATTAGGACGGTGAAAGGACCGTGACGCCTAAGAGGGGGGGGGGGGTGAATTAGGCAACTTAAAACTTCTACTCTAAACTATGGCCTCTAATTTCCACCTAGTCAAAACCTATGCAAGATAGTAAACTACCAAAAGGGCAACTAAGGTTTTGCTATGTGTGTTTGCTATCTCTACCACAAAAAGGAGTTATGCAACCTAGTTCCCAAACCTATCAACTAGCATATAAACTAGGAAAGGTAAAGCACATGAACTAGGTAGCAATGTAAATGCGGAAGCTTAAAGAGAGTGATAGAGATGCAAACTCCCGTCGACGACTTCGGTATTTTTACCGAGGTATCGAGAAGCGCGCAAGCTTCCCCCTAGTCCTCGTTGGAGCCCCTCGCAAGGAATCCCTCGCAAGGACCAAGCTCCCGGTCGGTTAACTCCGTGGATAGCTCCGGTTCTTCCCCACGCACAAGTGGGTCTCCGGTTAAGCCACTCGTGGCAAAGCCTCTCCCGGATGCTCTCCGCCGTCTTCACTATCAAGTTTCCGGCCGAAGCGCCGCGGGCCTTGTTCCCTTCGGTACACGGAGGCGGCCACACCACAAACGCGGTTGGTGTGATCTCGCAAGACTTACAAGCCCCACCGATGTACAACCACGGTGCGCGCAAGCACCGGTAGATGAGAGGTTTTCAACCTCACTAAACACTAGGCCTAACACCTAGAGCAAGCGCAAAGCGGTGGTCTAACTAGCTTAAGCACTTCGCAAAGTACATACACTAATCACCAAGTATATCACTTGAGCACTTTGGTGGCTAGAGCAACTAAATATGTGTCTATGCACTTGGTATACTTCCTTGAGCTCCAACCTTACTGATTTGGCCGACCATGGGGGTATATATAGAGCCCCAAGCAAATAGAGCCGTTGGGCAAAGAGATGTACTTTTCAGACATCGACCGGACGCACTCACGTCCTGACCGGACGCGTCCGGTCTCTCCAACGGCTAGTTGCCAGCCTGCACAGGCACTGATCGGACTCTGGCATGAGTCCGGTCGCAGACGACCGGACGCGTCCGGTCACGATTTTGTGCCTTTGGAACCTCTCTGTGTTCGATCGAACTCAGCTGAGCTCCAGCGTCCGATCGTCGTCGTAGCGTCCGGTCACGTGGTCGCGCTGAGGAACAGTAGCATCGGAGCGTCCGGTCGCTATTGTCACAGCGTCCGATCGCTTTGACGTGGCGCTGCTAGTTTGGGGTACTGACCGGACGCATCCAGGCCAGCGTCCGGTCACTGCGAAGCAGCGTCCGGTCACTTGTTCTTCCCGCCGTTCTCTCGTTCTTTGCGCCCGACTTGGTTCCATTCTTGTGCCTTGGACTTTGCTTGATCTTGGGGGTCTTCTACTGAGCTTCTAATGTCTTGCTTGAGGTGTTGATCATCGGATCACCACGTAGCCTTTGTCCAAGTCATATTTGCACCCTATTGGACTACAAAACAAACACTTGCAAACACATTAGTCCAATTTGGTTGTGTTGGTCATCAAACACCAAAATCCGAAGTTAAATGATCCGAGGTCCATTTTCCTTACAATCTCCCCCTTTTCGGTGATTGATGACAACACGACCAAAACAAGCAAATAAAGGATACAAAATTTAAAATGCAATCTACTTGCTAGGATGCAATGCAAAGACAAGATGATATGATGTTTAAAAGATACCAAATTGAAACACTTTTATCTTAACATATCTTGCCCTTGCCATAGAGTCCCTCTTTGTGACTTTATGGATTAAGTCTCCCCTAACTCCATAAATCACTTCCTCCCTTTTTGGACCATTCCCATGAAAATAACCATAGAAATTTATGAAAATTTGATTTTGGTTATTTTGTTTGTTTTAGTTTGGGCTTGTTCTTGGTCCCTACACATTCTCCCCCTTTGGAATCAAATACCGAAAAGGAAGACATTAAAGCTCAAAAGAGGAAACATTATATAAGCTAAAACTCCCTCTAAGTATATGCATACATATGATGTAAGGCAATAGCATATGCATAACTGACAAAATAAAGCACAAAGGAGTTTACTCTATATAATGCATGGAGAGAGCATATAAGAGTATCAAAGTGAAATCAACATAAGGTTATCGGTTAGGAATACCATATGTAGATACCAAATGAATTATCGTCACATATGATGCTTGTCTCCGGGAACTCCATTTTCCTTGCAATGAGACTACTACACACATGATAGACTTGAAAGTAGTGTTAGTCTCAAAGCTTCCAAATTGTAGAGTAAACTCCCCCTAAAAGTGTGCATACAAGTTGGAATACTTGTGGGAGACATGCACATTGACTTGTAAGGTCAAACTACCATTTTCCATATTGATATTACAAGAAATGTGACATCAATTGAAGATGGTAATTGGGGTAGTTTATCTATAATTTGGACTGTGGCACATATAGGATAAATACAAGGTAAAAGAAGCTATGTGCCGTGCTTCTAACCAATTTAGACCATGTAGAATTGCTCTAAGAATGAGAATGATACCGAACAAAACTACCATATGATAAGCCTAGTTTGCATGACTAAAGATATGAACATACCAATGCAAACATAGGCAATGAAAGGAACTAGATGCTAAAAGTAATTGCAAGGCATTATATCAAATGAAAGTAATTGCAAGAATTTAAATCTAGTTACCTATCATGGGAGGAGGAACTTGGGTCCATAGTACCCACTAACATACTTGGCAATGACATGATCCAATGTGATGCACCCCATGATATGCACCCAACCTTTGCCAAGTCTCCAAATTCCCCGTCACCAATTTTGCTACTCACTTCCCTTTCGGGACCCAAACCTTTTTGGTGCTCTTCATGGTTGAGATGATGTCCTTAGGCACCTAAATGTGTTTGGCCCCATTGTTGGCTTGCTTGTTCACCTTGATGGCCACCACCTTGTCATTCTTCTTCTTCTTCAAAAGATAAGGTGTGGAGGCCTTCTTGTTCACCTTGTTGGTGTAGGTGTTGGAGAGCTTGCTTGTTTGCTTTTTGTTTTTCTCTTTCTTCTTTTCTCCCCCATGCTTCACCTTGCACTCATAGGACTTGTGGCCTTCCTTGTGGCAAACCTATCAACTAGCATATAAACTAGGAAAGGTAAAGCACATGAACTAGGTAGCAATGTAAATGCGGAAGCTTAAAGAGAGTGATAGAGATGCAAACTCCCGTCGACGACTCCGGTATTTTTACCGAGGTATCGAGAAGCGCGCAAGCTTCCCCCTAGTCCTCGTTGGAGCCCCTCGCAAGGAATCCCTCGCAAGGGCCAAGCCCCCGGTCGGTTAACTCCGTGGATAGCTCCGGTTCTTCCCCACGCACAAGTGGGTCTCCGGTTAAGCCACTCGTGGCAAAGCCTCTCCCGGATGCTCTCCGCCGTCTTCACTATCAAGTTTCCGGCCGAAGCGCCGCGGGCCTTGTTCCCTTCGGTACACGGAGGCGGCCACACCACAAACGCGGTTGGTGTGATCTCGCAAGACTTACAAGCCCCACCGATGTACAACCACGGTGCGCGCAAGCACCGGTAGATGAGAGGTTTTCAACCTCACTAAACACTAGGCCTAACACCTAGAGCAAGCGCAAAGCGGTGGTCTAACTAGCTTAAGCACTTCGCAAAGTACATACACTAATCACCAAGTATATCACTTGAGCACTTTGGTGGCTAGAGCAACTAAATATGTGTCTATGCACTTGGTATACTTCCTTGAGCTCCAACCTTACTGATTTGGCCGGCCATGGGGGTATATATAGAGCCCCAAGCAAATAGAGCCGTTGGGCAAAGAGATGTACTTTTCAGACATCGACCGGACGCACTCACGTCCTGACCGGACGCGTCCGGTCTCTCCAACGGCTAGTTGCCAGCCTGCACAGGCACTGATCGGACTCTGGCATGAGTCCGGTCGCAGACGACCGGACGCGTCCGGTCACGATTTTGTGCCTTTGGAACCTCTCTGTGTTCGATCGAACTCAGCTGAGCTCCAGCGTCCGATCGTCGTCGTAGCGTCCGGTCACGTGGTCGCGCTGAGGAACAGTAGCATCGGAGCGTCCGGTCGCTACTGTCACAGCGTCTAGTCGCTTTGACGTGGCGCTGCTGGTTTGGGGTACTGACCGGACGCGTCCAGGCCAGCGTCCGGTCACTGCGAAGCAGCGTCCGGTCACTTGTTCTTCCCGCCGTTCTCTCGTTCTTTGCGCCTGACTTGGTTCCATTCTTGTGCCTTGGACTTTGCTTGATCTTGGGGGTCTTCTACTGAGCTTCTAATGTCTTGCTTGAGGTGTTGATCATCAGATCACCACGTAGCCTTTGTCCAAGTCACATTTGCACCCTATTGGACTACAAAACAAACACTTGCAAACGCATTAGTCCAATTTGGTTGTGTTGGTCATCAAACACCAAAATCCGAAGTTAAATGGTCCGAGGTCCATTTTCCTTACAGACGGTCCATGATATCACGCAGATTGTTGTCTAGCGCCTTGACACCTTGCCTCTTCATCATCGTCACCTCGTCCCAAATAATTAGGGATGCAGTCCGAAGGAGCTTGGCGGTGCCACTTTGTTTTGTGAAGCTACAGAAGGCTCCATCATCGAGGGTGAGGGGAATCTTAAAACGCGAGTGGGCGGTTCTGCCACCGGGCATTATTGAGGCCGCAACACCAGATGTTGCTGTTGCCACGACAATCTTGTTCTGACCACGTATAGTAGCAAGCAGGGCCCTATATAGATAGGTCTTCCTGGTGCCGCCAGGTCCATCCACAAAGAACAAACCCCCATGAACGCTATCAACAGCAGACATAATCTCATTGTATGCAGCTTGTTGCTCCTTGTTAAGGGTCTTTGCTAGTTCCATGTCATTAACATTTGCCTGAACGCTAGCCTCCTCGAAAATCTCCCTGGGAATATCGTTAGACGGATCAAATGTATTATCGATATCTGGAAGTGGGTACATCTTTATGTCCTTTTGCATTGATTCTAACAACTTCCGAATGTCGATAAGGACCATCTGCTCCACTGCGAAGCTGGACTGGTTATTGCGCCTGTAGTCCTCTGACATTGCCTCCTTGTGGTTTTCCCAAAGTTCGAACACATCACTTGGCTCACAAAAGACTAAGATTGTTGCAAAGAGCCTTCGAAGTGCACATGGCATCATCCACTGAGTAGCTTCAGTAAGGCTCTCATGCAATGTGTTGTCTGCTTCAATGAGGCCCCTTCTTTCTGCAGCTTCACGAAATGTCGGTAGGAGTACGCCAGAAACCGTCTTTAGGTCATTGAAGGAGGTTGCACCAACCACATGGTTTAGAAGAACCCTAAGATAGTAACGCTCCCCTTCGGCTGGATTGGCACATACAACTCTTCCAATCTGTCTTAGATGCTTCTTTTGCGCCCTCCTTACCCATGTTTTCCCCTGTGAGTCCCACTTATAGTACTCAGGAAAATTTCGATACAATATACCACGAGCATGTTGAGACATGTTATTCTTCTCGAAGTAAGCTGTAAGCATCGACCTTTCAACACCAGGACAATTAAGTACTCGGCGAACACCCTCATGCTGGTAAAATGACACCATGTGCATGCCAGGAAGATGGAGCTGCAAGGACAGAACCGAAGGGGACCTATCACTTATATCAAAACCATAAATCCTCCACAAGGCTTCTGGAGGAGTTACCCATCTATCATCCTTATATTGTTTGATCTCATCGACATTTCCTTCATTGTCCTCTTTGGCAGCCTCTCTCACAGCCACAGACGCACGATCATGACCCTTGTAAATATACTTAAACAAATACTTAATGGCCTTTATGCTCCCACATGCCTCAACATTGAGGTGGCAATTGAATAAACGTAGGAGGTACGGGTTGTAAGGCACGACCCATCTGTTATCAAGGTCATGCCCACGAACCTTTTCTTTTTTACCATCGTCACGTCGTCTATAAACTGGGTATGAATCCTTGCCCTGTAATGTGGCATCACAGAAAGGTCGTGGGTAATGGTTCTTGCATGATTGACGACCCTTTGTGCACGGGCAATTGCGATTAAGTACTCCACAAGGGCCATGCATATGCTTTGTAACCATTTTATACAAGTCTGGATACTTCTTCTTGTTCGGAAGCTCTGCTGAGATGAGAAGGTCATATTGCTCTGGGCATGTCATTTTGTAGCGTCCCTCCATGATGAGCAAAAAATGTGCATGTGGTAGACCCCTCTTTTGGAACTCCACGACATATACATGTGCACGAACCTTTCCAAGGATATCTTTTTTCATCAACATGTCCTTGAGCTCTTCGAGCTTTGCCCTAAAGACCCAATCAACAAGATCTGGATGATCCTGTGGTGTTTGTCCAGGGTACAACTCACGTGTGATCTCATCCCACTTTGGATTACATGTCATAGTGAGGAAGATATCTGGTTTTCCAAACCTCCGCACCAGTGCCATCGCATCCAAGTACCTACGCCTCATGTCCCTCGGGCCTCCGATAAAAGATGAAGGCATCACTATCCGCTTTCCAATAGCTTCTGATCTACCTTCACCAACATGTAGGCTATCAACCAATCCTTGGTACAGATCGGCCCTAAGCTCCGTTTGATGGTTCTGTATGTAATCTAATCGAGAACTCTCAATTTTGATGTACGTGTCCACCGCAAACTGTTGGAAAAGACGCTTGCCATAAAGTATGGGATTAAAAATTCCTGGTCATATCTGGAACTTATAGCAGTAGTAGTCACGCACAGAAACACATAGATTTCGCGGAGAGTCTACAAAAATATATGTATTAGAGGTGTTACAGGATAACGGTTGGGTATATATGAAAAGTAAGAAGATAAACAAACCTGTTTCTTCTGCTTCAGAACCACTACGAGCCTTACGTAGGGCACGAGCCGTGTTGACATCCTCTATAGTAACACCTTTCTTTGGGATATCCATATGCCATCCAAGCTCACCCCTAGGGAAGAATAGAGGGTATGAAAGAGCATCATAGCATCCATGGTATGATCGGATGCCATGCCTGCTCCTATCTTTCCCATGAAGAACAACACTATTCTGAAACTGACCAAGGAGTTCACTACCCTCTATCCAAACAACAGCCACTTCTGAAGCAAGTGGCACGTCGTATGTCCTTTGGTCTAATCGCTGGTCAAGGTTGAGTGTGAGACGATAGTCCTCGAGATGGTCAGCTTGCCCCATACTCCTCAAATGACTCGAGTACGGGTTGCCACGAAGAATGTCCACCAATCTTTGTATAACTTCTTTATCTTTTTGGCACTGCTCTTCACGACACCTTCGGTAGCGGTGCTCAAGGCTTGGATCATCGTCATAGAAGTAAAGCTCAAGATGACTAGGCTCCATACCCTCTTCTCTCCCAAATGACCTAATGTTGTGATAGATCATGCCATGCGCACGGAAGGTATATATGCCGCTATTTCTCATGCTAGCAGTCGCACTGTCGAGGCGACAATAGAGGGAAGTGAAAGAGAAGTGGCCATTGAAAAACCTAATATTGTTACGGAAGTGCCTAGCGTCTGCGTCAGAGCTCGTCCAAAGCCTCATGAGCTAGTCTGGTATGACTTGTGCATTCAGCTCGATCTTTCCACTGCGGCAACAGATCCTAGGTGGTTCTTTTGGAAACCTCTTCGCACAACAGTGGTGGCAATTTGGGACAGGTTTTAGCATGTGCGTCTCTGTAGGTATGTTACTATACACCTTCTCGTACGGGTCAGGTACTTCAGGGTTAGATGATGTGTCTTCATCGGGAGTATCACTTTGGACATCGTCATCTGACTCCTCTAATGAAATGCCATTAATAAAAAACAAAATATAGGTTAGATAAAGGAGTGGATGTGTACAAAGGTATTCGGTATTTGGATCAAATACCTTGCCCGGCAAACAAATATCCCTCATCTTCTTCCTCATCATCTTCAAATATATCGCCCTCGTCATCGTCTGAGTCACCACAAAATCATGACAAATTACGAACTGGGTGACAATAAAAGAGAAAATACTATAAAGAATGTGAAGGACCGAATTGGCGACCAGAGGGGGGGGGGTGAATGGGAGCCTCAAATTTCTTCTCGAGAAATGATGGCCCTTGTCCCAGAAAATCACCCCAAAAGCGAAGACTCAAACAACCGGTGAGTTCACGACCTACGAATAGGTGGATACCCTAGGAGATGTCCTAGAGATACAGCGGAACTACCGAAGAACCCCCAAAACGAAGCACCAAAGCAACGGGGCAAAACTGCACAAGCAAGCTCCTAGAACAATCGAACTTCCGATAACGGAACACCCCACTCCTATGGAGAAGAGGAAAGTGTTCGACCAAAACTACTTAGGCCAACTAGTGGCAAAAGCACCTTGGAAAGATCCTTATGAAGTTAGAAAACTAACGCAACAGATGGATCTCAAATCAGAGCTCGAACGCAAAAGATACGGCCGCTAGAACAAACGAAACTCCGAAAGCGGAACACTTAACTCCTATGGAGAAGAAGGAAGTGTCCGACCAAAAATACTTTGACCAATGGTGGCAAAAGTACTTTGAAATGATCCTTAAGAAGTTAGGAAACCAACACAACAAACGGATCACAAATCGGAGCTCGTATGCAAAAGATACGGACGAAATCAGCAAAACTGTGCAGTTGCGGACTGTCCGCTAGTGAGCCGTAGACTGTCCGCTATTGAACCCCGGACAGTCCGGGAATGGTTCCCGGACAGTCCGCCGTTCAAAAATGAAAACAGCGACCTCGCTGCCCGTGAACAGCCCCGACCCCCGGACAGTCCGGGGATAAGTCCCGGACAGTCCGGGAATGCCCAGAAAGGCTAAAAACAGCCCGTAACAAACTCAAATTCGATTGGAACTCAACCAAATCGAATGGGGCTGCAACCAAACTTCTCCCAAGTGTTATTCTACGTGTTGGGAAGCTAATCCTAGGATATCATCGCTTCTATCCAACTAATCCATGAGAAATCTGAAGAACACAAGAAAAGGGGAAGAACGAAGAACGAAACGCGATTTCGACCCGATCTATGTGCTCGTGAGGTTAGAGGGGAAATCCTTCGGTGGAAAGAAGGAGCTCATGGCAACAAACAATCTGATTCAAACGGAATCGCAAATCGTCGCTCGGAGAGGGAGAACGAGGCAAATCTCCGGGAGGGGAAAAACCAAAACGCGAAGAACAAAAACGCGATTCGATCCAAATTGCAGCCAACAAAGAGAGGGGCGAAATTGATCCTTGGATTGCTACTAGATGGTGAATTGTGTAGCACTCTGTGTCGGGTTACAAGCCACTCCTCGCAGTACAAAATGCGGATGGCGAAAAGCTCAAGAACAAGAGCCGGTCTCTCCTCTAGCTCTAGCCTCCTCTCACCTAAACAAAATGAGAGTGACACCTCCAAGGATACGGCTGCCCTAGCAGCCCCCTTCATATATATAGGCGCACGTCCGAAGACCAAAACGCCCTTACATTAAGCACTCAACCCAAATACCCCCAGGGGTAAAACCGTCCAGTCCTGACGATCTTCATCCGACGGCCACGCCCGCACATCCGGTAGCTTCGCCTCGACGCAACCTCCCTGATGCCGCCACGTGCCGTCACGTCGACCACCGCGCCTTCCTCGTGGATAGCTTCGCCGCCGCGCCAGCCTCTCCACGCCGCCACGCGTCGACCGTCCTTTCGGACCACCCCCGGTTTTGAGGCCCAAACCGGTAAACCCGCCAGCCCAGGTTTTGAGGCCCAAACCTGGAAACCGTCCACCCGAGTTTTGAGGCCCAAACTCAGAAACCCGCGCGCCCAGGTTTTGAGGCCCAAACCAGGAAACCATCCTCGCCGAGTTTTGAGGCCCAAACTCGGAAACCGGCCACCCCAGGTTTTGAGGCCCAAACCTGGAAACCGTCGATGGTAGCTTTTTGAGGCTCAGCTACCGAACCCACACCGTAGACGGGATGTGGTTCGCACACTCCGACCACCGGCACCGATGCCGATGCATGTCCAGCCTCCACGCCGGGCACAACGCCTTCGCCATCCTCCTTGACTCGGCCGACGGCACTTGCGCCGCACACAAGCCCGTTTCCGACCTCCCGCCAAGTGTCACGACGCCACGTTTTCCTCCCGACTCGGCCGATGCATCGCACTTCCCCATGTGCTTCTGCTCGCCGATGCCATGTGCCAGCTACCACAGCTGGTCCTCTGGCCCTCCGGTCCGTCAGTCCAAGCCTCACGTCTGCCCTTCACCGCTCTGGGTACATCGGCATGGCACGTCCGCCGCACGGCACGCCCATCCTTCACCGCTCCAGGTCCGTCGGCACGACACGTCTCTACTTGACCTTCCCCTCGCCATTGACCACTGTATCCGAGCTCCACACCTGCACATCAACACAGCCAAGAGACACATGTTGCACACGCACACCAACCCGGTAAACACACACAACTCAACGCCACTGGTTAGTCATAAACATTAAGCGCATAGCGAATAGTGACTCAACCGGGAAAAGCCTCAAACCTTCCTCATCAAAGTCAATCATTCATCATATATGTTCTCAGAATGTTTAAAGTATTGCAAATTACCAGTGTCATCAAATAATGGTTGTGTGGGTGTTGATGATGTACTTTGATTGCTTGGTCCGGTGCTTCCTGTCAATCATATAATGGACATGGTTGAGATAGGGTTTTAGTGGTTTGAGGTCAACCAACATGTGGTAGGGAGACCTCTTTATTTACCATTGTTGTCCACAGTTGACTGAGGAAAGGGCATATTTTCATTAGCAAGGTCTCCAATCATGCTATCATCATCATTGGTAGCTAGTCTTGTGTTCCAACCGATGCGGCGCTCAAACATAGCGTTACGACGGGCTAACAATGCTTGTCTTTGTCCAGATGGAACATTTTGTCTATATGTCATATGAGCAGACGGTATATCACCACATCCATCATCATCATTTGTATCCTCAGTGGGTTCTAGGAAGCCAATAGGTGTTCCATTGGCTTCCGGGATAACCCAATCACTGGGGCTGACAGTGGCTCCATGAGGCCCAGATGAGTTTGCAGTGTTCGACTCGAAGAGTGGGTTCTTCATTGCGATAGACTCACTATTTAAGGTGTTTTTTCACCTCCCTGGATAGGTTTGTAGTCACTTTCATTGCCTTTTTACGAGATGGAGTTTGATTGTAAAGCCTCTGTCGCTTGCGCCTTTGTTCCCGTTGCTCAGGTGTCATGTTTGCATGGCTCTTCCTACACGATGCGCGATGAGCGAGGGTTTGCTCCTGGGTGCACTGTGATTGCATTTGATGATTATTAACTATGCTGCGAGCGGTAATTGCCTCATCACCATCACCTACATAGTGTTGTGTTTGAGTTAAAATAGTACCAAGACAACCAGGACACACCATGATTTGCCTCATCCGTCAACACAGGTTGTATATATTGCTATGTATATATTAACCAACACAATAATGTAGTCATTGGTGCCATATTTACAACAATCTTATTACCTGATAATTGATTGGAAATAAGTCCTCCATCAATGTTGATTGCATGGATCGAATCATTCCTATGCAACCAATCATCTGTTTCATTAGGGTCCATATTTTCTTTGTTTGATGCATCCTCACCATCTACCAATTGACACATCTCATATAAGAAATAGAAATAATAATATGTATATTATCATTCACCATTGTTTATACTATACAACCATTGGTAGATTCCATATATTTTTGTTGCTCCTTTCTTCTTTGATATGCTTTTCGACATTTTCTATTTGTTTCATCCCTTTTCTCTTGAGACATTGCGTGCCATCGAACGCTATCCCTTTCCCTTTTACGATCTCTAGATCTGCCTGTTCATAGTTATAATCTAGCCTTGATACACTATGTAAAATTAGAATGAATTGAAATGATGTTTCATAAGAGTACCTCCACTGCTAGTGTCTGTGTTGTCTCTGAGCGGTGTACGTGAGCTGCTATTTTCCATTTAATAAAAACCTAAATAAATGTAGAGCGTATTAGTATTTATCAGATTATTAGCAATAACATGTTATATAGCCAATCATATTTACTATTGGTAGTTATTCGGTGTTTGGTTATTCTTACCTAATTCAATATAGAGAGCTGGATACTATCACAGTACATAAACTTTTCCCTTGTGAGCTGCTGGGAAGATTTTCCCTGGATGGACACAAGCTACAGGAATTAGTAAAGTAATAGTAATGCTAGGAATAGAACAAAGGAACAATTAATAAAAATACAGTCTTGTTCATGTCCGTGCGTTGTAATGGAAAAAAATAATGTCAAAATAATTTAATTTTGAATATGTGGCTATTAAGAGTGATATTTCAAACGTGATATTTTTTTTGAGACGAGGCTGGGGACGATTAGGAACGGGGTGAAGCGATTAGCTGGTATCTGACGACAACACCTCGTTCTTTTTAGTTGTAGAGAAGAGATAGAGATGGACTATAAGACATTATGCAGTCAATTCAAAATCATTTAACAAAAACACAGTAGTGAGGAGTGCAAGCTAGTTTATCAACCATTATATAAATTTTAATAATATTATTAAATATAAGTAACTGAAATATCTTTCTTTTGTCTTTCACTCTATCTCATATTTGTCCATCTGTCGCACCTCTTTATTCATCCCGCTCCTCTTTAGTCATTCAGTTCGTCACTCTCCCTTGTCTACATATCGTTCCTTGCCCCTCCCATCTCTCATCTCTCATCCTCACTGTCAGCCTGTCACTTTAAATTTAGAGCAGGAGGTATAGGGGCTTAGGAGCCTGCTACAAATGTGTCTCTATTCTACTCTAGCTACTCGTCAATACTTCGATACTAAAGTTAACTTACAGGTGCTGACTATGTTCATCACCTTTTCTTGTCCCTACAGGTGCTGACTCCTTTCTTTTTAGCATGTTCTCTTCTGTTACAAGCTCTGGATCAATCTCCCAGTCATAGCTCACAAGTCAGAATAAAATTATAGCATAATGTCCATAGACAGTTCTCTGCATGGTCACCTTGTATAAGTATATAATACATAATTTTTGTCCAATCTTGGGCCCTAAAAATTTATCGACAGCTTGGCACAAATATACTTGCTCAGAACAGGCCTTTCATGATTTAATTAGGTTGGTGAAATCTCACTCAGCAACAGAACTCTCTCAGCTCACAGCCACCTCTAGTGAACTAATCTTCTGATCAGAAGCAAATAAGGCATATTTAATCATTACTATAGATATAATATTTAATCATTACTATAGATATACTTGCTCATAATGAGTCTTGACATATTTAATCAGTACTATAGATATATTGCATCCACTGAAAAAAGGTTGATATACTGCAGAGTGTTTATAAAAATATATTTACCTTTATAACTTCGCTTCCATGCAACATTTGAGAAAAGTGACGCATGTAGACGTTTATTATTTGTGCAGCAAAGTTCGCTATATTATAGCATCTTTATTTTCCCATCTATCCCATAGTAACTTTTGATGTGGTTAACATGTGCCATTCAAGATAATTTTGAGTATATATTTATCTTTCTTGGTGTGCTGCTTTTCAAGATTTTATGATATAATCAATTGCACTGCTCTAAATGAGAGATAATTTGTAGTCAAAGTTTGAGAAACTCGACCTACGGGTGTGTGGCTCCGCCTGTGGGAGTCGGGTGTCGTCGCAGTTTCACTGGGTTGGGCAGCAGTTCATGTGTCAATGAGGCGTCGTCCTCCACGACTGAATTGCCCGCTCGGTAGATCAGCAAACACCAAGCAAAGATGGGGCTAGATGGATACAAGCTGCAAGAATTAGGAAAGTATTAGTATTGCCAATAACAGAACAAAGGAATAATTAATAAAACTACAGTCCTATTCATAGTCATGTGTTGCAACGGGAAAAAGAAAACAATATCTCAATAACTCAATTTTGAATGTGTGATACTACTATTAAGAGTGATATTTCAAACGTGATTTTGCAACACCCAATTTATAGCTACATCAATATTATATCTCTATTTGGCACATCTGAAAGGACCGAATCAGCCTAGAGGGGGGTGAATAGGTGATTTTTGACTATCTGAAACTTCACAAACTATAAGATGTAGTTAGATAGCAACCGGAGAGGCCGATTTGTTTGGGTAGGTACTACCGGGTGTGAAACACCGGTACTACCGACACAAACAAACGGCACAACCAGGATCCTACAATCCGATGAATGTAAGCTATGAAGATAATACAAGATTCTAGCCCACTTTCCTAAGAATGATAGATGGTAAATCTACTCTCATCAAACCTTGGCTGCTCCCCTTGATGTAGATCGAGCCTTCCCAACCTAAGAATGAGATAGGGATAGGAAGAATACGAAGAACACAACAACAAGCGTAATAAACAAGATAGAGACAACAACAAGCACACGGGACACGCGATTTATCCCGAGGTTCGGCCAATCCACTAAGGAGTGCCTACGTCCTCGTTGTTGAGGTGACCACAAAGGTCGGAGTCTATTTCACCTCCTCGCCTCACTCAAGCAACCACAAAGGCTACGAGAGTATCTCTACTAGAAATCTCAGGGTAATACAAACGCTTCGGGGAGCCCTCACAAGTAAATCAATACGGGCTACCACGAAGAACACCTAACCGGCTAGAGCTCAAAGAGCTCAAGAGTAAAAGACACAAACCAAGCCGGCTAGATGGAAACCAAGTGCTCAAGTCGGAGATCGATGCTTCCCGCTCTCTAATCTCACTTCCCTAGCTCATTCCTTGCAAGAGAGTGAATCTAGGAGCAAAGGGGGAGAGAGAGGGGAGGAGTCAATGCTTGGAGAGTGTTTGTCCAAAGTTAGGTCAGCAATAAGTGTATAGAGTGAGTGGGTGTCTGTGAAAAGTGAAGAGAGGAAGCATTTATACTCCCTTAGTCCCGAGGCTGGTCGGTACCACCGACCACCCATGGTCGGTACCACCGACCTGTTCACAACGGTCGAAAGAACCAGGTCTGACCAAAAAGGACAACTACCGACCTCAGGTCGGTACCACCGCGGGCGGTAGTACCGAGGTTATGGCGGTACTACCGCCAGGCCAAAACGGCTGCGAACAGAGAGCTCCGCAGTTAGAGACTTGGTCCCTCGGAAACTACTGACTAGGGTCGGTACCACCGAGGTCGGTAGTACCGAGGTTATGGCGGTACTACCGCCAGGTCAAAAGCGAGTCAGACCAGAGAGCCCTGCAAACTTGGTTACCACTGACCTTGGGTCGGTAGCACCGGGGGCGGTACTACCGAGGTAATGGCGGTACTACCGCCAGGCCAAATTCAGCGCGAACAGAGAGCCTTGCAAACTTGGAAACCACCGGCCTTGGGTCCGTACCACCGCGGGCGGTAGTACCGAGGTTATGGCGGTACTACCGCCAGGTCAAATTGAACTCTACACAGAGAGCTTCGCAAAACCGGGTTACTACCGACCATGGTCGGTACCACCGAGGGCGGTAGTACCGAGGTTATAGCGGTACTACCGCCAGGTCATTTTTGACCAACACAGAGAGGGTGTTTGAGCGCTGCGCAGAGAAGCTGTGGTCGGTACCACCGACCACCCATGGTCGGTGCCACCGACCATATAAAATTACCCTCTACGTGTTCGTGATTGTGCGGTGTCTCTCAAGCGAACTATAGTTAGTCGATTTGAGCACTTTTCTCCACATCTAGCCAACTTACTTTGTGACCCTTGTGACACCCCAATTTTAAGAACAAAATTGGAGCACAATATATGTATGCCAGGATCAATTTTCATACATATATCCACATCATAGTAAATATCAAAACAATGCTTTATTAATAATATCGAACTTTATTACATAAATGACCCTCGGGTCTGAAATAAAAAGGGTACAGACTCTCATGATAACGGACTCTAATGAAGACGCTAATGTAGATGCGGAAATCTGGACTCCATCTCCACAGGAAGGTCGACCGGGGGTAGTGCCATCCTAGTACAGGTCGTCAGGGTCGTAGCCTCCGTCTTCTGGATACTCCTGCTCCTCGTACGCGTAGTCTCCAGCGTCTGGGTGGGGTAGCAGGGGGACAAAGAGGAAGGGTGAGCACATCGAAATGTACTCCGCAAGTGTAGGAAATATATGCTTATGAGGCTAATAACAAAGGTAGGCTGACTTTGTTTGACTCAAGCGCCTAAAGCGACACACCCTATTAATCCTATTAATCCTATGCACCTATTTACTAGGTTATAGACAGACTCTGTAGAAAAGTAACAACACCCGGAGTCGCACCGAGCATCCAACACCTAAAGTCCATCAGGCAACCGCACCTGAAGTCCATCAGATGACCCGAACCGGTAACCAGTAACCAACTAATCTCGAAGAAGTCCAAGCCCGCTCGTGACCGTGAGCACGGCTGATATATCAGTTTTACACTCTGCAGAGGTTGCACATCGTTACCCATGAGTCGTGCAGATCCCGTCACGCTAAACACTGCCAAGGTGCATAGCAGGTTACACTGCAAGGCCTTTACAAAGCCCCTCCAAGTCTGTGTTACACGTACTCTAAGGTTTCTCCCCTGTCCATAAGTCAACGACCCCAAGGGACCCCTCTTGAGCCACTATACAACCCCCGTGTAGCATAACTTAGAGGAAACTAATTAATTAGCCAGGTCCAGCCCATCTAGATCTCATGGCTGCGCTGTTTTGCCGGGTTACTTGTCCAAGAACCGGGTCCTAGGGATCCAGGCAGGATATGTCTAGCACGAGCCCCGAACCAAAAACCAAAGCAGCTGCCGAGTCCCACGGCACAAAACCACCAATACGGGTCCATCCTGCCGGATTTACCTAACAACCTTGTTGCTACCAAATTACCATATCCACCTTGTTTCATAGTTCATTAATCAAGATTAATAATATTTACCTCCCAACCCAAACTTGACTGCAGGGCTAAGCAAAACACCTACCCGAATATTCCAAAACAGGCGACAAGGATAATAAAAACAAATTCTAGTAAACCCTAACATGGGATTCAAATTAATGACAAGCATGCATCTACAAGATCTAACTACTCTAGTACCAAAAGTAAAATAAAGTAGGTGCAAGATGTTCAAGGACACTTGCCTTCGGACTGGGTCGAATCAACTGGGTCGCAAGGATGGTCTGGAGCGTCCTCGTACTCCGCACTCTCTGGCCCAATCAACATACATGGCACATACAAAGCAAAATAAATAACAGTACAACAAACAGTATGAAAACAGTAAACTAATAGATCTACTGCGTAGAGAACGTAATTATGAATCTAACGCAAGTTGAATGGGTCAAATCGGAGTTAAAATGAGCAAGTTATAAGCGTTTGAAGTTGGATGGCATTTCTGTAAATAGATTGAACTCATTTTCGGATTTAAAATAAATCAAAACTGAATTTAAAAGCGCTCTGGACCGGGCCTCATTTATCCGAAAACACAGGGGTTAGAACGCAAGAATTCGCGGACTCAGCGCACAGTCCCCGTGGACTGCGGGTTGATTCCTGGATAGCTGAGGGGCTCTTTAACAAAATACGCGGCGCGAAGGGGTATCCTCTGATCTGGATCGCCCGATCCAGATCGGACGATCTAGATTAGATCGGAGGGATGTGGCTGTGCAGTGGACCACGCCTCGTTTATCGGAAAGGACAGGGGCTAAGATGAAAGAATCGCATGACTCAGTGAATAGTGCTAGTGGAGTGCGGGTTTATTCGCTCGAAGACCGAGGGCTCTTTTGCAAAAGTGACAAAGGTGTGGCGCAGCTGCTGGCGTGGACGCCACGCGGCGCCAGGTTGCGCGTGCTGAGTGGTGGTGGTGTTCCACGTGGCCGTGGGCCGCTGACGTGGCGCTGGTGGACTGCGTCCACGGTGTTATGCGCCCGGTGTATACCGGTTCACACCCGGATCTAATCTGGGCCCTCGGCTCCTGATCAGACGGCGCCAGGGTGTTCGAGGAGGGTGCTGGCGGCGCCGGTGAGCCCGCGCGCGGTGGCGCTATCGACCCCGCGGCGGCGCCATCGAAGGGGCTCGCCGGAGTGGCTCGGGAGAGGGCTATGGAGCAGTAGAGATTAAGGAAAAAGGTGGGATCGGTCGGAAAGCTCACCGCGAGTCCGAGGGTGGAGTCGAGGTCGACTGTCGAGGACCGGAGAGGAGAGACGCGCGGCGGAGACGTTCGGCGGCTCGAAGCTCGGGTGGAGACGTCCCCGGGCGTCGATGTTGGCCGAAGAGGAGCTTGCCGGATGCGGCGTTGCACGGTGGGTATGCGGGTGGATAGAGAGGGATCTGCGGGGCTTCTGCGCGTGGATTAGCTCAAGCCGAGCTTCGGGTGATGGCGGCGGCGCGGCTGGGCGAGTTAGGGCACGAGGAGGTCGTCGTGGCGGCGGTGGGGTGTGTGGGAGGCCTCGGCGCTGGCTAAAAAGGGGTGAGAGGGGGGAAGGGCGAAGGATCGAGCGGCTCCATCAAGGCGGCGGGCGGTGATGCGCGAAAGTCGGAGGTGGGAGGGGGAGCTGGCAGGCGGGGCCCGGTGTCAGAGAGAGAAGGGAGGGAGGGGCGCACGCGGGCCGCTGCGGTGCTGTGCGCCAGGGTGGGCTGGGGCGAGCGGCAGCTGGGCCGGCTGAGCGAGTGGGCCGGGAGAGGAAGGAAGGGGGAGGGGGAAGGTTAGGGCCCAAGCTAGATTTCTTTTCTTTTCATTTTCCAAACCTTTCCAAATTCATTTTGAAATCCAAATTTCAAATCAGTTTGAAATCAAAACTTGTTTGCAAGGTTTTAGAAATATTTTCCCTAGGTTTTAGCAAATAAAACTTTGACTTTGATTTTATAAAATTTTCATAAACCTTTTATTAATTTTCTAAATAGAATAAATTTGATTCGCCCTATACGGGTTTTAATAAATCATTTACCACCCAATAAAAATATGCAATGGCATGAATGCAACATGAAAAAGATAAAAAAATTCTATTTTCCTCCTCTAATAAACTAGCCAACCTATTTAATTTCTAATTCCTTTTATTAAATTGGGGAAAATTAAATCAGGGTGTTACAAACCTACCCCCCTTATAAGAATCTCGTCCTCGAGATTAGGAAGAGTCGGCGAAGAGGTGAGGAAAATCTGCCCGAAGATCGTCTTCCTTCTCCCATGTTGCTTCTTCTTCGGAGTAATGCTTCCATTGCACCTTGCAAATTTTAATCCTCTTGTTGCGAGTACCTCGTTCCATCGTGTCTAGGATCTTGATCGGCTCAGAGAATGTCAGATCATCTCTCAGATCAAGCTCCTCAAGTGGCAACTGCTCCTCTGGAACTCGGAGGCATCTCTTCAGCTGGGATACATGGAACACATTATGAACACCTGCCAGACGTGCAGGCAACTCCAGCTGATAAGCAACTGCACCTTTCTTGTCAATCACCTTGAAAGGGCCAATGAACCTCGGAGATAGCTTTCCTTTGACATTAAACCTCCGAAGACCTCTGAAGGGTGACACCTTTAGATAGACATAGTCCCCAATCTGGAACTCCAGCTCACGTCGTCTGACATCTGCATAACTCTTCTGTCTAGACTGAGCTGTCTTCAGGTTGCTTCGGATCTGTCTGACCTGTTCTTCAGCTTCCTTTATGGACTCAGGGCCAAAGACTTTCCTTTCTCCAACCTGATTCCAGAACAGAGGTGTTCTGCACTTCCTGCCATACAGTGCTTCAAAGGGGGACATCTTGAGACTGGCCTGATAGCTGTTGTTATAAGAGAACTCTGCATAAGGAAGACTCTTATCCCAACTCTGGCTATTCTGAAGCGCACTGGCTCTCAACATGTCCTCAAGGATCTGATTCACCCTTT
Source organism: Coix lacryma-jobi var. lacryma-jobi (assembly GCA_009763385.1). Taxonomy (NCBI): domain Eukaryota; kingdom Viridiplantae; phylum Streptophyta; class Magnoliopsida; order Poales; family Poaceae; genus Coix; species Coix lacryma-jobi. The sequence continues at coordinate 9,523,122 of CM019824.1, forward strand.
CTGTCTGACCATCGGTCTGCGGATGATAAGCTGAACTGAAACTGAGGCGGGTGTCCATAGACTCATGCAACCGCTTCCAGAATCTGGATGTGAACTGTGTACCTCTGTCAGACACTATGATCTTCGGCACACCATGCAAGCACACAATGCGGGACATGTACAATTCTGCAAGCTGTGGTCCACGATATGACTCCTTGACTGGAATGAAATGAGCAACCTTGGTCAAGCGATCAACTATGACCCAAATGGAATCATATCCGGACTGTGTCCTGGGCAAACCAGTGATGAAATCCATGCTGATCTGTTCCCATTTCCACTCTGGAACCTGCAGAAGCTGTAGCAAACCAGCTGGTCTCTGATGTTGGGCCTTAACCCTCTGACATGTGTCACACAAGGCCACATACTCTGCTACATCTCTCTTCATCCCATACCACCAGTAATACTGCTTCAAATCCTGGTACATCTTGGTACTGCCTGGATGGAGAGAGTAGGCTGAATCATGAACTTCCCTCAGAATCAACTCCTTAATAGCCTTCACATCAGGGACACAGATCCTTCCTCTGAACCACAAAACACCCTGATCATCCTCTGTGAATCCAGGGGCTTTGTCTTCCTTGATCAACTGTCTGATCTCTAGCAAGTACTCATCAGTGAGCTGCCCTGCTCGGATATCACGCTCCAAGGTCGAATCAACCTCCAAGGCTACTGCATCAATATGACCAAGAATATCCAAGTTGAGCTTCTCAAACTCCTCATGCAACTCGGGCTGCTGCTCCTTGATCTCAAGCACATTGCAGTAGACCTTCCTGCTCAGGGCATCTGCTACAACATTTGCCTTGCCCGGATGATAGTTGATACTCAGATCATAATCTTTGATCAACTCTAGCCATCTTCGTTGGCGGAGATTCAGATCTGGCTGGGTGAATATGTACTTCAAACTCTTGTGATCAGTGTATATCTCCGTCTTCTTCCCCATCAGATAGTGCCTCCAGATCTTCAGAGCATGAACAACCGCTGCCAACTCAAGATCATGAGTAGGGTAATTCAGCTCATGCTTCCTGAGCTGTCTCGAGGCATAAGTAATCACCCGACCTTCCTGCATAAGCACACATCCCAGACCCTGTCGCGAAGCATCACAATAGACCGTGAAGTTCTTCTGAACATCTGGCATGACAAGGATAGGAGCAGAAGTCAATCTTGCCTTCAACTCCTCGAAACCAGCCTGGCATTCAGGGGACCATACAAACTTGGCACCCTTCTCAGTCAGCCTCGTCATCGGCTTCACGATCTTGGAGAATCCTTCAATGAAGCGGCGATAATATCCAGCCATACCGAGAAAACTCCGAATCTCAGTAACGCTCTCAGGTACCTTCCAGTCCAATATATCTTGGACCTTGCCTGGATCCACTGATACACCACCCTCTGAGATGATATGCCCTAAATATGCAACCTTCTTCAGCCAGAACTCGCATTTGCTCAGCTTTGCATACAACCGATGCTCTCTGAGCTTCTGCAACACTAACCTCAGATGCTTCTCATGTTCTTCTTTAGTCTTCGAGAATATCAGGATATCATCAAGGAACACCACGATGAACAGATCTAGAAACTCCATGAAGACCTTGTTCATCAGATACATGAAGAAAGCTGGGGCATTAGTCAAGCCGAAGGACATCACTGTGTACTCATATAGCCCATATCGAGTTACGAATGCCGTCTTCGGGATATCAGCTTCACGAATCTTCAGCTGGTTATAGCCTGTTTGCAGGTCAATCTTTGAGAACACATGAGCACCCTTCAACTGATCAAACAGATCATCAATGCGAGGAATCGGGTACTTGTTCTTGATGGTAGCTTCATTCAATGCGCGGTAATCAACGCACATCCGCAGGCCTCCATCCTTCTTTGGAACAAAGATCACAGGAGCTCCCCACGGGGACGTACTAGGACGAATATGCCCCTTCTCTAACTGCTCTTGGATCTGCGTCTTCAGCTCAGCTAGCTTTTCGGCATCCATTCTATATGGTCGCCTGAATATAGGTGCAGTGCCAGGAACTAAATCAATAGAGAACTCAATCTCACGATCAGGTGGCATACCTGGCACTTTCTGGAAGACATCAGGGAACTCCTTGACAACTCGGATATCAGGTACCACGACAGCCTCATATGCTCTGGCTTCTTCAATCATCGTTGTCGGTGCTCGATACACAATCTCCGTGCCATCTGGATGCTTCACTATGATGAGTCTCTGAGCACAATCAATGACTCCTTGGTACTTGCGTAGCCAATCCATTCCCAGAATGACATCAATACCTTGGGAATCCAGAACAATAAGAGAGGTGGGAAAGACTACCCCCCTTATGGTTAAGCTCACATTCGGGCACACATGCCTCGATATCAGTTCTCCTCCAGGAGAATTCACTAGCAGATGCTTTTTCATTAACACTCTATTCATATTATATTTAGATGCGCAGGGTGCTGATATGAACGAATGAGATGCTCCAGAATCAAACAAGACTGTAACTGGGTGAGAGTCAACAAGGAACGTACCAAACACCACATCTGGTGCCGTCTGAGCAGACTCTGCTGACACGTGGTTCACACGACCACGAGTGTAGCTCTGGGGCTGGCCTGCGGGACGTGACTGCGGTGGAGCTGGCTGCCTCAATGGACACTTGTTGGCGAAGTGTCCCATCTGGTTGCACTTGTAGCACGGGCCAACCTGCCCTGCCCCCTGTGCTGAACGGGGCTGCTGCGGAGCTGGAAGACCCTGGCGAGGTGCCTGAGCCTGGCGTGACTGCTGCTGCTGCTGCTGCTGCTGAGGTGGAGCCTGATACTGTGGAGCTGGATGCCTATACTGAGGAGCGGGCTGCCGGGACTGGGGCGGTCGGTACTGCTGCTGCTGGGGAATCTGCCTGGAAGCTGAGGCAGGTGGAGCGTAGCGGGGACGAGCGGAGCTGCCGGAGGACTGTCCCTGGAACGTCATCTTCCTCTTGCGATCTGCATCGAGGTCCTTCCGTTCCTTCTCCACCGCGAAGGCACGGTCAACTAGCTTCTGAAATGAGGAATACTCATTTGAAGCTAGGGCATAGCGGAGTCCTGGGTTAAGCCCATGCCTGAAGCAGATAACAATTTTATTATTTATCAGGTAGCAAAAGGAATGAACAAGGGTGTATGAAGAATTTATTAATATTAAAGAATGACAGAGATCTTGCCTGAAGCACTCCTGCTTCTTGTCGTCTGTGTCCACGTCATCTGGGGCATAACGGGACAGCTGGCTGAACTGCGTGAGATACTCACGCACTGTCATCGCCCCCTGCCTGAGGTCCTGGAACTCCCGGCGCTTCACCCTGATCTCGCCGAAAGGGACGTACTGGTCGCGGAATGCCCTACGGAACTCCTCCCAAGTGATCGAGTCGGCGTCCGCATGAGCTGCGGTGTAGGCAGTCCACCAGTTCTTCGCCGGGCCCTGAAGCTGGTGCGCGGCGTAGAGGGCCTTATCAAGGTCCCCGACATGGGCAAGCTGCAACTTGCCTGTAATCGTCTCGAGCCAATCATCTGCATCCATTGGCTCTATGGCGTGGTGGAACACTGGAGGGCGCGTCGTCATGAAGCTCCTGAGAGTGTCATCCGGTCGGGGTGGCTGTGCAGCTCCTGCACCCTGAGCACCCTGAGCAGCCTGCGCCATCTGCTGCATGTGCTGCATGATCTGGGCCATGTTCTGCATCATCTCATTCTGCACCTGGGCCATCTGGAGCGGGTCGTACGGAGGCGGAGGTGGAGGTGGATGAGGATGGGGCGGCTGGTTGCCACCTGCCCCGCTCCCGCCAGCGTTACCGGCGTTACCCGCGCTGCTCCTGGTGTCAACCATCTGTTACATTTTCCAGGAGTAAGAGTGAGATGTGATAGATAGATATATAACAACCCTGGTTTGGTTAATTAATTCGATTAGTAAAACATTTTAACAAATGATGTCGCTGCAACCTGACGGTCGCAACACACCAACAATCATTACAAAGAACCAAATCAAAACATGTGCACAAGTACATGTCAATCAACGTGCTACGAATTCAAACAATTATGGTGGGCATCCTACTATTGGAGGACCTACATTGAAACAAAGCTTGAATTTTCAGCAGAGAAAGGGTCTACAGAAGTGAGAAAAGAGATGGGGCTTGTAAAAATAGTTTTGTAAACTCGACGACTGACTAGGGTAGCGTCCTACGGTCAACACGGCTCCGATACCACTCTGTGACACCCCAATTTTAAGAACAAAATTGGAGCACAATATATGTATGCCAGGATCAATTTTCATACATATATCCACATCATAGTAAATATCAAAACAATGCTTTATTAATAATATCGAACTTTATTACATAAATGACCCTCGGGTCTGAAATAAAAAGGGTACAGACTCTCATGATAACGGACTCTAATGAAGACGCTAATGTAGATGCGGAAATCTGGACTCCATCTCCACAGGAAGGTCGACCGGGGGTAGTGCCATCCTAGTACAGGTCGTCAGGGTCGTAGCCTCCGTCTTCTGGATACTCCTGCTCCTCGTACGCGTAGTCTCCAGCGTCTGGGTGGGGTAGCAGGGGGACAAAGAGGAAGGGTGAGCACATCGAATTGTACTCCGCAAGTGTAGGAAATATATGCTTATGAGGCTAATAACAAAGGTAGGCTGACTTTGTTTGACTCAAGCGCCTAAAGCGACACACCCTATTAATCCTATTAATCCTATGCACCTATTTACTAGGTTATAGACAGACTCTGTAGAAAAGTAACAACACCCGGAGTCGCACCGAGCATCCAACACCTGAAGTCCATCAGGCAACCGCACCTGAAGTCCATCAGATGACCCGAACCGGTAACCAGTAACCAACTAATCTCGAAGAAGTCCAAGCCCACTCGTGACCGTGAGCACGACTGATATATCAGTTTTACACTCTGCAGAGGTTGCACATCGTTACCCATGAGTCGTGCAGATCCCGTCACGCTAAACACTGCCAAGGTGCATAGCAGGTTGCACTGCAAGGCCTTTACAAAGCCCCTCCAAGTCTGTGTTACACGTACTCTAAGGTTTCTCCCCTGTCCATAAGTCAACGACCCCAAGGGACCCCTCTTGAGCCACTATACAACCCCCGTGTAGCATAACTTAGAGGAAACTAATTAATTAGCCAGGTCCAGCCCATCCAGATCTCATGGCTGCGCTGTTTTGCCGGGTTACTTGTCCAAGAACCGGGTCCTAGGGATCCAGGCAGGATATGTCTAGCACGAGCCCCGAACCAAAAACCAAAGCAGCTGCCGAGTCCCACGGCACAAAACCACCAATACGGGTCCATCCTGCCGGATTTACCTAACAACCTTGTTGCTACCAAATTACCATATCCACCTTGTTTCATAGTTCATTAATCAAGATTAATAATATTTACCTCCCAACCCAAACTTGACTGCAGGGCTAAGCAAAACACCTACCCGAATATTCCAAAACAGGCGACAAGGATAATAAAAACAAATTCTAGTAAACCCTAACATGGGATTCAAATTAATGACAAGCATGCATCTACAAGATCTAACTACTCTAGTACCAAAAGTAAAATAAAGTAGGTGCAAGATGTTCAAGGACACTTGCCTTCGGACTGGGTCGAATCAACTGGGTCGCAAGGATGGTCTGGAGCGTCCTCGTACTCCGCACTCTCTGGCCCAATCAACATACATGGCACATACAAAGCAAAATAAATAATAGTACAACAAACAGTATGAAAACAGTAAACTAATAGATCTACTGCGTAGAGAACGAAATTATGAATCTAACGCAAGTTGAATGGGTCAAATCGGAGTTAAAATGAGCAAGTTATAAGCGTTTGAAGTTGGATGGCATTTCTGTAAATAGATTGAACTCATTTTCGGATTTAAAATAAATCAAAACTGAATTTAAAAGCGCTCTGGACCGGGCCTCATTTATCCGAAAACACAGGGGTTAGAACGCAAGAATTCGCGGACTCAGCGCACAGTCCCCGTGGACTGCGGGTTGATTCCTGGATAGCTGAGGGGCTCTTTAACAAAATACGCGGCGCGAAGGGGTATCCTCTGATCTGGATCGCCCGATCCAGATCGGACGATCTAGATTAGATCGGAGGGATGTGGCTGTGCAGTGGACCACGCCTCGTTTATCGGAAAGGACAGGGGCTAAGATGAAAGAATCGCATGACTCAGTGAATAGTGCTAGTGGAGTGCGGGTTTATTCGCTCGAAGACCGAGGGCTCTTTTGCAAAAGTGACAAAGGTGTGGCGCAGCTGCTGGCGTGGACGCCACGCGGCGCCAGGTGGCGCGTGCTGAGTGGTGGTGGTGTTCCACGTGGCCGTGGGCCGCTGACGTGGCGCTGGTGGACTGCGTCCACGGTGTTATGCGCCCGGTGTATACCGGTTCACACCCGGATCTAATCTGGGCCCTCGGCTCCTGATCAGACGGCGCCAGGGTGTTCGAGGAGGGTGCTGGCGGCGCCGGTGAGCCCGCGCGCGGTGGCGCTATCGACCCCGCGGCGGCGCCATCGAAGGGGCTCGCCGGAGTGGCTCGGGAGAGGGCTATGGAGCAGTAGAGATTAAGGAAAAAGGTGGGATCGGTCGGAAAGCTCACCGCGAGTCCGAGGGTGGAGTCGAGGTCGACTGTCGAGGACCGGAGAGGAGAGACGCGCGGCGGAGACGTTCGGCGGCTCGAAGCTCGGGTGGAGACGTCCCCGGGCGTCGATGTTGGCCGAAGAGGAGCTTGCCGGATGCGGCGTTGCACGGTGGGTATGCGGGTGGATAGAGAGGGATCTGCGGGGCTTCTGCGCGTGGATTAGCTCAAGCCGAGCTTCGGGTGATGGCGGCGGCGCGGCTGGGCGAGTTAGGGCACGAGGAGGTCGTCGTGGCGGCGGTGGGGTGTGTGGGAGGCCTCGACGCTGGCTAAAAAGGGGTGAGAGGGGGGAAGGGCGAAGGATCGAGCGGCTCCATCAAGGCGGCGGGCGGTGATGCGCGAAAGTCGGAGGTGGGAGGGGGAGCTGGCAGGCGGGGCCCGGTGTCAGAGAGAGAAGGGAGGGAGGGGCGCACGCGGGCCGCTGCGGTGCTGTGCGCCGAGGTGGGCTGGGGCGAGCGGCAGCTGGGCCGGCTGAGCGAGTGGGCCGGGAGAGGAAGGAAGGGGGAGGGGGAAGGTTAGGGCCCAAGCTAGATTTCTTTTCTTTTCATTTTCCAAACCTTTCCAAATTCATTTTGAAATCCAAATTTCAAATCAGTTTGAAATCAAAACTTGTTTGCAAGGTTTTAGAAATATTTTCCCTATGTTTTAGCAAATAAAACTTTGACTTTGATTTTATAAAATTTTCATAAACCTTTTATTAATTTTCTAAATAGAATAAATTCGATTCGCCCTATACGGGTTTTAATAAATCATTTACCACCCAATAAAAATATGCAATGGCATGAATGCAACATGAAAAAGATAAAAAAAATTCTATTTTCCTCCTCTAATAAACTAGCCAACCTATTTAATTTCTAATTCCTTTTATTAAATTGGGGAAAATTAAATCAGGGTGTTACAGCCCTCTTCATAGTCCGGCTTACCTATAACTCAAGTTTAAAATTGAAATTTCAAACTACCACTTGAGCTAGGCATCTTTATGTCCAAAAGTATCCTACGTGCTTTGTTCACGAGATTTCAACGTTTCAAATCTTTCAAAGGACTAACACCTGCATACATGCTGAAAGGATCAAGATGCCCAAGATGGGGGGTGAATTGGGCTTTTCTAAAACTTCTTGCAATAATAAAACCTATCAAGCCTCAATTAACCCCCTAGTGCCTAGAAGTGTGATTCTATTTAATCTACCGCACAAAAGACCAAGTCTAAGCCACTCCTACTCTAGCAAAGCAATTCAATATAGAATGAACAACAAGAGTAATGCGGAATTGAATTGCTTGAAAGCAAATGCATAAGTAAAAGAGTAGAGATGACTCGACGATCTTTTTGCCGAGGTATCGAGGTGTCGGCACACCCCCCTAGTCCTCGTTGGAGCACCCGCGCAAGGGTATCGCTCCCCCTTGATCCGCGCAAGGATCAAGTGCTCACTACGAGCTAATTCTTCGCCACTCCGACCCGGTGAATCGCTCGCTACCGGTCACAACTTGGCTTGGGTCACACTTGCTACTCAATTCTCACTAGGAGGTGTCTAATTCTCACAATTAGCAAATCACTCAACCTCACTAGGGCTCTTGCACTCACTCACACTCACAAGGTGTTTCTCAGCTGATAGAAGTGGCAAGAACGCTCAAATGGATGGAGGCAAGGAAGTATATATACCCCTCAACCCGGCCATCCAAAATCAGCACAAGACAAGTATTTTGCGGGGGCATCGGACGCGCCGATGCCAGGCATCGGACTCTCCGATGACCCCGTCCAACGGTCTACTGTACCTTCTTGTCAGACATGATTATGGAGCATCGGACGCTGGGAAGCATTCGATGCCGAAAAGACCTCTCTGGAACCTCTCTGCATGGCCATCGGACGCTGACCCTCAGCGTCCGATGCCAGCGTCCGATGCCCTGCACAGTTCACTCCCAAGTGAACAGTGACACCGGACGATGCGATGTGGCACCATCGGAGCCTCCGATGCCACGCACCAGACCAAACCCTAGGTCGGTGTGGGCATCGGAGCCTTCGATGCCCACTGATCCAGCATCCGATGCCCAAATCAAGGGCAAGATCAACTCGGATCGCGACGCGGTCTAAACGACTTTTGTTCCTCTCGACATAAGGCATCTCTCTGAGCTACCTAGGGCTATGAAATAACAAGTGTGCACCACACCTACCTCAATATACTCATCTAGGTCAAGCTACTGATTTACACCCCTCTTTATAGTACGGCCAAAGGAAAAAACAAAGACCTAAGACTACCTAAGTGTCCTCCAACACCATGCGACACTTAGCCTAGCCTACCACCGTCTTCGTCGTCCATCCTTTGAAAACCGAAACGATTTCCATCGCCAGGGGACATGAACTCCATATGCCCGTATCGTCGCCATTACCGTGACCTAACTTATCCCTGTTTCTGCAAAACACACGTTAGTCACAGTAATCTTGTGTTTCATCCAATCACCGAAACCCACTAGGGGCCAAGATGCGTTCAATCTCCCCCTTTTTGGTGATTGATGACAACACGAGATCGAGTATAGAGAGAAGAGGTTTTCAAATCATGACATGTATGAACTTGCAATGAATAAGAGAGAATGATTAGGGGCAAGCTCATACATATCATGCCAACATCCTGCACTCAACAAGTTAGATGAATAGCAAGTGCAAGAGTAAAGAGCTCGAATACATAACAGATGAGAATTGAGCACAAGTAAATGAGTAAGGCGAAATGACATGACATATCATATATCATGGTGAGCACAACATGTCATAAAGGTCCATAGCATGAGTATATAACAGGAACATGCACAAAAGATGCGATAAGTAAAGAGCGTATGTGAATATAACACATCAAAAGACACAAAGCCCTCTCACATCACTCCCCCTATCGCTATACTCGGCCACTCTCCCCCTTTGGCATCAAGCGCCAAACTAAGCGTCGGAGGGCGGAGGTGGTGTAGACGAGTCAGGTGCCGTCTCCGGAGTCCTCTGCGTGAACTCAAACTGCTGAAGTAGGGCCTCGGAGTCGGAGGACGAGTCGCCGGGAGCCTGCTGACCCTCTGTAGCTGGACGCTATGGAGAAGCGGTCTGGGTCGGGTCCGGCACTGACTGCTCTGCCTGTGCGGTCTGCTCTGACGCTGTCTCTGTCGCAGTCTCAGTCTGTGTAGTCGTGTCAGCCTGAGGCTCGGAGTGCGGAAACTCTAGGATAGCTGACAACTCAGGCTGCACGGACGTGGTCGTCTCGGACTGGACTGGCTCTGTCTGCTCTGAAGACGCGACTGAGCTCGGAAGAGTCTCTGTGGTGGAGGTCACAGGAGCCGTCGACGTCTGAACCGAATCCGGAAGATCTGGAGTGGGAAATCCGGTGAGCTCGCTGAACGTGGCCGACAGGTCTCGAGTGACAGAGGTCGTCGTAGCGAAGAGCGACTCTGTCGGCCTGGGAGTGAACCCTGTCCGTTGCGGACTGAAGAGCGGGGCCCCGCCTGGAGTAGTGAAACTCGTGAACTGTGAGGAGCTGGGGCCCGGGAGTTGCTGCTGCGACTGACCAAACTGAGGAGGCGGACCAAACGGCTGTGGAGGAACTGGTGGCTGCCACTGAAGCTGCTGAGGTGGGGGCTGCTGCCACTGCCACTGGGGAGGTTCGCTGGCCAGTCTCTCCATGAAGCTCAAGGTCTGCTGCTGAAGAGCCATCATCTGGCGCTGAAGAGCATCAGACCGCTCCTGTGCCTGCTGCTGAGCGAGGGCCTGCTGCTGGGCTAACCGTTGCTGCTCCTGGGCAAGCCTCTGGACGTCCTGGGTGACAGTCCTCTGCTGCTCCTCCATCCGGGCCAGAATAGCGAGTAGAGCTGGGTCGGAGGAAGCAGTACTGCTGGACCCTGCCTGGTGGTCGTGAGCTCTGGGCTAGTAGCGGGGCGGGAGCTGGTAGTCCTCATCTGAGCTGTCCATGGGATCCGAGGCCACGTGTGGGTCACCACCCTCGAGATCGGCAAGCTCCTGCTCCGCGAGCGCCTGAACGGCCTCGTCCTGCTGCTGGGCTGACTCTGGCACCTCAAGTCTCTGTCGTGTGCTAGTCTATGCCTGCTGCTCTGGCTGTCTGCGGTCCCGACCGTATCCCAACAACTAGCTCATGTTATACTTGGGGAATACGGTCGCTGACCCTGTGAGGGACTGACTAAGGCGAGTACCTGTAGTGGCGGCTACCTTCCAAAGAATGTAGGAGATCCAGTGCGCGTACGGTAGCTGCCTGCGGGCCTTAATGCCCTCTGCCACTGTGTCCTCAATCTCACACAGAATGATGTCCCAGACATCAAACTCCTGCTGCCTGACCATATATGCAAGAAGCCATAGCTGCAGCCGTGAAAGTCCCTCTCCGAAGCCGACCCGAGGAAGTAAAGTCCGCCGTAGGATCGCGTTGAGGATCCGAGCCGTAGGGGTAAGGTCCCTAGGAGTGCGGCTCGAACCCTCGCCGAACGGCTCTGTGAAGCACGAGCGAACCAGATCTGTCGAGGGCTGTGCACCACCGTGAGGGCGGCGGGGTGGCTCCGTCCGGTCGTAACACAAGTCGTGGATCCGGGTCTGTGATCGTGTCAATCCAAACCAATCCCGAATCTCGAACGAGAACAGTCTGTAGTGGTCCCCCTCAAGTGCAAACTCAATAGTCTCTCGGTCGGGGTGCACCCACAGCGAAGCGTAAAACTGAAATACCCAGTCCTCTGTATACGAGCCAGACCGCACCAGAAGATCTGCCAGACCAGGTAGGTAGGTGAGAATGGGGCGAATCTGCTCTCCTGCTGCGCCTACAACTGCCTCAAGTGAGCAAACACGCTGGGGCCGCAAAGAGATCCCAGCGTTCCTGTATCCCTGGTAGAAGTCCTCCTGCAGCACTGTATAGAAGGACGGACCAGCCTGCTCCTGTCGCTCCTTGGGAAACCACTGCTCCACTGGCACAAGTCGAAGGGTCTGGATCTGTGAGCAAGTGGCGCCCCTGAGGTCTAGTCGCGGTATCGGCGGAGGTGCACGCCGCGACGGAGGACGGGCTCCCCGCAGAGGGACGTCGGGCCGGGGTGGCACCGCAGTCCTGCGACGGGTCGACCGGCGTGGGGGAACTACCTCAGGGACCTCCTCCTCGGCCTCCTCTGCCTCTACTGCCTCTGCCTGAGCTGCCTCTACTGCCTCGGCCTCTGCCTGGCCCTGCCCTGAGCTCTCGGGCTCAACTCCGGGTGAGGTGAACGTCGTTTGACGACCGGAAGCCATGAGCGTGCCAGTCGGCAAACCGTGTCGATGCTCGACCTCCTCGATCGCTCTGCGCTACTCGGGGGACAGCTGATCCACAATCCTAAGTCCGCCCGCACTGCCACCTCGCTCTGCACGCTCTGCGGCGTCTGCCACTGCCTGAGCCTGGGCTGCCTCTCGCTCTTCCCTGGAGCGCTTCCCGTGTGTGATAAGCTTCGCCTTCCCGGGTCGCTGACCGGAAGGCGGGCGACGTGGAGGAGAGTCTCCAGGGCCACCACCGACGTTCTTGCAGCGCGGCATGGTTGACAAGAACAGGAAACTGACGCGGAAAGAGGCTCGGAGCTAGTGCTGAAAGACAAAACGATCACTGAACAGAAACCACTGCCGCTGAAAGCCTCGGACAAGCAACTGACAAGTAAACCACTGACACAAGCTCCCCCTGACACTGCGAAACACTGCCGCTGACACTCGCGAGGCTTTGCCTCGATCCTTACCCGCGGGCTTGGCCCCGGGTTAACTGACACTGCCCACTGACCAAGCTGACAACTGCACTCTGACTCGCTGCGAGAATAGAAAGGATATATAAGCATACATACGCTAGAGATGAGAAATCCTATCGGAAGCAAAGCAAGGAGATAAGGAAGAGAGAAGGCTTTGCTACCTCGCGATCCGACGAAACAACCCAAGAAGGAGGAGAGCACTGACGTTCCTAGATCCACACGTCACACGAAAGGTGTCTGCAGAGAGTTCGGGTGAAAAACGAGTGTCAAAACTGGAGTAACGGCCGGTGTGACATTTGGGCGAGCACCTGGTGGACAAGGGTATGGAGGTGGAGGAAGGGTGGGTGCTCGGTTGCTTACTGGACAGTACGGTCGGCCAAGAAGAACGCCGGAGTGGGGAGGAGACGCGAGGGAGGTGGGCAATGCAAGAAGTAGGTCATCACACAACTCCTATCACCTAATGCAACAGTAAAACATTTAAAGAAAACATTTATAAAAACAAGGTAGGGTTAAATGCACCGGGGCTTGCCTTGGATGGCAAAAAGAGCAGACTCGGGGTAGGTATAGGTGTCGGAGCTCGGGGTCGCCTCGGGAGTTGGTTCGTCAACAGCGGCCTCGACTCTGGTACCTTCTTCGTCAACTATTCGGATGCAATGATGAATGCTCATGAGAATGATGATATGGGCTTATGGTGCAAGACAATTCCACTGAATCTAGATTACTCTTAGGCAAGGCATAATCGAAATCTAGGTTGAGCATAAAAGGTAACCATTTCTTTCTTAAGCATTATTGATGTTAGGCCTTATTATAATTATCCTAAGTATTAACCAAACATATCATCACAAACATCATAGACCAAAGGGTAGGGGTCTATGAACGTCAATCAATCCAAAGATCACATCATTAAACACTTATAACCAACCCTAATCCATCTTTTCTATTTTTTTCTTAATTTATTTAAAAGGTCATTTTATGAAGTTGCTCCAAAAATTACCAAATTAAACACATAAGTTCATTAAGGCATAAACAGATGGCAAAACAAATTTCATAATTTTTGGAGGTCATTAAGATGCTCAATTAAATCTAAACATTTAATTAACAAAAGGCACTATTCCTTAATTAAAATAAATGCTCAAAAATCAACTTGCTCCAAAAGTCTTCAAAATTTTACCAGAGGTTCAGCATGTTATAACAAGGTCACAAAAATTTATCTCAAGATTTTTGGAGTTAAAGATCACTCTCCAAAAATACCAAAACCTTCATTTTTCAATTAAAAGAGGAATTTTACATTTTCAAATTTTTGCACAAAACTCAAGTTTCATATTTTTCTAAAATACTACAGAGCATAAAGAGTTTACCACAAAAATTTCAGAATTTTTGGATCAACACAGAAAATCATACAAAAAAGAGAAAACCGAACACTATTCATAACTTAGAAATAAAAAGGAAAAACGGGCACGGCGGCGGGAGCTCGTCGCCGGCGACCATAGGCGGGCGGCGCTCGGCACGCCGGCCAAACCAGGGGATCCGGGGCGAAACCAAGAGCACAGGGAGCACCGGAGGACTCACCGGCGTCGATTGAGCGGCACGGCGAGGGACGGGGATGGACGGAGAGGGGTGAACGACGCTGGCCGGCGGGAAGCTCGCGGCGGCGACAGGCGTCCTGGCGACCCTGTGCAACAAACGGAGCCGCGATGGCTGGGTTATAGTCGCACGGAGCCAAGGAAGCGAATGCGAGAGTCAGAGGGAGATGATCAAGGCCGGAGGCGAGGAATTTCACGATTCCGACCTCGCCGGATTTCTGCCGGAGACGGCAACGACGAGCAACGCCGGGCAAACGGGGGCGGTAGAGACCAAATTGGTGGGTGGGGAAGTTGTGCAAGAACGCGGCGGAGCTCCTGAGCTAGGTGGTTGGGCTCGGGAGGCTCTGGACTGGGCTGGAGGCGACGGCGGAGGTGAGTGAGAGAGGTCGGGCTTCGGCGGCCGTTTTATAGCCGCGGCCAGAGGCCGGTAGAGACCTCGAGGTGGGGTGGATAAGCACGGCGAGCGCGTGCGCACTCGATTGCGCTCTGGCGGAGGTGATGGCGGGCAGCCGGGGCCTGGGCGAGAGCTCGCCGGCGATGGCCACGCGGCGGCGACGCGCAGAGGACTGTAGGGGACGGGAGCGGGGTCAACTGTGCGCGTGCGGGTGCGAAATGATGGTGGCGACAACGGCAGCAGGTTGGTGGCGCGTGGGGAGCAGCCAGACGCGCTGCAGGCGCAGCGCCGGCGCCATGGCCGCCCCCCCCCCCCCCCCCCCTTGGCCCTAGCTGGAAGAAGAACAGTGCTAGGGGCTAGGTTTTGACTTTTGCTGGTTTCTGTATTTTGCAAATTTCTCCCAAAATTTGAACTGTGCGACAAAAATTCAAAATACCAAAGTTGTTCAGAAAAATGAGATCTACAACTTTGGCAATATGAATATCTTCAAATTCCAAATAGTTTTTGAACTATATTCAAAAACAGAAAAGGGGACACTTTTCAAATTTGATTCAAATCAAAATTACTTTGGATTTCAAACTGAAACTTGGAAATCTTCAAATATGAAAGATGTTCCATTTGACAAAACCTACAACTTTGCTAATATACACTTTTTCTGAAACTCAATAGTTTATGAAATAATTTTGAAAACTCAAAAAGGGACAAAAACTGGAGTTTGAAAGAATTTGAAATTACTTCAAATTTTATATAGAACTTTGAAAATCTGTAAATACCAAAGTTGTTTCTCTAGGCCAGATCTACAACTTTGCTTTTCGGACCAACCTCAAATTTTGAATAATTTTGAACTACAAAAAGAGGGGTAAAATCCAGGGTTTGGAAATCAGGGTTTTGCAAAAGGGAAAATCAAATCAAATCTGATTTTTGAACTTTGATCAATGCAGCAAACATCAGGGCACTAAATTTGAACAAGAATTAAATAGAACTAGGCACAGAGGTGAAATTACCATTTTGCCCTTATAGAGAGAATTGGGCTTTTAGGGTTTTTGAAAAGGGAATCAAAGCATAGCAATTAGGCAAATCAAATGCATCACAGGAAATGATTAATGCTTAAGATGATGACATGTCAAGTTAATTACATTTAAACACCAGGGGTGTTACATGTTGTCAACGGGATGATCCCGTTGAACTGTATGATGAACTCTTGGATGTGGCACAAGTGATCTCCTTTGGATGGGTCCATCTTCATCATCTTCATCATATGTGTTGATGTCCCCATCTTCTTGTCGGACTTCATGTTGAGCTTGTGTTTGATCATCAACTTGATGTATGACTTGATCATCACCCACACTACCACCATTCGGAGTTGCGGAAGCTTCATCATGCACATATGGGTGCACATGATGGATATGAGAATCTTGTGGAGTGTGTGATGGATCATCTTCAATTTCAATGGGCCTCACATCACCGATTGCAAGCCTCTTGATAGCTTCGGATGGAGGCACGTCATTACCTACAAGCTCATCATTGACTTGCTCCTTTTGAGAGCCGTCGGATTCATCAAAAGTCACGTCTACCGTTAACTCAATAGTGTCGGTGGCATTATTGAATACACAGTAGCCATGTTCGTTAGTACCATAACCAAGTAGAAAGCCTTCGTGTACCTTAGGTGCAAACTTTGAACTTTTGGCCCTCTTGTTAAGTATGAAACACTTGCAGCCAAAAACTCGAAAGTAATGCACCTTCGGTTTGTTACCGGTTAGAAGCTCATATGGCGTCTTCCCTCTTAGCTTGTGAAGGTAGAGGCGGTTGATTGCATGACACGCCGTGTTCATTGCCTCCGCCCAAAAGCCATGGGAAGTCTTGTACTCATCCAACATAGATCTTGCGGCTTCAACAAGAGTTCTATTCTTCCTTTCCACAACCCCATTTTGTTGTGGGGTATATGGAACGGAGAACTCATGCTTGATTTCTTCTTCATCAAGATACTCTTCTATGTTGGTGTTCCTAAACTCGGTCCCATTGTCGCTTCTCACTTTCTTGATCTTGATGTCAAACTCATTTTGTGCTCTTCTAGCAAACTTCTTGAAAATGTCTTGCGTTTCACTTTTATCTGCTAAAAAGAACACCCAAGTGAAACGAGAATAGTCATCAACAATAACGAAACCGTATTTGTTACCGCCGATGCTTTGGTAAGCAACGGGTCCGATGAGGTCCATATGCAATAGCTCCAATGGTCTTGTGGTCGACACAATGTTCTTGATTGGATGCTTTTCTCCAACTTGCTTTCCGGCTTGGCACGCACTGCAAATCCTATCTTTCTCAAAAGAAACATTTGTTAGTCCAAGGATGTGCCCTTCTCTTTGAAGTTGGGCCAAGTTCCTCATCCCAACATGAGCTAGTCGGCGATGCCAAAGCCAACCCATGCTAGATTTTGCCATTAGACATGTTGTGGGTTCTACCTTACTAGTTGAAAAGTCAACTAGGTAAAGTTTTTCCTTCAACACGCCTTTAAATGCAATAGAGGAATCCATTCTTCTAGAGACGGTCACACCCTTATCCGTAAAGAGACAATCGTAACCCATTTCACAAAGTTGAGAAACGGATAACAAGTTGTAACTCAACGAATGCACAAGTAATACATTAGATATGGAATTGTCAGTTGAGATAGCAATTTTACCCAAACCAAGCACTTCTCCTTTACCATTGTCACCAAACACAATGTTGTTGCATGAGTCATTGCTTGGTTGGAAGGAGGAGAACATATCTTTTGCCCCGGTCATATGATTGGTGCATCCACTATCCAATACCCAACTTGACCCACCGGAGGCATATTCCTACAAAACAAGTTTATGTTCTAGATTTAGGTACCCAAACGAGATTGGGTCCTTGGGGGTTAGTCACATAAGCTTTTGGCACCCAAACATTTCTCATAATTTCCCTCTTCTTGAGGGCACAAACATACTTGACAACTATTTTGCCATCATCACCCCAACAACACAAATAATCACATGTATAGCTTCTTGATATGGGCTTTTGTTGCTTGGGGGCCTCCACTTGCTTCTCCTTGTTGATCTTACCATTAGCAAGTGGAGCCTTTGGATTGGCAATCTTGTTGGCCTTGTTCATTAGGTCAAAGAGAGGAACCCCTTTGTTAAAGTTAACAAAAGGTACCCCATTGACCATCTTCCTACCATTGGCCTTACCACCATACCTATTGTACCCAATTCCATCCTTGATGGATGGGTGCCTTGCGGTCTTGAGGATATCTTTTGGTTGTTGCACCTTACACTTGCAACCATTCCTCAAGATCATGTTCAACCTATGAATCTCCTTGTCTTTCTTTTCTATCTCAACAAGGTTAGTTGCACAAGCATTTATATCAAGTTTATAGCATCTTTTGCAACCATTACTAGTTGAGGCATTAGAGTTGTCAGAGTCCTTAGGAGTGGTTGAAGAGGTACTACTCCAAAGAGTGTTGTAGCTTAGTTCAAGAGTTTGATATTTATCTTGAAAGCTTGTGAGGCTTTCTTGAACCAAGCTAGCTTCATTCTTTAGTTTAGCAATTGAGTCATTGCTCGCGGAACACTCCTTAGCCAACTTCTTGTTAGAGTCATTGGCTAAAGATAGTTCCACGGTCAATTTCTCAACCTTCAACTTCTCCTCGGCAAGAGAGGCTTCCAATGCATGGTTCTTTTCTCTCTCTTGAGAGATCAAGTCTCCTTGCATAGCAAGACTCTCATTCCGACTCTCTAATTTAGTGAGCAATTTTATAATTTTAGTTCCACCTTTCTTACCAAATTTTCTAATTATGCTAAGCTCAAATTCATCCATATCATCATCACTACATTCATCACTAGAACAAGTAGGAGAGTTGGATGATACCTTCTCATTCTTAGCCATGAAGCAAGAATGAGTGAAGTCATCCTCATCGTCGGAGAGGTTCTCGAACAAGCATGACGAAGTTGTCGATGTAGCCATGTTGGAGAAGAGTCTTGGAGAAGAGGTCTTGTGTATGGCAATGTTGGCCGCTCCCTTCTCCTTCTCCTTGCTCTTGCTCTTCTCTTCATCACTTGAGTCATCTTCCGAGAACCACTCCTCACCAAGATGAGCTTCACCACCTCTTCTTCTTCTATGCTTCTTGTCATCACTCTTGCTATACTTGTTCTTGTTCTTCTTTTGTGGACAATCGGCAATGAAATGATCATCCGCTCCACACTCATAGCAATTCCTCTTCTTTGACTTCTTGAAGTAACCACCTTTGCCCTTCTTGTGCATCTTCTTTCTCATGAATCTTCTAAAGTTCTTCACAATAAGAGCCAACTCATCATCTGAGTCTTCACTTCCTTCGCTTGAAGAGTCATCTCAGGCCTTGCTTCCTTCTTCTTGATTAGCCTTGAGTGCTACCACCTTCTTGTGGCTTGCCTCTTGATCTTCTATATCTTCATCATCCAAGACTTCATGATGCTTTATCTTGGCAAGCATCTCATGAGGTCCCATGCTCTCATAGTTAGGTCTCTCCATGATGATTGATGCAAGGTTCTTGTTCCTCTTTCTATATGCTCTTAATAGCTTTCTTCCAGCTGAGTAGTCATCCCACTTTGTGTCTCCGAGAGCTCTAATCTGATTGACCAATGTCATGAATCTATCAAATATTTGTTGAGTGGTCTCACTTTTCTTGATTGCAAAGTTCTCAATCTTTCCATGAAGAAGCTCTATGTTGCACTTCCTCACACTCGCATCACCCTCATATGATATCCTGAGGGTATCCCAAATCTTCTTGGCATTCTCCATTCCATGTACCTTGTTGCTTTCTTCAGGCTTAAGGCATGATAGGATCAATGATGCGGCTTGAACATTTTGTTGAAACTCAAACACATCATTGTCGGTGAACTCTTGACCTTCAACATGACTTGGTCCATTGTCAACAATCTCCCAAACTCTTGCGGCAAGAAGGTGTAGCTTCATCTTGTGTGCCCAATCATTGTAGTTGATTCCATCAAAGGCGGGTGGTTTGCCTAGATTTACGCTAGGCAATTGCATGACCTTGCCCATATGGCTATAGTCATATGGCACTCTAGTGAACTCGGTGTCTTTCTTGCCTTTCTCTTCATCTTCCTTCTTCTTGTCATCGCTTCCGGATGATTCGGCTTTGTTGTCCAAAGCTCGCCTCAAACTCTCCATCTCATCTTCCATCCTCTTCATCTCATCTTCATGCTTCTTTGCTTGATCTTGAATTACCTGAGCAGTAACCTTCTTGACAATCTCATCAAGCTGTTCTTGACTTATGGTAGACATGATTCTCCCTTACGCGGTGAAGCGCCAACACAAGGGTTAGGCTCCGATACCAATTGAAAGGACCGAATCAGCCTAGAGGGGGGGTGAATAGGTGATTTTTGACTATCTGAAACTTCACAAATTATAAGATGTAGTTAGATAGCAACCAGAGAGGCCGATTTGTTTCGGTAGGTACTACCGGGTGTGAAACACCGGTACTACCGACACAAACAAACGGCACAGCCGGGATCCTAAAAGAAACTACAAATCCGATGAATGTAAGCTATGAAGATAATACAAGATTCTAGCCCACTTTCCTAAGAATGATAGATGGTAAATCTACTCTCACCAAACCTTGGTTGCTCCCCTTGATGTAGATCGAGCCTTCCCAACCTAAGAATGAGATAGGGATAGGAAGAACACGAAGAACACAACAACAAGCGTAATAAACAAGATAGAGACAACAACAAGCACACGGGACACGTGATTTATCTCGAGGTTTGGCCAATCCACTAAGGAGTGCCTACGTCCTCGTTGTTGAGGTGACCACAAAGGTCGGAGTCTATTTCACCTCCTCGCCTCACTCAAGCAACCACAAAGGCTACGAGAGTATCTCTACTAGAAATCTCAGGGTAATACAAACGCTTCGGGGAGCCCTCACAAGTAAATCAATACGGGCTACCACGAAGAACACCTAACCGGCTAGAGCTCAAAGAGCTCAAGAGTAAAAGACACAAACCAAGCCGGCTAGATGGAAACCAAGTGCTCAAGTCAGAGATCGATGCTTCCCGCTCTCTAATCTCACTTCCCTAGCTCATTCCTTGCAAGAGAGTGAATCTAGGAGCAAAGGGGGAGAGAGAGGGGAGGAGTCAATGCTTGGAGAGTGTTTGTCCAAAGTTAGGTCAGCAATAAGTGTATAGAGTGAGTGGGTGTCCGTGAAAAGTGAAGAGAGGAAGCATTTATACTCCCTCAGTCCCGAGGCTGGTCGGTACCACCAACCTGTTCACAACGGTCGAAAGAACCAGGTCTGACCAAAAAGGACAACTACCGACCTCAGGTCGGTACCACCGCGGGCGGTAGTACCGAGGTTATGGCGGTACTACCGCCAGGCCAAAACGGCCGCGAACAGAGAGCTCCGCAGTTAGAGACTTGGTCCCTCGGAAACTACTGACTAGGGTCGGTACCACCGAGGTCGGTAGTACCGAGGTTATGGCGGTACTACCGCCAGGTCAAAAGCGAGTCAGACCAGAGAGCCCTGCAAACTTGGTTACCACCGGCCTTGGGTCGGTAGCACCGGGGGCGGTACTACCGAGGTAATGGCGGTACTACTGCCAGGCCAAATTCAGCGCGAACAGAGAGCCTTGCAAACTTGGAAACCACCGGCCTTGGGTCCGTACCACCGCGGGCGGTAGTACCGAGGTTATGGCGGTACTACCGCCAGGTCAAATTGAACTCTACACAGAGAGCTTCGCAAAACCGGGTTACTACCGACCAGGGTCGGTACCACCGAGGGCGGTAGTACCGAGGTTATAGCGGTACTACCGCCAAGTCATTTTTGACCAACACAGAGAGGGTGTTTGAGCGCTGCGCAGAGAAGCTGTGGTCGGTACCACCGACCACCCATGGTCGGTACCACCGACCATATAAAATTACCCTCTACGTGTTCGTGATTGTGCGGTGTCTCTCAAGCGAACTATAGTTACTCGATTTGAGCACTTTTCTCCACATCTAGCCAACTTACTTTGTGACTCTCTTCATAGTCCGGCTTACCTATAACTCATGTTTAAAATTGAAATTTTAAACTACCACTTGAGCTAGGCATCTTTATGTCCAAAAGTATCATACGTGCTTTGTTCACGAGATTTCAACGTTTCAAATCTTTCAAAGGACTAACACCTGCATACATGCTTTTATAAACTGGTTAGTCCCTAATTTGATTGTCATTAATTAGCTAAAACCCACATTGGGGGCGAATGCACTTTCAACATCTCAACTTTACTGATAAGCTGTTTTTTTGTGTTTTAGGTTCATGAGCAGCTTTTTCAGTGAAGCTGAGCTGTTTTCTATAACCTATTTGGCAAACCAACTTCATATGCTTGAAAAAAGAAAAAATTGACTATAATACCCTTTGTTTTCTTTTTTTTCTCCTGTCTTTTCACAGTTCTCTTTCTTATTCGCTCGGTCCTGACGGTGAAGTTAGCAGGTGCCCGTCTTGCTCCCGGCAACTCTCGTGGCAGCTCGCTCTCGACGGCGGTCCGTAGTTGCACCTGGTCGCGGCAGCTCGCACCTGGCCAACCGCCGCGCTCGCCGACCACGCCCAGGATAGCTCGCTCCTAGCCATCCACAATACGCCTGATGGTGACCGTGAAAGCTCACGCCCAGCGATGCTCGTGCTCGCCGGCCCTGACCGCGGCAGCTCGCTCTCGGTGGAGGTCCGTAACTGCACTTGAGGTGGTTGCGCTCGCTCCGCCGACACATCCCGAAGGCCACGGTCGATGGTCGCGCTCGCACGGCCCCGTTGGCCGCTCCTGCCCGTGTTATTGTAGCCACACGTGCCTGCGTTCCAATGGTTGTGCTCGCCCTTGCCCAGACAGACGCACCTGGCTCAGCTCCAGCGTGGGTGTCCTCACCTGGCTCGACGGCGGCGGCGATGGCCCTCTCTCCCCTTCATTGTTGCGCATCCACTGCTTTGGCCCCGGCGAGCCACGCACTGGGCGACCACACGGCCCCGGCAGGCTGTGCCCCGATGGCCACTTCCTCGACGAGGTGCCCCCTGGCGGCGGCGGGCCACACCATCGGCTGTTGCGCCCTGAAGGGATGCGGACGGGGGCAAACAGAGTTTTTTGGACAGGTCGGGGTCTACTTATGCTAGATGAAGCCGGAATAAGCTACTTTTTTTAGCTTTATTCCAACTTATCTCTCTATGAGAGAAGAAGAAAAACAACTTTACCCCATAAGCTGTTTTGAAAAGAGGTGCTTGACAAAAAAAACAGCTTACAACAGCTCACGAAGCTCTTGGTGAAGCTGTGCCAAACAAGCCCTATATGAGTTTTCACAAAACATGAACAATTAGAATATAATAACACGTCATCCTTTTTAGCTGTAAGGAATAAATATAGAAGATCACGGTAAATGAAGCCACAATGGCCTCTTTTGATTAATAATTAATATATGAATCAACTAACACAAATCAGTTTCAAACTTCCATATCACCAAACATTTATTGTCGGGGGCGCGGAGCGAGGTGGGGTTCGTGCGTCGGGCGCCGGTTGCGTGAATGCGTGGGTCAGATCCGCGATGGTCGTTGTTGACACCTATTAACTATCATTATTTACTGTCAACAAGACTTGAGTAAATGTCAAAAAGGATTGCTAACTTAGAAATAGGAGGTTTAAACTAATAAATTCCACAAGTTTTGGTGATTCTATATTTTCCAGGGATTAAACAGGAAAACCAACCATGTTACTTCTCCAAGAAGGAACCCGACGCAGATTTCTTCACCGCCACGTCGGGTTATCGCTAGAAGACTCCACGAGACACCACAAGACACCACTGTGGTGGAACCGTCCTGATTATAAGAGTTCAAGTACTGTCTTAGTCAAATCCGTCTAACTTTGACTCATACTTAATCCTATATAACCCCGGTAGTTCGGAAATCTCGAAGGATTTCTATCATCGTACATCATACAGGATCGCATCGTTCAAGGATTACATTCGTAAAGATACATCACAGGGAAACGAAACCGAATTTAAAATATCAGAGTGCAAATTTAAAACGGAGTTATTACAATACCGAATATAAAAAGTGCGGAAGCTGAAATAGTTTAAAACACGACCACCATACATGTGGTCCAATTAAAACCCTGTTTGATAAATCCAAATCAACACAACTCACTCTTCCCTTTTTAGATAATGTGCCACTAGAAGTCTCAGACCAGCAAAAGAAAAAGGGAAGCTTCTGGATGACCCTGCCCGGGGCCTACTCCTCATCACCTTCCACTGGGTAGAGGCAATGCTTACAATAGCCGAAGTAGACCTGGCCATCTGCAACAACGGGATAAACCCTAAGTACGGGAATGTACTCAGCTAGACTTACCCGTCCAACTGAAAATAAAGACTCCAAGGGTATGCAAGGTCTTTTGGGTGGAGCTGGGATCTTTTAGTTGCGAAAAGCACAAATTCAGATAGGAGGTAATTAATGATAATGATGAGCTACCATTTTTAGACCTATTCCTTAACTCTAGGTTTTTCACCTGTACTAGAGCACTCACTTGAATCTATCAATCAATAATATAACCATATCCAGTTGACTTATCCATATTTTAGTTGAACCTTTTAAACATCACATGGAGTTGTATCGTGGTGAAGCTCGCCATAGTTTCCCACTAACCGAGGGAGACGGCGACTCGAATCGAATTCCAAACCAGCTGGTGAAAGACCTTTAATATCAGCCCACACTTTCCCCGTCGGGTCCATGCATTGGGCAACCGCTCGATGCTTGTTTGTGGTGGTAATCGTCGCGGGTCACAGCACGGACCGTCCAATTGGAACCTGGCGATGGCCTCACGCGGCAGATCGCAATTTCCATACTAGAGGGCACGACACGGGTTGAGACCGGCCCGAACAGCTTCTAACCGGCTTTGGGGTCGATGATTACGGCACCGACATATCCCTAAGTAAAAGGGCGCGTTCAAAAATAAACGAGGGCCAACATCGATACAAACCTACACGATCCAACGGACGGACTGCCCCAAGTTTCCAAACTTGTGCCTTGCCTTCCAGTTGACCGTATTTCACTACAACTCAGGTTCTTTTCCACGATAGCAAATATAGCCAACCGTGATCCGGTAACTACCCATCAGGGTATTACGGAAACATCCTTAACAACTACTTTTATTAAGCAGACTAAGCAATTCTACATTATAAAAGTAACAGGATAACAAGGCAGGTAATAATCAATAATCAAGGAATGGTAATGCAGCAAGTAGGATTCAATCAACTCCTAACCTAATGCATCACAATATAAAAGGACTCAAGTAATTTAATTGTAAATAATAGGAGACTTAGAATGCTCCGGGGCTTGCCTCGGGAGAAGACTGAGGCCTCGTGGGAGGGGCACTCAGGCAAGTTAGTGTCGCTTGCGGGGTCGGCTTCCTCGGCCTGCTGAAGCTCCGGGATCTCCTGCTCGACGTTTGTCTCTGGCTCCTGGTCTTGCTCCGGAACTGTCGATCCTATTGTATGCGGTAAATCGAATAATTAATGCGGGGTGCGAGATATGGTGGTATGAAAGGAACATTTCTTGCAAACCAACAAAACCAAGGTTGAACCACTTTTGACATTGAGGCAAATACTTATTTATTTCGTAAAACAAAATCCATTTATTCACCTATTTCTTATTTAATAATTCAAAAGAAATCAAGTTTGAACTGCAAGTGCACTTTTCTGGATTCAGAAAAATCCACAAAAATTCTAGAAGGCAATTAACACTCACTGGACTTCACTGAACAATTTTCAACTAAAAATAAAATACAGAACTGCAGATATAAAATTAACAAGTAAACTGCTCAAAATGATGCTTTGAACTAACTTTCCATCCAAAAAGTGTCAAACAACAGATTTCATAATTTTTCTAGCTTCTTCTACTCATACACATCCTACTATAGAGAAATTGTGGTCAGAGCATAAACATACAAGCCTACACAAAATAAACAAATCTATTCCAATTTAAACCATTTAAACTACAACCCTACTGTAAAAGAGTGCTAGGCTCAATTTCACATTTTTCCCAGATTCTACTCTATATTTTATACTTATCAAGAAAGTTCCATGAACAGAAACATTATATTATTTCTTATATGAATTTCCAAACAAAATCACAGAAAGGTACATTTGTAAAGCAACTTCAGATTTCTCCATACAACAGCTCATGCTTGCATTTTTCTTAGCTTGAGCATGACACTTAGAGACTACACCGTTTTTCCCATATTTTATTTCGACATATAAAACACCTTAACATTTATTCTAAGAAATCAGCCAAAAAGGACTTTTAATCATAACAGAAACTTTTTCTACATAAACAGTGCATCATATATTTTTCACAGGTGCAAAACTGGTTAATAAACTTACACAAAATTTTCCAGGAATTATTTCAACCAGAAAGCACTTATTTCCATTTATCTCAACAAAAGCATATAAACTGAATTAAATAAAAATAGTAAAATAAACTGCTACCAAAAATACTTTCATATTTTTCCATGATAGATCTGCTCATAAACAGGCCAGCAAAACTGAAAGCACTCTATTTGGACTTTTAAAACAAGCTGCACAAAAATAATAAGCATTTCTAAAAAAATAAAAATAAAAAGGAAAATGTTTGAACTCATCCCAGCCACTGCGTGAACTTGGTCCATGGACCGGTGAGTGGCTGACTCGCGGGGTCCACGGGTCAACGGGACCCACCCGTCAGAGAGAGAGAAAACAGGGGAGATGTTGATCGGCGAAAACTCGTCGGCGGCGAGGTCTCCGGCGGCGAGGCTAGGCTAGTTAGACTCGTCTCGACGAGGCGCATCCGATGGTGGTGTTGGTTTGGCCAGCGCATGGCCGGAGCGTGCCGGCGACGAGCGGCGGCGCACGGCAGCGGCGGCGACTCACGGCTCCGCCATTTCCGGCAGTCGCCGGAGAAATTGGGGGAGGCAAAAGCTCCTACGAACCCTAGGGAAGCTATCAAGGGGGTTGGTTTGGCTCGGATGGCTCTAGGGGAGCTTGGCCACGTGAGAGGGCCGCGGCGGCGCCCATGGCGCTCGGCCGGGGAGAAGAGAGAGATGGGAGGCGGTAGCGTTGAGGCTTGTGGGCGTTCTCACCTTGCCTTGGCTCGGTGAAGCTCGAGGATGAAGAAGAGGAGGCGGTGAAGCTTGGGTCAGGGAAGAACGGCGGCGCGGGCTCCGCGGTGGCGACGACGGACCGAAAGAGGCGCTTCGTCCTCCGGCGGCGTCGGGGCTCGGTCGGGGATGACGATGTGCGCACGGCGTGTGCACGGCGTAGGCGGAGTGGTGACTGAGGTTAATCGGGCGGTGATGGACGGTGAGGGCTGGAACACGGTGGGGGTTCTTGCGGTGGCGGTCACGGTGGGAGCGAGCCGAACGTTTGCTCTTGCTTGGTGGCAAGGGGAGGAGAGTGCGAGCGAGAGAGAGCGTGTGCGGGAGAGTGAGGGAGCGAGGAGAGTGCCCGGGGTCTTGGCCGGGGCCTTGGCTCGACCGGTGGTGGTGGCGGGGCCCGGCGACGGGACGTCACGGCAGCGACGGCGCGGCGAGCGAGGGCGCGCAGCAGGGCTCGGCAAGCGAGGCGCGTGCGGAGAGGGCGAGCGCGATAGCTTGCGTGATCGCGCGGGCACGATCGGGCGAGGAGTGGGCGAAGGAGATATGGAGCAGGAGACGGCGGCCATGTGGCGTAATCGCCGCCGTACGGCGCGGCGCGGTCGGCGACCGGCGTTGCGCGACGCGCGCGAGCGCGCGCGGGAGCAGGCGCGGCGAGCTGGGCCGGCGCTGCGCGGGCGAGCAGGAGCGGGCGCGGGTTGGGCCGAAAGGCCAGATGGGCCGAAAACGAGGGAGCGGGAAGAATTCATTTCCTTTTTCTTTTTCCAAATATTTTCCAAGTTTGACCACTCAAAAACAGTTTCAAAAACTCCAAACTAGGTTTTGACCCAAATATAAAAGTTGCTCAAAATAATTTTCTCTACAACTTTCATATAGGACACTTTTTCTGAAAACCATTTTTAAATCCTCCACATAAATAAAGCCAATTTTGAAATAGAAACCATTTTGTTTGACTTATTTTTATTTAACAAACTATTTTGAACTAGGTCAAAACTCCAACATGAAAAGCACTCTACTCAATGTTCTCTATTTATAAAACTCTTTGCCAAAGTAGAAATCCATTTAAATCATCAAGTCAAATAGAAATCCAAAAATTCAACAATTAAACAAAGGCAAAAATCACTCTTATGCACATGAAATGATGCAATGCATTGCTTATGCTTCTTTAGTAGCTAATTGCAGTGCCTAATGCAGTTCTTGACACTAGGGTGTCACAACCACGAGAAGAGGCACCACGGGAGGATGACCTGTGGGACCGACCGGTCCCACAGGGCCCACCGGTCGGTCGGCCAGGGTAGCCCCACGGCTCCGTCTTCTGCAAGCCACTTCCACCGACCTCCAGGATGCATCTCGATCGTACCCCGAGTCGGTTTGATCCAACGATCACAATTCATCGCCCAGGGCTATATAAACAGACCCCTGACCCCCCTCCTCAACATCTCCTCCAGATCATCATCAGATCAAGATCAGAAGACAAGACAGAAATTAGGGTTTTCTAGAGATAAGAGTTAGAGCTCTACATCAAGATTAGAGTTTAGTCTAGTTAGATTCAAGTAGAGGCAGGCGACTTCGTCGGCATATCCGGCTGAAAGCTTCGTCTGAGTCTCCGGATCATTGTCGAAGACTTGGTAATTTGTATCTTTATTCGACTTTATGCTACTTTAATATATTTCAGTTTATTCAGTTTTGGAGTTTATTCTAGTTATATATTTAATATAGATCTGATTATGATAGAGTTTATGATCATGTTCGTAAAGTACTTAGCTTTATTCCGGATAGAGTTAAGTGGTCAAACTGGTGTAAACATGGTGTTTAGACTAAGTTTACCTGCGAATACATCCTATGCTCTGGGTCGAGAGGTAGATCGCAGGAGTGACAGTCCTGTTGAATCCCTTGTAGTCCTCCCCCCGAGTGTAGACCTTAGTAGGACGCGGTTGCAAGTTAGAATTCATTACTTTGTTCTTGATTCTAATTTAGTAATGTCCCTTGATCATGGATGATAGATTGATTGGCTATAAATGATTGTATATTAACTAGAGTAATCACTAGGCTTAGTAAATATAAAGTAACTTAGGATTCGAATCTCTTAATTAATCACCTGACTCTCTGCTTGATCTATGAAGTTTGCTCTATCTCTAGAATTCCCGCTGTTATCATTATCATTATTATCACTATTTACCTTTACCTTGTCTCACCCCTGTTTAGACATATGAATGAATAATAATCTCTGCTATCTTTGAATCATATTTAATTACTAGTTCCCAGCTTCGTTACTATCTTCGGTGAAATATAAATAACGATACCTAGATAACCTGGGTGAAATGCTGCTACAACAGGTATATTTATCTGTGCGCTTGCGGATAAATATTTGTTTATATCTTTTGAGCTAGTGTCACATATAATTTACATTTCTAGTATCATGTTGGGGATGACAACTTGACATTAAGTGATGCTAGGAGTGTCCTGTACATTTCTGAAGGCTTTCGCTAGAATCAGTTCATTAAAGTTTATTATGAGCAATTGCATTAAGAAGTGTCAACAAGCATTTCTGGCGCCGTTGCCGGGGAGATCTATTTAAGTAACGGAAGCCACCGGGAACTAAACAAACCAAAGGAGATTATTTATTCATTTGTAACTCTGTCTTGGCAGGCTTACCCTTGCCTTTCTTTGTTTATATCATATACAGGGTAACACAGGATCCAGTTGCAATACATCACTTTCAAATCAGAAATCAACTTGATCGTGTGAAGGATCTACATCAGAAGTCAAACCATGGCCAACAAGACTCTGCTGGAGTTCTCTACTCCAAGTGTCAGGAACATTCGCATCGGACCTACACTCCAGACGAACAACCTTGAGTTCGAACTCAAGCCAAGTCTTATCAACATGGTGCAAGCTACTACATTTGATGGAAAGGAAAAAGAAGATGCAACTGCTCATCTACAAGATTTCTTGGAGATTGGAAGCACCATCATCATCAAGGACGTTCCCCAGGACATTGTACTTCTTCGTCTTTTTCCCTTCTCATTGAGAGGAAAAGCGAAGCAGTGGTTCTATTCAAACATGGACAACATCAAGACATGGGAGAAGTGTTCAGAGACCTTTCTATCAAGATTTTTCCCAATTAGCAAAGTCAATATCTTAAGGGCAAAGATTTACAACTTTCAGCAACAAAAAGGAGAAACCATTCCAGAAACTTGGGAGCATTTTCAGGAACAAATCTTAAGATGCCCACATCATGGAATAAGGAACGAATTGCTCATGCAACTGTTTTATCATGGATTATTACCAAGAACACGAGCGCAACTTGATGCCACTGCTGAAGGATCATTTATGTCACTCACTTTTGGAAAAGCAGAATGTCTAATGGATAAGATAGCTGAGAATCAAAGCTGGAAACAAGTTACTACTCAACGCTGTCACCAAATTGAAGAAGTTCCAGAAGAAGTATGTGCACTGTCAACTAAGATGGATGTACTTATGGATCGACTCATTCAAAGAGCCAACTACAAGGAAGAACGTCAAGCTATTCAAGATGCATTTGATGCTCAAACTAGGAGTGGAGAGTATTTGGGAATAGAATTTCCCGAAGATCAAGAAGAAGCTAGCATCATCATCAACTCCACCACTCTACACAAGCAAGGATTGCGTCAACAACAACCTTCCAAACCAGATAAGTATATCAGTGATTTCAGTTCTTCCAATTCTAAGCAACCTACTTTAAGAGATTTAATTTTAGAACAAGCCAGTATAAATGACAATATTACTAGATGACTTGCTTTAAATGATAAAACTCTTGAAAACATAAATGCTAAGATGGATGAATTTTCTTCTACCATTAAAGATCAACTAAATTATAATAAGAAAATAGAAACTCAAATATCACAATTGGTTGTTGTTTTGCCTGTTACCACTAACCCTGAGCAGATCAAAGGAATCACCACTAGACATGGGAGGACCACTCGAGATCCTCCATACCCAGCAGGAACACAAAGAAGACAGACAGCACCAGTAACACCCCCAAGGGCAGAAGAAAGAGATGATAAAGTTAAAGAAACTCAAGTGCAAAATGAAGAAAGACCGATAGACTTTCAAGACACCAACATTCTACCATTCCCACGCAGAAATCGAAACACAAAGCTAGATGCACAGTTCCGTAAGTTTGTTGAAGTAATTCAGAAGCTATATATCAATATTCCTCTGCTAGATGCATTACAGGTACCCACCTATGCCAAGTATGTGAGGGATATACTTAACAACAAACGACCACTACCAACTACTGAAGTAATCGAGCTAACAGAAGAATGCAGTACAGCCATCCTCAATCAAATACCAGAAAAGAAGAAGGATCCAGGATGCCCCACTATTGAGTGTTCAATCGGAAATCAACGGTTTAGCAATGCACTGTGTGATCTTGGAGCAAGTGTTAGTGTGATGCCCGCATCAGTCTACTATAAGCTCAACCATTCAGCACTTGTGTCAACACCAATGTGTCTTCAGCTAGCTGATCAATCACTCAGATACCCCATAGGAATTGTTGAGAACATCCCAGTCAAGATTAGAGAGTTCTTCGTACCAGTAGACTTCGTGGTACTAGAAATGCACCCAGATTCAAAAGTATCACTCATTCTCGGAAGACCATTTTTGAGCACCGCGAAGGCCCATATTGATGTCGGAGCTGGAGAAATCAAATTCACCATAAGTGGAAAGGAAGAAAGGTTCTCATTCAAACCACGGCCCGAACAATGCTCAACTCTAGTAGACCATAAAGCTCAAGAAACGAAACTACCATCTCCAGAAGTGGAGACCCATCAAGAAGAATGAAGACTGGAGAGTCCAATTCGGTGGACTTTAAACCCCGAACCTTCGCCGGAGGTAACTCGGTAGTTATCGGCATTTACTTCTTACACCTTCATATCTATTTCATGCATATAAAAATATATTGCATCATAAAATTAGCCCTATGTAACTAATATTTACGAATCCCGTAAGTATTATTTACTACGGCAACAAAAAAATATATAAGAATTTCATCATTAGAATCCTCATTTTCTATAGTTTCATAAAAGCAATTTTTTCTTTATACTTACATTGTACAAATACGGAAGGTACGTACCCACAGACACCTGGGACCCACCTCATGTCATTTTATCACATGCACTCACAACCACTCATCCCACCTACCACCACATTCAACCGTCGGCATATACTCCAAAGTGTGGGAATTTGAGCAAGGTAGGTAAGGGAGCATGGTGGAAGAAAGTGGGCCCCACAGGGGACCGATCGGTCCCACCACTAGACCGACCGGCCATCCCCTTCTCCCCCTATAAAAAGGCAAGCTCTCTTCACACTCCTCACCATAGTTATTACGGCGGTAAGGCGAGGCGAGGCGACTCACCACCGCCTTACTGCCTAAGCGGTAAAGCGTAAGGCGAGGCGACGCCTTAGACATATAATAACATAGGAAAATATAGCAATTCTTTTAGCAAATATGATAGCTAAAATAATAGTAGGGCTGTTCTTATATCATAAGCATAATAGACCAATTCAGCAAGACAAAAGCATAATAGACCACATGAGCACTCAAAATCTCCCTCAAAATCCATCATCAAACTCATCCAGATTGTTTGTTGGATCCTGGTTGTCTCCACCATGTGGTTCTTCCTCATCAGTCTCACTAACATCCTCATCATCATGTGGTTCTTCCTCAAGTTCATCATCAGATGTGCTTAAGACCACTCCTCTTGGACGCCTTCTGTAGGTAATAGCAGCTGATTGGGAAGACGTAGCGGCATTCCTTGGAAGGTTGCGACCTCGAAGCAAGCTTGATGCACCAACGGCTTCATCAAGAACTTGCCATGTGAGGTCACTCTCACATCCACGACCACCCTTCTTGTGCACAAAAGTTGAGTCAGCCCACTCATTATCCCAATCAAAGTCCTCAATAACCAAGGGATCATAGTTTTTCCCTGGATTCTCCTTTATCTTTTGAAACCTGCTCTTCATCTTTCGGTTGTATGAAACAAATACCAAGTCATTCAATCTCTTGTGTAGCAACCGTTTCCTTTTCTTAGTATGCATCTACAAAAGCATCATAGACACTAGTAAGGAATGGCAAGCTACCAAGTGCAGTACAAAGCGTATGCCAAAAAAAAGGTAGTAAAGGACTTACAAATTCAAAAGTACTCCAATTCCGCTCACAACCAGATGAAGAAGCACATAGACTAACAATACGCTTTGCAAACATTTGTAGCTCAAAGGATCGGCCACCATAAGAACGCCACCAATCAACTACAATTCAAAATGCATAAGCATTAGAGGTGCTGAATTAAATCAGACGCAGGAATTTGTAATTTTGAATGTAACTTACGAGGGTTCTTTGTCTCCATATTTTGAGTGGCCAATTTGTTTACAAAGATAGCTCCTCGTTGCTCCTCATAATTCGTGGCTTGCTCATCAATCTTGCTACGAACCAATGGATCTTCTACCATTCTTGCTAGCACATCATTGAAACAACACCTTAACTCAGCAATTTTTCTTTGACTATCATCTCCTCCCTTCCTCTGGATGGCAAAGAATTTTCCAGGGTTCAAATAAAGCGCTGCACCATACAATGGATGATCCATTTGCCTAACCCAACGCCCCTCAATGATGCCCAAAATTCTTGTAAGTAGGTCTTGCTTGTTTTGGGTAGAAAAGCTAAGCTTTATTCTATCTTTTGCATGGTCCATGAGTGCTGCAACCTCTGGCATTGCAGGTTTTTCATCACCATCTGCAGCCCTAAGAACAATAAGAAGTGGTGCTGATGCTCTTAGACAGTCCTCAACCCCAACCCAAAAATCTTTAGAGAGAATAGTGGCAGCAGCTTGCTTTCCAGCCTCTGTCTTTGCCAATTTCATACCATTCCATGCATCACTCAAAAATAGAGCCCTCAAACCTTCCCGGTGCTTGTGTAAGCTCTTCAAAGTAAGGAAGCAAGTGGCAAACCTTGTGGCTCCAGGTCTAACAAGATCCATCCCACCTGTCATCTCTCTCATTAAGCTGAGAACTCTCCCATGCCTGTAGATAAATGTGGTCACACGCTTTGCTTGTGCAATGGGCTTCTTAAATTCTTTCAAATTACCAATGTCTTCCAACATCAAGTCCAAACAGTGTGCTGCACAAGGGCTCCAAAATAGTGTTGGAATCCTTTCCATTAGTAGCTTTCCCGCTTTCTTATAGTTAGCACCATTGTCAGTGATAACTTGGACAACTTTGTCTCTTCCAATGGCATCAACTCTCTTCTCTAATAAATCTGCTATCATGTTTGCATCATGCTGCTCGGATGATGCATCAATAGACTCCAAGAAATATGTCCCCTCAGGACTATTGACAAGGAAGTTGATCAAGTGATGCCCCCTCTTATCAGTCCATCCATCAGACATGAGAGTACATCCATATTGCTTCCATGCTATCTCATGCTCCTCCCTTAATTTGCTTGTTTCTTTCACACACTCCTGAAGCAAAGGCTCTCTCAATTCATGAAAACTTGGAGGGACATACCCCGAACCATACTGTGCGGTTGCCTCACAAGCAATCTGAAATTGCCTTGACTTCACTGCATTAAATGGCACACCACACTCATAGAACCACAAAGCCCATTGTCTGCTCACATAATCTCTGTCAGCCTTACTCTTTGTGGCAGCCTCAATAGTAGGCTGATATGAGCCAGAGGCTCTCTCATCTACAATCTGCTCAGGTGTCTTTCTCAGCTTTGTAGCAATTGAGGTGGTCTCTTTTGCTTTGGCCTTGCTTGCTGATGGTGCTGCTGGAGTGCTCCACTTGAATTGAAAGGATTTCCAGGCTTGTCTCCTTTTCTTGCTGGCTGTTCCTGAGCTTGGCACAATTACAGCAACTTCTCGCCCTTCTCCTTCCCCTTGGGGTTGCTGGCCTTCTTCCTCTGCATCATCTAAGAAAATAGGCCTAGTCCTTTTGTTGCTTTCTAGATACTCTCTCATCTCTTTTCTTATCTCAGTTGTTGTGTTAGGACACATTACAACATCAGAATAACCACCAGCAAGGTGCTCTTTTAACCTTTTGATTCCTCCATTACTCTCACCCTTGCACAGATTGCATGTGACCTTATCTCTATTTCCAATGATAGTCCAATACCCATACTTCCATCCCGGATCATTGGACTTTGCTCTACGTCTGGGATCAGCCATGGGATCATACTGGACATCAGCTGGGGCAGTAGAGTTAGTAGACATCGCTCCTGTCTACAAAGAACAGAGGAAGAACTCAAGAGGAAGAACAGAGGAAGAAGCAGCACGTCTAGAAACAAGAAGAGAGGAAGAGACCTGCAGTACCTGCACTGAGGATTGCAGCCGTTCTGTTCTTCGCCCGCCCGCCTCTGTTCTTCGCCCGCCCGCCTGTGTTCTTCTCTCCCGAGCGCGATTGAAGCCCGATTGAAGCTCGATTCAGGTACTTATACATGGTAATCGACGATTCACATCCAATTGTACCGATTTCCCATGCGTTGTCCCTTGATTTCCGTCGATTTCCGATGCCGCGTCCTTCAATATCGGTGGATTTCCCATGCGGGCTTTCCATCTACTCGCGATTTCCTAAGCGGCAATTAGTGCCGACGAAATTGGACGCGGTAGCAGGCAAGGCGTCGCCTTGGACGTCCGCCTCAAGAACCAAATCGGCGCCGCAGCGCTGGATCGATCCGAGGCGGACGCCCTACGCGGGTCGGGCGAGGCGGACGCGCGCCTTGCGACTGCGCGGGCGCCCTACCGCTTAAGCGGCGCTGAAGCGTACGCTTAAGCGACGCCTTAATAACTATGCTCCTCACACACTCCACTCTTTAGAAACACCAACCTCACTTTGAAATTCAGAATTCCAATTTCGAGTTTGCTTAGCACTTCATTTTGAGTAGTGAGAAGAGATATGAGAGTAAGGAGGAGGAAGCTCTAAGCAAATAGCAAGTAGAAAGTTCTAGCTAGAGATAGTGGAAGCAAGCAAGAGAAATCATCAAGAGAGGGGAAGTGCTGCCCATTTAGTTAATAAACTAGGAGAAGTTGAAATAAAATTATCAACTTGAACGACTGACTCCTGGACTACTGACTTTTGGACCGCTAACTCTCTGACATTTATTTCCTCCAACCCTCACTTGTTCCACTAGTTTTGTTTGTGTGTTCTTTTGTTCTTTGCAGCAAAGATGAGCAACCTCTTGAGAAAGGCGAAGAACACGCTCACCTTCCGAACAACAAGAAGCCGTTCGCGAGCTGGCTCATCACAAGGAGGCTCGGACATGGATACATCATCCCTGCCTCGATCCTCTACCACAAGCCGGTCTGAGCCACGTGATCTTCT
This sequence comes from Coix lacryma-jobi var. lacryma-jobi, assembly GCA_009763385.1. Lineage (NCBI taxonomy): Eukaryota > Viridiplantae > Streptophyta > Magnoliopsida > Poales > Poaceae > Coix > Coix lacryma-jobi. The sequence goes on from CM019824.1 coordinate 9,559,001, forward strand.
TCATGAAAGGCACATCAAGCTCCAAACAGCCTACGAGAAGGACCTATTCAGGCATTACCGCGATAAAGAGTACACTCACACTCCTACCTTCGATTCACGATTTCTTCGGGACACAGGTATGGACTCTGAGTTCGATCTAGTTTTTCATAACATCGGATGGGAGAATACTTGGGAGCTCTCCAAAGAAGGTTGTAGATTGCTTACCCTAGAATTTCTTTGCACTCTCTCTTCGGATGACACGTATGTTTATTTTAGGCTGTATAATGAACCTTTCACTCTCACTTGGAAACAGTTCAGCCTAAACCTGGGTTTCCCTGAAACCTGCACAGTAGATTTAGATGTCGCCTTAAGAAACTTTGACAGAAATAGCTTTTGGGAGGACATCACTGGTAAGAAAGCAGATCATCACCCTTGCACCAATGATATACACAACCCCACTTTAAGGGTGATGCATAAGTGGCTAGGCTTTACTCTCTTTCCTAGGCAAGAAGGTCGTATTGTTAGAACTGAGGAGTTAAAGATTATGTATGCTATGGTTAAGAAAACTAAAATTTCACCTATAAAACTCCTGGTAGAATACTGGCCTTATATACACACTCTACAAGGCCCTGTATCCATCACTTCTTGGGTTACTCGTCTTGCTGGAAATCTAAACTTGAATGGAAATATTATGTACATCTCCACCCTACGACCAGTTATAGGTTTGTACTTCTTCAGCCAAGCACATCTTATTAAGAAAAGAAATAGCAAACTCTATATGCAATATAAAGGTTATACGAATGAATATGAGTTGCCAAACAGATCACTTGGTCTGTACATCGTGGAAACCTTTTTTCTTAACCTGCAGAGACCTAGCGCGGGAGTAGGAAGAAGCCCCTCCGCAAGACTTACTAGAAATACTGTCCCAAGATATCAAGGAGAAGATGCTACACCAGTTGGACCAGCTTATACTCACTATCAAGGATTCGAACGAGCTGAACCATCTTCATCACACCATCAAGCCTGGGAAGATACTACTACTTATGAGCCACATACACCACAAGATTCATGGGGGCAAGAAAATTTTCGCAACTACACTCCACCTCATCGCGAAGAGGATACGATGTATGACTTCCAGGGAGGACGAATGTCTTTCTCTGGGAGAGGTGTTCATGACGCCACTCATCATCCATACTCTTACCATGCCACCCATGGTTACCCAGAACACCAGCCACACCACCAATTCCCGTACCAAAGAGACCCCTACTTTCAGGGCATCGACACTCGTCTTACTCATCTTGAGACGGGACAAGAAGATATGCGCCACACTCTTGAAGAAATACATCATCAAGGCGCCCAGACAAACCAGAATTTCTGCTACCTCTTCGGGCAAATGGGAATCAATCCACCTCAACCGCCACCACCGTACGAATAAGCTAGCTTGGGGGAGGATCCCCTATTCCCGAGGTAAGTATGTTGTACCCCTCTTTTTACTTTATGTTTAGTTTTGTTAGTTAGTATTTGTTTAGATTTCAAATAAAATAATCTTGATGTAGAATATAAAAGAGCTGCTTACATGACCTCAACTGCATAACAATTCCTTTCAAATTCTTAATGGAAAAATCTCAAAACATTGATCTTAACCAAAAGTTTGGATAGTTGAGAATTAGAGATGAAAAAGTTTAAGCTGCTATTTATCTTGTTCTTAGTTTCAATGAATCTCCGGAATTTCAATTTTGAAAACTTCGAACGTACGATGAGAACCTGTGTGACATTATAACTAAAGCCTGATAATAAAAGATTCATACTTTAAGGCTGCCTGCTCTGTTCTAAGTTTTTAGCTATGGTAGAGAGGTTTATCATGCTCTAAAAGATCAAGCTTCTATAAATATAAAAGATTCACTCTTCCGAAGTAGTATTGTGTTAGAGGCATGGGCTATGCAAAAATATGAAAAGGAGGAAAGAAAAAGGGACAAGTGTCCGACTACCTCAGAAAAGAAAAGAAAAATGTGTGATAAAAATATGAAAGGAAAAAGAATGATAGCCCATGGTTCCTCTAATTACAATATGCCAGTAAGAGTTGACAATTCCAAAAAGTTAAAAATACTTGATCTAAGAGTATGACATTTCTCTCCCTAAGCTTAGAACTTTGACTTAGTAAGGTATGTTTTTAATCTTAATATATATATACAATTTGAAAAATGTCATACAGGAGTTCTCTGAGCTTTATTATAAAAACCTTGCAAAAACTCCGGAGAAAAAGTTGGAATGAGGAACTTGAGACATAGTGCTTGACTTGATTGCTTCTAACTTTCAATTATTCTGAACTAAGGTGAAAGATTGGTGAAAGGAACATGTAAAACAAATTTTCAAATTCTTTTCAAGGAAGATTTCAGTTGAAGGTTTATGTTTCTCTCTCAAAACCCGATGTTTGCTAAGGGACTAGCAAAAGCTTAGCTTGGGGGAGTTTGTTGACACCTATTAACTATCATTATTTACTGTCAACAAGACTTGAGTAAATGTCAAAAAGGATTGCCAACTTAGAAATAGGAGGTTTAAACTAATAAATTCCACAAGTTTTGGTGATTCTATATTTTCTAGGGATTAAACAGGAAAACCAACCATATTACTTCTCCAAGAAGGAACCCGACGCAGATTTATTCACCGCCACGTCGGGTTATCGCTAGAAGACTCCACGAGACACCACAAGACACCACGAGAAGAGGCACCACGGGAGGATGACCTGTGGGACCGACCGGTCCCACAGGGCCCACCGGTCGGTCGGCCAGGGTAGCCCCACGGCTCCGTCTTCTGCAAGCCACTTTCACCGACCTCCAGGATGCATCTCGACCGTACCCCGAGTCGGTTTGATCCAACGATCACAATTCATCGCCCAGGGCTATATAAACAGACCCCTGACCCCCCTCCTCAACATCTCCTCCAGATCATCATCAGATCAAGATCAGAAGACAAGACAGAAATTAGGGTTTTCTAGAGATAAGAGTTAGAGCTCTACATCAAGATTAGAGTTTAGTCTAGTTAGATTCAAGTAGAGGCAGGCGACTTCGTCGGCATATCCGGCTGAAAGCTTCGTCTGAGTCTCCGGATCATTGTCGAAGACTTGGTAATTTGTATCTTTATTCGACTTTATGCTACTTTAATATATTTCAGTTTATTCAGTTTTGGAGTTTATTCTAGTTATATATTTAATATAGATCTGATTATGATAGAGTTTATGATCATGTTCATAAAGTACTTAGCTTTATTCCAGATAGAGTTAAGTGGTCAAACTGGTGTAAACATGGTGTTTAGACTAAGTTTACCTGCGAATACATCCTATGCTCTGGGTCGAGAGGTAGATCGCAGGAGTGACAGTCCTGTTGAGTCCCTTGTAGTCCTCCCCCCGAGTGTAGACCTTAGTAGGACGCGGTTGCAAGTTAGAATTCATTACTTTGTTCTTGATTATAATTTAGTAATGTCCCTTGATCATGGATGATAGATTGATTGGCTATAAATGATTGTATATTAACTAGAGTAATCACTAGGCTTAGTAAATATAAAGTAACTTAGGATTCGAATCTCTTAATTAATCACCTGACTCTCTGCTTGATCTATGAAGTTTGCTCTATCTCTAGAATTCCCGCTGTTATCATTATCATTATTATCACTATTTACCTTTACCTTGTCTCACCCCTGTTTAGACATATGAATGAATAATAATCTCTGCTATCTTTGAATCATATTTAATTACTAGTTCCCAGCTTCGTTACTATCTTCGGTGAAATATAAATAACGATACCTAGATAACCTGGGTGAAATGCTGCTACAACAGGTATATTTATCTGTGCGCTTGCGGATAAATATTTGTTTATATCTTTTGAGCTAGTGTCACATATAATTTACATTTCTAGTATCATGTTGGGGATGACAACTTGACATTAAGTGATGCTAGGAGTGTCCTGTACATTTCTGAAGGCTTTCGCTAGAATCAGTTCATTAAAGTTTATTATGAGCAATTGCATTAAGAAGTGTCAACAGTCGTGCAGAGCAGACCCGCGCAGACATCGGTCGGTCGGAGGAGTGGGGCCGGTGGAGGTCGACGCCGGTCGGTCGAGGAGGGGGGGCGGGGGCGCGACGGCTATGCGGATCCGCGCCGACGCCAGTCGGCCGGGGGAGCGAGGCCGGTGGAGGTCGAGGCCGGTTGGCCGGGGGAGCGCGACGGCAGTGCGGAGCAGATCCACGCCGACGCTGGTCGGCCGGGGGAGCAGGGCTGGCGCTCGTTCGGCAGGGGGAGCGGAGGCGATCGGTCGTCGGGGGAGGTCGCGTGGTGGAGGACCGGGTGGCGCGTGAGTATAGGGCGAAGGCGCAACGTCGTGCGGCAAGTCGGGGGCAGGCCTGGGCATGGCTGGGCGGCGCAGCACGGTGGGCGTGGTCGAGCGGTTGCTGGGTTAGCGCGAGGTGGGGAGCCGGGTGGACACGAAGGTAGGCTTCACGACATGAGGAGCCGGGCAGGGCGAACAGGGAACTATAACGAAAGCATCCAGGTCTTTTTAGGTGTAAGATTATGTCCCTCACGCACCCTGTCATATTCTAAAAAAAAACTATCTGAACTTTCGAGGTGCCAGGCCAAGGAGATCTTTTAGCTCGTGGAGTGCTCTTTGCAATTTCTGAATGTTTCAAGGTAACATACGGACACTCCATGGCTACCATGGTGTAGCCTGTAGGACAGCGATATGGCAGTGATGGGGCATGGTGAACTCGTCGGAGCCATTTTTGGCGGTAGAGAAGAAGCGGTGGCTCGGTCCTAGACAAAACAACAGGATGGAGGCGGTTCTAGATCGAATTAATGCAACACGAGGGAGAAAGGTACGGCTGGTTTGGGAAACCTCTTCACCTCCGCGCGGGGTCGAATGCTCGTTGGCGACCAGGCGGGGTGAAGTGATTAGCGATTATCAGACCATAACATTTAGATCTTTTTAGTTATAGAGAAGAGAAGAGATAGAGATTGCTGTTAAGTTCGAGGAAGTGCTAGTCAGTTTATTACTCCATATGCTAGCTGATAAATGTTGGCATGAGATGTGTTCATATTCAGAACAGTCAATAGTTAAGCAATTGTATGATTGTGCTAGTGGAATCTAAAACTTGAACTGTTCATCAATCTAACTAAGCTATAAGCTATAACCTTTAACTTATCTGTAATCAAACATGTCAGGAAGCAAAGCCAACATGGTAAATCAAGAATGGAGACACAGACACAGCACTCATCTTGTATGTCATGTGAGCCAAAAGCAAGAAGGAGCACCAAAAAAATAGGCATGGGAGGCATACCAATTGGGCAGTAACAATAAATTTAGATTGGAAATAAATTAAGTCATTTATCATCAAGTGTCAAGGACAGTAACAATGATACTTTTGTTTTTATTGTATTCAGGGCACATTTGCTAGTAGGGAATATACAGCCTTACCCATGAGCTTCTTCCAGTCCAAAGCAAACAACTGACAGGTCATAGGTTCCTATGTTTTTCTTATAGAAAAATGACTTGATTGCATGATCAGGGTAACACAAGTGCCATTACAACCCAAGAATTGATGAAATTAGTACCTTGTTAATAAGGAAATTCAATGCCCAGAATCCAGAGACCAACTATGTCAGCTCTTGCCTCCTCCAACGCTGAATGGAATTCTTGAAATTCCTATGCATTCATGAAAAGAACAGGATGTTGGACTGATAACAGGAATTCTAACAATCAAATAGATTGAATGCTGATGATCTCACAAAATGAACCATTGAACAACTCTCCAAAGTTACCCAAAAACTGAACTCAGATAATTATTTAGGTAATGCATTGCAGTCCTGAAAAGGTGGAAATGTTACAACAGGAATTGTTTTCTGTTAACAGAGGAAGCTTCTGTGTACATGCAGGATCTATTTGAAACATCCAACAAAATATAAGAAGGTAAAGCACTGACACTTGAAGTAGCTTTTAACATTTTTAACAACAAGGAAATCATGATGCCGCACATATTTAGAAACACGGTTGCTCTATATGAAATTAGAGAACTTATCACAGAATTTTTCATAAGGATGGTTCCAAGTCAGAAAATTTCTCATGATAACAGACTTTGAATTAACTTTAGAAAATTATTGCCAAAATTAATAACTCAATATTAAAGGATAACAAAGGTTGAATCACAGCTAGGCATGCATCCACCTTGCTATAGAGAGAAAAAACAAAAAAAACTAGAGAGGCAGCTCGGTCGTAGACAAAACAGGATGGCGGCGGTTCTAGATCGAATTATAATGCAACATAAGGGAGAAAGGTACGGCTGGTCTGGGAAACCTCCTCACCTCCGCGCGGGCTTGAATGCTCGTTGGCGAACAGACGGTTTCTTCCCGGATGCAGGTCTGAGTGGCGGACGGTGCGTCGGCGGGTCGGGGCGGCGGCGGCGACCGCGGTTCGGGGTCGGGGAGACGCGGCGGCGGCGCCGGCGGGTCGGGATCTGGGAGACGCGTCGCCGGTGGGTCGGGGTGGGGGAGACGCGGCGCCGGCGGTTCGTGGTTGGCGAGACGCGACGGCGGCGCCGGCGGGTCAGGATCTGGGAGACGCGTCGTCGGTGGGTCGGGGTGGGGGAGACGCGGCGCCGGCGGTTCGTGGTTGGTGAGACGCGGCGCCGGCGACCGGACGGAGAGACGCGGCGCTGGCGGCCGGACGGGGAGGTGCTGCAGCAGCGGCCGAACGGGGAGGCGCTGCGCCAGGGCCGGACGGGGAGACGGCGTGTTTTCGTCATGCGTGGAGGAAGAAGGAAAGGCCAGTTTTTTTTTTGTTTTTTTTTGGGAGAGACGAGGACGGGGACGACGGAACAGGGTGAAGCGATAGTGGACCGGGTGAAGTGATTAGTTTATCTGACGATAACACGTCATCCTTTTTAGCTGTAAGGATAAGGATAAGGATAAGGATTCGACTCCGTGGGAGGATAGGTTTCGGGTTTTTTTGTTTGGATTCCCCGGAGCGGTTAGGCCAGTCTCAATGGTGTTTAATGGGGTGTGTCATGTACATTTATTAGGGTGTCACATAAGTGGATCTGCACTTTTTGCATGAAACAAAGAGCAGAGAGAACAAATTCGTTTCATCTCCACGACACTACTTGACTATGTTTAAAGTGGCTATGAGTTACGTGTCGGTTAAACTTTCTCGACTTTGACCCAGTTTATCGAAAATTTGTGCAACATTTATATCTTCAAATAAGTTTATTATGAAAGTATACTTAACGATTTAATGATACTAATTATATTATAAATATTAATATACCTTTATATATAATTAGTCAAAGTTTTAAAAAACTGACTTCTCGGGAAGCGAGAACGACTTCTGTTCTGGGACGGAGGGAGTACCACTGAGAGAAGCTTTGGGCATGTTTGGTTCTCTTGTGAGATGAGCCAAGCTGTACCTCGATAGCCAGGCTCACGGTGGCCAGCTTTTGCGCGTGCAGGCAGCTGTGTTCGGATGTTCATCTCCCCGAGACCAGGCTACACGGAGCCTGTGTTTGATTGCACAAGATTCTAGACCATGTCAGCAACACGGATGCAGCATCTGCATCATTCATGAGCGTCGCCAGCCAGGCTCGCGAAAAACGGATTCCAAATCCGTTTCTCCGGAGCCAGGCCACGGGAGCTCTCTTGCATCTCTGCAGCCAGGCCCAACTCCCATACCACCCAACCAAACATCCAAAATCTGCATCGAGGGAGCCACGTTGAACCAGATTCATCCAACCAAACAGGCCGTTTGTGTTTCATCAGCTGCGGGACGACGCGAACTCAAGCGCCGCCGCGCCATAGATCCCTGGCCGCGCGCTCCGCCGACCATGGGCGGACGCGAGCGCGAGTGCGATCGCGCCATGGAGACACGAGCGCAAGCTTCGCCGGTCGCGCGTGCACGGACGAGAGCTCCGCGGGCTATGCCAGCCGCGTGCACGAGCGAGAGCTCCGTGGACTCCGTCGGTCGTGTGCCCGGGTGCGAGCTCCGCCGACCGCATGCACGGGCGCGAGCCACGCGCGCTCCACCGGCCGCGGCCACGGGCGAGAGCCGCATGGGTCCGCCGGCCGTGGGCACGGGCGAGAGCCACGTGGGTCCGCCGGCCGCGTGCACGGGCGTGAGCTGCAGTCTTCTTCTTTGAGCGCAGAGGAGGCACGGGCGTCAGCGAGCGCGGCCGCCTCCGGCTCGAGCAACGCCTCCTCCAGCACGGACGCGTCCTCCGACCCGGGCGCGGTCACCTCCGGCACAGACTCGGCCTCCTCTGGCGCAGCCACGGCGGCCTCCGGCACGTGCGCGGCCTCTTTCTCTGGCACTGGCGCGACCACCTCCGACGCGGACACGGCCGGCGTGGGTGCGGCAACCTCCGACGCTGCTTCATCCAGCTTTGCTGGGTGCGTGGGTTTGCAGCCTCCTCAGATGGCTTTGCTTGCTGCCTAGAACACGGGCACGAGAGTACCTCTGCTGAGCGACGACGGGGAAGGAAGTGTGGGAACTGGGAAGAGATGAAAAGAGACTGGTGGGACATATGTGCTAAAAGTAGTCTATGAAATTGTGCGTTGAAACTGTACACTGAGACAGAGGCTTATTTCATGTTCAATTTCATAGTTTTAAAAACCAGGAGTTGAAATCATACATTGAGACTGACATTATAGCAAACTCTAGTTTGGAAATTTTGCAAAAATTTTCCCTATAGCATTTTCATTGTTATTTGACAAACTTTGTCCAGATATAAACCAACTAGACTCAAAAGATTCATGTTCAATTTCATAGTTTTAAAAACCAGGAGATGAAATCATACATTGAGACTGACATTATAGCAAACTCTAGTTTGGAAATTTTGCAAAAATTTTCCCTATAGCATTTTCATTGTTATTTGACAAACTTTGTCCAGATATAAACAACTAGACTCAAAAGATTCAGCTCGATATGTACATACTAAAAGTATAATTAATTATTTTTTTATCTTTTAATGTTCTACGTATGCGTCCAAACATTAATGTAATAGTTAATGTGATGGAAAATTAAAAAAAATGGGTGCATCTAAACAAGGCCTAGCCCAATACCTATGCAAAGATGTCACCATCGACCACAGTTCAAACAGCTTTGTGAAGTTGCCCAAAATCTCAACCAAACAAGCACTTGGATGCTGTTTGTTTCGGCCGTCTTTGGCCGTCGCCCTTTGCGTATGGTTGGACTGACTTGCAATAGAGTCACAATCGCCCGGAGTTATCAGATTCCATTCCTCGCTCGATCTATCGGATAACATTCCCCGCACAATATACCAGATCAATCGCCAGATTCCATTCCCCGCTCAATCGGCCACGCTGTTGCCCACGCCCGAGTTGCTGCTTTCCAAAAGGAATGGATGGACATGGACGTTAAAAGGTTCAACGAAACAAACTCAGCTTTCTCTTACCTTCGGGAACAGATTTCGCTGCCACGGGTTACATTTCCATTGCCGTTGCCTTACCAATACACGTACTACTGTGCTTTCGTTTATGTCCTAAGCTGTTTTACCACTTAATTTTAAATTAATTCAAAAAAAGCTGTGTACACGTAACAATAATATATAATAACTACAGTATGTAATCCTTGCATTTGCAAGACATACAAATGCAAATCAGGGGTGTTTAGTTCTCAAAGCTTTTCACCTATCACCACAAAAAAAACTTTTCAATACATTTTTTCAAGTCTAATTAATACTCAGCTAAACATGTCTTTTCAAAACTAGCTAAACCCTCAGTTCTTCTGGATCATATTTGCATCCATTATTTTCTTCATCCAATGAATCAAAGTTTCTCCACAACAATTTAGCGCAAACACTTCGATTTTCTTTATCTAATGTGTTACTACAAAAAGTAGACCAGCAGCGTTTGGCTTTCTTCATCTAATGAATGTGTCTCTACAACAATTATGATCATTATTATTTGATGATTCTAGAGGCAGTTTGGAGATATCCATATTTTTTATGAACAATATAAACATCTTACGATTATATTCAAGAGTATATTATTAAAATATAAACTTAAAAAAATAAAAATACATGGTCACAATTTGTAATTCTAATTATTAAACATTTCAGATGTAACGTAAAGTCAAAATGGTGAATACATAAAATTCGGAACAGATATTCATCCCGGTGAGACGCGTGGATGCAAAAGTTCGATTGATTAATTGCGAAAGCATAGAAAGAGTGCTATATTGAAATAAAAAACCATTTACAAATATTTGTAGGTCTACAATTTGAAGGTATTAAAGAAAACCAATTAGATTGTAATAAAAGATGGAAACAGCAAAAAAAAAGAAATCTCGTGCTGTTATTTAACTCCCATCTCACAGCATAAGCAGAGACGAAGCTGATGACAACACACGCTCTGCGAGTTTTTCAGCCTCCGCGCAACTCAGAACACTTGCGCTAGGATAGTTAAACTCGCCAATACTTTTTTTATATATAGTTGAAACTGTTAACTATACCATTAAATCGATGAAATCAAAACAAGAAGAAATTCCATCAGTGACCTCAGATTTGCCCAGTTGTTTCCATGCGAGTGCAGCGGCTCCAAGAAGGTTCTTCCTGACAAGCAGGAACTTGGAGACGACAGCAGCCTCTAATGCAATTGGGCGATTTCATCACAGGCCAATGGGATTTCAAAACAAAATCTTTAGTTATGGGAGAATGAACTTATTTATCCTATTCAGTATGGAAGTGCAAAGACATGGGATTGAACGAGGCTCAGATACGAATCAGCTTTATCAGTCATGAATTCTCAGAAGCAGAACTGGCGTTTTAAGCTGAATGTTTGTATCATCACTGCAGATCAATCACATTAATCTGATGCACACAAAACAACAAGAATGAAGGAACCAATGACTAAATCGTTGGACGGCTCATATTAAGAAATTCAACCATTATTTTTCCCTTTGCTTCACGGGTTAGATCAGAAGCGCGGGTAATGTCAAGTCACTGCCACCAATCAAACGGGCCAGCAAACCAAAAATCACAGAGATTTCATACGTTATGAACATCTGTATCCATTGCTTTGACACAGACCAATCACAAGATTCGTCAGGGCCTGCAACACTGAATGGCACGGTGGATCTAGCACAGGCATTGGGGCTTCCTTCTTCAAAGGGTAAAAATCCGACAAGCCCGGGGTTAGCACCGTGCAGCGACCTAGATCCTTCGAATCACAAATCGCAAACATCGCAAACGAAAAGAAAAGTGAGTAAAAAGTAGGAAGACACGCACGAAACTGTGGTCAAGCAACAATCATATTGCCTACTGGAGGTACGGCAACTGAAACGATTTCTTGACGCGTGGATCTATCGCCTCCCTGTTGAGGAGCAACAACAGACAGAGAGGAGCAATGCGATCGATCGAAACGACTCAAAACAAAACAAACAGAGAAAAGAAAAGGTGGTTAATCTGATGGCGGCTCTGATGCGGCGGCGGCGGCGGCGGCGGCGGCTTGGAACCCTAGGCGACGATGGCGATGAGACAGGCGTGGTGCGGCCTTTGATTTTATAGTCTCCCTGGCGGCGGCGCGAGTGTTGAAGCGCATAAAACCTAGAACACATGAGCCCTATGGGCCTCTAAAACTGCAGATGTAGTGTGGGCTGGACCGAATTCGTGGAGGACCTGGGTTGGCCTTGCGGGCCATGGAACACGGAGACATCCGATAAATTCTACAAGTGCCATTGGAACCAAGAGCGTCTCGAGCAGATTCTCAATCCCACCCCTTGTCCCCGTGAACCTGTCATATTGTGGGAGATGAGTCAATTTTTGATCTCCCTAATAGCGTCCCCTATTTTTGGTGGCCACCAAAAAACAACCCATCTCCCCTCAAATAGAGGGGGAGTTGTATCTTCCCCAATACAGTAGGGCCCACCTAATCTCATCCCTTCCCCGCGTACGGCGCCGCTCGCTCGCTCTTCCTATACCGCGCAGAGAAGGGGAACGCAGGCCACGGCGACGGCGCGTGAGTGTGAGCGTGGCAGCAACGGAGCAGGAGGTGCCGGCGCGGTGGGTCTTGGGGTCGGGGCAAGAGTCGCGGCGAGGTACAGAGTGTGCTGGATGGATGGGGCAGTGCACGCCATGGCTGGGGACGGTGATGGTCGTGGGCGCTCCGGTGAGCCATGGCCTGCTCGTGCTCGGTGGAGGGGGCTGGGTGCATGGAACGCTGGGGTTGGGGCAGGGATGGCGTTGGCTACGAGCGCCTGTACGGCCGTCGCCGCCGAATTCGCCAGAGTCGTGAATCGCGATAGGATAAGAGAGGTGAGAGAGAAAAGAAAAAATTAAAAAAGTAATAATTTGACATGCGGGTCCCTTGTATTGGGTGAGATTTTTGGTGATTTGCTGGAGCATCTCTCCTAATACTATCCTATTGGGGATGAAGTATTGGGAGATTGGTGGAGATGCTCTGAACAAAGCCTTGGCCTAGCACCGTACCGGTTTTTTACACGGAGAGGGTGAGCTGAGTAGCTGACCAACTGCGACAGATGAATGAGGGTACTTTGGCTCTGTCTGATTCTGATTGTCTATATAAGCTGATTCTTTGAGAAAAGTGATTCTATGGCTATAAATAATTCTCTTTAATTTTTTAGCATAAACTCTTAAAATCAGCATGGAGAATTACTTCATAGAATTAGGGGAAACTACTTTTTTTCCAACGATCAACCTCTTAGTTTATTTTAGAGAATCACTCCACGAAATCAACGGAGAATCACTTCTTTTTAAAAAACCGTTTGACGGATTCAACACATAATCTACTCTGGCAGCTCTGCCAAAGGGGGGGCACGAAAGTGTGAGCGTGTGACTGACACCGGCTTCATTCACTCGCACTGTTGCTGCTGCTGACGCCAGCCAGCCAGCCACCCACACTCGCTCGACACTCGTCGGCTTTTGTCAGTACCGGGGTGCTGGTTTTCTACCAATCGGAAAGCCTGTCGCCCCAATAATCGCAATCACATTCACAGCGCGCCACCTACCCGTTTGAACCCTTGTCGGTGAAGGCCACGGACGCTGATGCTGCTCCATTTTTGTCGGCGCAACGGGATCGGCGTGGTAGCCCGAAGCCCGTTCCCGTAGCGGCGTGGATCGATCGGCCGGCCCCGGCCGCTCGCTGCCGCTCCAGAAGCAGAAGCGGAAGCAGCCAAAACCAACAGCTTCGGTCCGTGGGCTGGTGGTCGTGGTGGCATGGTAAGTTGGTAACGCATGGGAGGGAGCCCTTTTGCTTCTTCTGCTCGAGCACTGCTCGTTCGTGTGGCGACTGGAAGAACGCGGCGCGGCGATCGACCTGCTTGCTTGCTTCTTCTATTCTGTTCTTGGGGAACAGCCACAGCACAGCCCACGTGGGCTCACTGCACACTGCTTATGGCGACTGGCAACTGGGACTACTGGGTCACTGGGAGGCGGGAGCAGGACGACGACGAGCACGAGCGAGGCAGGGAGACGGACGTAACGTGGGCCGGCATATGCGTGGCGGACCGGCGATGAGATCCTCGATTCCTCGGCGTGCCGTCCCGCAGTTCTGCCCACATGCGGCTGACGGCTGACGCCGCTCCTGCTGCCCTGATCCGTGCCCGCGCCCGTGAGGCCGTGACGGAATCGCCGGGCCCGAGCACGCGGCCGTGGGCGGGCAACCGCGCACCGTCACCGACGGCGCACGCATATGCCCCTCGATGGCCCCACCCCCACGCACGAAGCTCCGTGCCTCCAGTACGTACGTCCCTCCCGATTCCAAGCCTCCGTTCTGCTTAATCCTGAGATGAGAGGCAAGTACCTACTTGCACGTACTGTTCTCGTGGTCGTGGGGTTGGGGTTACGTTGGGTTTTGGTTGCCGGGCTTATTTTGGCTGGCTAGTTCCTCTCTCTCCACGCAGGCGCATCTGGCCAATGCAAGCGTCTGAATTTGCGTGTCTGAAAATGCCAGATTGCACACTTAGGCCTTGTTTAATTTTCATCTAAAAAAAGTTTCACCTATCAAACCGAATGTTTTAGATACATGCACGGAATATGAAATGTAAATTAAAAAATAACTAATTATACAAATTGTGATAACGTTGTGAGACGATTTTTAAAGTCTAATTAATCTATAATTTGACAATATTATGCTACACGGTACACATATGCTAATGATGGATTGATTAGTCTTAATAAATTCCTCTCACGGTTTTTTCCTGATGGTATATGTATTTTGTTTTTTATTGGTATATTTTTAATAGACTAAATTAGTACAGAAACATACAATATTAACATATGATATGACACCCGAAACTTTTCACCCAGCAACTAAGCACTCCTTTGGACGATGATGCTAAGGGACAAAACCTCGCAACTTAGGCTCAGCATAAACTGAAAAGAAAAAAAAACATTATCAACAGACAGCAAATCCGGCGGTGGTTGACGACCAAAAAAATTCAAAATTCCCCTTTTCTTATAGAATCTCCAGTCAAAAAGAAAAACTAAGCAAAAAAAAAACATTGGGACCCATTTCATGTATTAGTGACACGTTAAGATCATATCCATACATATAGTACACAAGACATCCTTAGCATTGTCAATACGTTGAACAAAAGAGCATGATTTTCTACAAACAAATGGGCCGGGAGTCAAGTGGGTTAAGTTTTGGCAGTGAAAAATAAATCCTTTCTCCAAGCTTATGCGACAATTTCAAATATAGATAGAAATATAATCGCCTCGCTCAGGGATAGTTTTGGCAACCAAATATTAGACCATGAAGGTAAAGCTCAACTTACATGGGAATCCTGCAAGGGTTGACTAGGTTCATTTGATTGCACAATGATGCACTTCGTTTCTGAAGGAATCACCATTCCTATATTTTTGCTCCTGTAGCAACGTTTGGAATGGAGGATTATTAGTCACTTCCTTTCTAAAGTAAAGTTTCCTTTGCCTGTACGTTTTGGAGGAAAATGAACATCCAATTCTATCTCTTGGTTTTCTTTTCTCCACGAAGTCCAAAGCAATGAAGTACAATGAGGTCATTGTTAGCTTTGCCTGGGTGCATGCAAGCTAGCCAGAATCATGTATATAAAAGCCTAATAAAACACGTTAATATTTGTACTCTCAGGTTTGGGCACGACTGCCATTCCTGTGTTCCAAACGTCAATGTTTTGAAAATCCTATATTTTTTATTTCTCTGTTTTAACACTGCACAGAAGAAATGCAACAGGTGTTCATGAGTTAATCACAACGAATAGAACCCATCATGGACACCCATATGCTTAGAGTCATGTTGCATTTCCTCATATGACTCAATAAATTGGTTTTACTCCGTATGAATCAGTCGTGAAATAATGTTTTTCTTTCATAACAAATTGGTTGTTACAAAGTAAGAAGAAGCCATTTCAAGGCTTGCCGAACAGAGCTAATGACTTATGCATGGATTAACTTAACCAGAGAAGCCAAAATTTCACCATGCAAGCTGCACGCCGCGTGAACGAAGTGTAATAAACACTCCAAATCCAGATTAGCCGCTAATGTCCACTACCAATATAGAGAATCCAACGCGTACGGGGGCTCGGATTCTGAGCCTACTGCGTGCGCGGCCGCCCTTGCTGCTGCGCCATCTCCGTCTCCGTCTCCGTCTCCCCCACCATGCGTAGGCGTAGCGGCGTTGCCGCGTACGTACAGCTCATGCCACTACCACCCCACCCCGCCGCGCCCCCTGAAATCACGAGCACCATTTGCACCATGGGCCATGGCAGACAGTGAGACAGACACCCACCACCCCACGCCCCTCGGATCCAGAGTTTCACCGCACCGCCCCTCATTTATATTCTCTTCCATCCACCCCTCGCAGATCGGCGGCCGGGGGACCCCGTTTCCTCCCTCCTTCGTCGCTCCCCTCCCCTCGCTGACACTGTTTGACCCCTGCCGTGCCGTGCCGCTCGTGCCGCCAGCTAATAAGGTCGCAGAGGCGATAGCTCGCGCCTCTTGTAGTGCCGTACCACTGCCACACCACTCGGTAGCAGCTAGCAGCTTGCAGCGGCCGCGAGATGGGGAGAAGAAGAATGGAGGCCCCCTGCTCCTCGCCCGCGGCCCGCGTCCGCGTCCTCGTCCTTCTCCTCGCCTCGCTGCTCCTGCAGGCGCGCGCCGACGACCCCTACAGGTTCTACACCTGGAACGTCACCTTCGGCGACATCTACCCGCTCGGCGTCAAGCAGGAGGTACGCCCGCCCCACATTCGCTAATGGCCGCCGCTGTTCTACCTTGGTTCCGCCTGCATTCGCTAATGGCCGCCTCTGTTCTACCACCTTGGTCGTCCGGCCTGCATTCACCAATGCCCGCGTGGATGTGACTGCGACTGCGAATGCAGGGGATACTGATCAACGGCCAGTTCCCGGGGCCGCAGATCGACGCCGTCACCAACGACAACATCATCGTCAACGTCTTCAACAACCTGCCCGTCCCTTTCCTCCTCTCCTGGTAACCTACTACTACTCGTGCTCTGTTTCCTTTTCTATTTTCCTTACTGTCTCGCTCAAATACTCGCCTGTTCGAGATTGCTTTGCTTCCTTCTGAATGTTCTGGGATGCAATGCATGCACACACTGGTCGGCTCTTTTCATTCAGCTCGAGAGACCCTGACTCGATGGCCCAGATTTGTATGTAGTTGCAACGGCGTGGCGTGATCCAGATCATGCTCTGAACTGGAATCTTGCTGCTATCTCTTTTTTCTCTCTCTATCTATGGAAGTTAAACGCTAGAAGCTCCTGACGTCCCCGGCTACATGCCAACTCCTCGGCACATGCCATGTCGTTCCTGGGACTAGTGGGATCGGTTTGTTCAGACATTGACGCTTGGGTGAGTGAACACGCCAGGCCTTCCAACTCCAAGTTGGCAGTTAAAAATTTCCTTGGATAGAGTAGGCTCCGCTGTGAATCTTGGTTCCCTTGCAGCGCTTGTTTTTTTTTTCTTGCTACTGCATGTCACTCACGTCATGAGGAGTGAGCTGTTTCTGGATAAAATTTCCACTACTCCCTTTTCCTTAGTAGCTAGTAGAGGAATCGGATACTATTTATATTATAGTACCCCCCAACCCAATCTTTATCCTTATTAATAGTTTCCCTCCTTCCTTTTTACCTGTGCTTTCGCTTTCGTTCCAGATCCAGGATGCAAAGAGCACATGTACAAACAACCAGTGCTTCCATAGATGATAGATCAGTGGGCCTCCAGCTGTTTTGCATTGAGCATGTGCACATTAGTGCGATCTCTGGCTTCATTTGCCTCAAGAGAGTGGCAAGAGTCACTACTGCTTGCCACATTCAGGCAGTCACATTGGCGTCACAAAAAAACTGAATAAGAAAAAAAGAAAAAGAAAATGCATATTGCCTGTCCATATTACCTATGGACTGACTACACTGAATGTTAAATGCATCAATCTCATGGCTACTTGATCGTGGACCACTGTGTGACGTTGCGGGTCAGTGTTAATTTTACTGTCCCTACATTGCAGGCAAGGAATTCAGCAGCGGAGGAGCTCATGGCAAGACGGCGTGTATGGTACCAACTGCCCGATCCCTCCGGGTGGCAATTTCACTTACAACATGCAGTTCAAGGACCAAATCGGGAGCTACTACTACTTCCCTTCCCTTCTGTTTCACAAGGCAGCCGGTGGTTATGGTGGCATCAGGGTTCTTAGCCGGCCAAGGATCCCTGTCCCGTTTGACCCACCTGCCGGTGATTTCACCATATTGGCCGGTGATTGGTTCAAGCTCAACCACACCGTATGTTTACATCCTCAAGTATCCTGCATTGTATCTTACTGCCAATTTTGGTGCACCGCTAACACCACAACTATGAATCTCTGCAGGATTTGAAAGGCATTTTGGACAGCGGTAATGACCTGCCGTTTCCTGATGGCCTTCTTATTAATGGGCAAGGCTGGAATGGCAACAGATTTATAGTCGACCAAGGTAAACTGTATAATCGAGTACATCAGACGAAATGCCTGGTAATTAATAATATACAGGTGCACTAAACTTGCTTCACATAATCTCGCAGGGAAAACATATCGTTTTCGGGTGTCGAATGTGGGCATTGCAACGTCAGTGAATATAAGGATCCAAGGCCATTCCATGCTCCTGGTTGAGGTGGAGGGGTCTCACACCATGCAAAGCACATACACATCCATCGACGTCCATCTAGGCCAATCATACTCGTTCCTTGTTACTGCTGACCAGCCAGCTGCAGACTACTCCATAATTGTCTCCACACGTTTTACCAACCCTGTCCTCACCACCACTGCCATCCTCCACTACAGCAATTCAAATGGCGCTGCAACGGTAGCGCCTCCCCCAGCGCCTACAGTTGAGATCGATTTTTCTCTCAACCAGGCTAGATCGATTCGGTAAGACTGTCACGATCCTTTCAGCAATCTTAGCTTGCTCTGAAAACTTTGTTTTGGATATCGTCATACTACCTATCAGCATTACTGACACATTGAGAAAGACGCATGTGCTTCATCTTCCTGGACTCTTTGATATCTTTTGTTGCCTACCTTCTGAACAGGTGGAACCTGACAGCAAGTGGACCAAGGCCAAATCCTCAAGGTTCTTACCACTACGGTCTCGTCAACACCACAAGAACCATCAGGCTCGCCAACTCACGGGCAACCATCAACGGCAAGCTGAGATACGCAGTCAACAGCATCTCCTTCATCCCGGCCGACACTCCTCTCAAGGTCGCTGATTTCTACAAGATTCCGGGAGTTTTCACGCTGGGCAGCATGCCCGACAACCCGACGGGCGGCGGCGCCTACCTCCAGACATCTGTCATGGCAGCCAACATGCGGGACTACGTTGAGGTCGTCTTTGAGAACACGGAGAGCTTCGTGCAGTCGTGGCACATCGACGGTTACGCGTTCTGGGTCGTCGGGTGCGTTTCTTAGTTCCATTATTCTTGCAAATCCTGATGTGTTTGGTATCACCGGATCCGAATGACTGAAGATTGGTGTGGTTTTGTTCGTTTCTGGATGATCAGGATGGATGGAGGACAGTGGACACCGGCTAGTCGTCAGGGCTACAACCTTAGAGACGCCGTTGCTCGGTACACATTGCAGGTATTGTTTAAAGGGCCCGGTTGCTCTCCGTGTGTGATTCACCTTTGATCTACATATGATCCCGGATTTGCAATTGCCGTCACAGCGCTGTTGCGGTGCCATATATAGCAAGAAGTTAAGAAACAAAAGTCGCTCTGATGTCTGAGCTCTGAACAACCACTGATGTTTCACTTGTTTTATTTGCACTGGCCATGTTTTCAGGTGTACCCTCAGTCGTGGACAGCTATCTACATGCCGCTGGACAACGTGGGGATGTGGAACGTGAGGTCGGAGAGCTGGGCCAGGCAGTACCTCGGCCAGCAGTTCTACCTCCGCGTCTACTCGCCGGCGAACTCGTGGCGGGACGAGAACCCGATCCCCAAGAACGCGCTGCTCTGCGGCCGGGCCTCTGGCCGCCGGACGAGGCCTCTCTGAAACTGAAGAAGCCCTGAACCCAAGAAGAGGACCCTGTTTGTTTCCGGCCACGAAGGGGTGGCCAGAACTTCTCAGGGAGGGGGGATAAGTTAAAGTTTAGGGGAGAGATAGTTCCGTTTTGTGGCGCTGATGATGGATCAGGTCATATATTATTTAGCAACTGTAGTTAAAACATTTCGATCCCGGTGGATTTGTTGCATGGGAAGCTTTCTCGCTTCCTCGCTCACATCATTGATGATGATAATATTCATAGTTACCTGTTTTTTTTTTTGGATACATACTACACCGTCAGATTTCTCATGTATCTATTTGAATGGATTGAAGAAGATGCTGAAGAAACAATGAAACGAACAATACGTATACGGCAAGAATACGCCTTCATAGCCGTGTAGCGGTGAAGCTGAAAAGGCGCAAGCGTGCAAGGGAAGCGAACAGTTTCAAAAATAGTTAACGGCCGGATTAGCTGGATCATTTTGCAAAGCGCCCCCTAAACTTTCTCCCTTCTTCCTCGTCTCCCCCAGCCGCAAACTCCTCCTGTCCTCTCCCACTGACCCACTCCCAGTCACTCTCGTCTCTCCTCCCGATCGGCGATCGTTCCTCCCCCCATTTCGCGCTCTAAACATAGGCGGAGCTCGACGCGCGCGTGCCCGCCATCGCCATCGCCATCGCACACGGGAATGCCCCCATTTCTCCGCGCGAATCTGCCCCCCGCCCTAAGCGATTGCGTTCCTAGGTCCCCATTGTCGAGGCCCGATTCGAATCACCTAGGCTTTCTCTTCGCGACCGGCGAGACGGTGGCGAGGATGCCGTGCTAGGCTTGGGTTGGAAGTGAGATGAACATCGTGCGGGGCGTCGCCGATTACCTCCGCAAGGCGCCATCTCCTCCTCCCCTCGCACCGCGTGGTGATGCGGCGCCTACCACCTCCTTCCCCGCCGGCGACTCCGACGACGCGCCCACCCCGCGCGTCGTCTTCAGGTATGCGCGAGAATGACCGCACTCGCTGATTCACCTTGGCGCACTCCCATAGGTTATACATGACGCGACTTGTTTGCGTAGTGCGGTGGCTGTGTGTGTCCGTGTGGGTTAGGTAATCCCCATTGCTCGTGTCAGTGGTTCAAAGCGGCAGTGAGCCGCTGGGGCTTTGTTTCAAGATGCTAGTTTAATTCTATATTGGCTCCTGATTGTTAAATTTGACAGAATCCCGATCTCGATGAGAGGGCGAGAGAGACGCACGCGAGACACAGTGGAGACACACGATCAGATTGCTACAAAGCGGCAATGTTTTCCATTGATTAGCATCTACTTATAGAAGATTACATGCATGATACATAGCCATATTTGGCTGAGCAAATCACGGCACGCTCGTGCTGAGCCGCTGCCATCCCAGCGCCCTGGGCCGTGCCGTGGAGTCCGCGCGTGAAACGCGTCGGGCATGATCTACTGCCTAAACTAGAGCAAAGCTAAAACATGAAAGAAACTCAGGGCTTATTCTAACAAAATTAATATTCTGGGTTGTTTAGCATGCCCATTACCTGAACCAATCCACCCATCGGTAGAAGGGTGCAACAATGCCCATTACAGACTATTGATACTGACGGGTGCAACAATGGCTTTGCAAATAGCAGAAGGGAAGGAAACGAAAAGTGAACATATTTATGTATATGTGCAAGTGAGATTGAGAAACGAGAAAGGTACATCATCATCTCAATTAACCATAAAGCCTACCAAATGACCATTTGTAATTTGCAGTTGCAACACCATTTTGCCATAGACTACTACTGAAGCTTATTTGCCCCTGTGGCAAGCCAGGTGCACTCTTCATCCTTGAAGGCAGCAAAAACTTGTTTGCTGTGAATGAAAACTGATGTTAAGTTATGATCCAAATAAAAGTAAACCATGTGTAGCTTCAAGTTAAGCTTGCCCGTGAATCTTTCCTACCAAATAACACAAAGAACTGTATGATTGTAGCGGACTGCTTGTTTAAACTCCTTTTCTTGTCTGATGAGTAAGAAAGGTATATGGAATGGCATCACATTGAAAGTCACATTAATCCTTGCCAATTAAACAAATTATTCATGTCAGCTTGGCACAAGTGTAGCATCTACATGCTGATTTTAACTCTATAAATAAATCTGTCATCTGATCTTGTAGCCTTTTCTTTTTGGTGCTTGACTTGATTGCATGAATGTTTCTCCTCATGATCTGTTATCTGGTTTCAGTGGTAGTCTGGAGGAGGGAGCCTTGAATGTACTTTGGAAGAATTATGAGGATGCACTTGATAAGGTACTTTCTGAAAGCCTGGCAGTTTCCTTCTACTTCTGCTTACATTTAGGATCTTAAACTAGATACATATTGCCGATCTAAAAATATGCTAGATGTTTCAATACTTAGATGTAATGTAAGAGCCTAGAGGACTAACCATATATTGTAGTGTCCATTTGACTGTTATCCATGACATGACTTAGTAATATGTCATCCAAGCATAACTCAGGAGATGATAGGAACACAAATTGTTTGAACAAACAAACATCTTTAAAAATCATAGGCTAAGTCTAATGATTAAAATAGTCTGTGTTAACGCTTGTTAAGTAGTGGAGTAGGGGACAACTTCAAATATTAATGGAGTAGGAGTTCTGATTGACAAGAGCCTGAAGGATGGAGTAGTGGAGGTGAGAAGACAAGGAGATAGGATTATCTTAGTTAAACTTGTCGTTAGTGATATGGTTCTAAACGTAATTAGTGCTTATGCCCCTCAAGTAGGCCATGATGAGAGTGTTAAGAGGCAGTTCTGGGAAGATTTGGATGGCTTGGTTAGAGCTGTACCTAGCAGTGAGAAGCTCTTCATAGGAGGGGACCTAAATGGCCATGTAGGGTCTTCAAGTGCAGGTTTTGAGGCGGCTCATGGTGGTTTCAGTTATGGTAGTAGGAACCAGGAGGGAGTGGATGTCCTAGATTTTGCTACAGCTTTCGATCTGATGATAGCCAACACTTTCTTTAGAAAGAGACCTTCCCATTTAGTGACCTTTAGTAGTGGTCGTTCCTCTAGCCAGATCGACTTTGTCCTTACAAGAAGGGGGGATAAACACACTTGCGAGGATTGTAAGGTGATACCCGGAGAATGTGTGGTTTCTCAACACAAGCTATTGGTGGCCGATTTTCGTTTCCTGGTGCATGCTCGTAGGGTCAAACAAGCCAAGAGTGCGAGGACAAAGTGGTGGAATTTAAAGGGAGAAGCATTGAAGGGCTTCAAAGAAAGAGTTATTGATGAGGGCCCTTGGAAAGACGAAGGAGATGCAAACAACATGTGGGAGAAGATGGCAACTTGCGTTCGGAAGGTTGCCGCAGAGGTGCTTGGAGTGTCTAAAGGAAGTGGTCGCGATCCAAAAGACACTTGGTGGTGGAATGAAGATGTGCAAAAGGCTATTAAGGAAAAAAAGGAATGCTATAAGTGTTTGTACCAAGACCGGTGCGCGGACAACATAGAAAAGTACAAGGTGGCTAAGAAGGCTGCAAAACGAGCGGTGGGGGAGGCGAAGGGGCGGGCTTACGAGGATCTTTACCAACGTTTGAATACGAAGGAAGGAGAGAAGGACATTTATAGGATGGCTAGGGCTCGTGATAAGAAGACAAGGGACTTCAACCAAGTCAAGTGCATTAAGGATAAGAGGGAGCAACTCTTGGTGAAGGAAGATGAGATTAGACATAGGTGGCAAGAATATTTTGATAATTTGTTCAATGGGGAGAATGAGAACTCCACCATTCGGTTGGATGACTCATCTGATGACACCAATAGGCGCTATGTGCGGAGGATCCAAGAGCAGGAGGTTAGAGAAGCTTTGAAAAGGATGAAAGTGGATAAAGCGATGGGTCCTGATGGTATTCCAATCAAGGTGTGGAGATGCCTCGGGGATATAGCTGTAGTATGGCTAACCAAGTTGTTTAACAATATCTATCGTTCAAACAAGATGCCTCAGGAGTGGAGAAGAAGCATATTGGTTCCAATCTACAAGAACAAGGGAGACGTCCAAAGCTGCACTAATTATCGGGGAATTAAGTTGATGAGCCACACGATGAAGTTGTGGGAGAGAGTTATTGAGCATAGATTGCGAGGGTCGACGCGGATATCCATGAACCAATTTGGTTTCATGCCTGGAAGGTCAACCATAGAAGCAATCTTCTTAATAAGACAAGTTATGGAGCGGTTCAGGGAGCAAAAGAAGGACCTACACATGGTTTTCATTGACTTGGAGAAGGCGTACGACAAGATACCAAGGAATGTTATGTGGTGGGCTTTGGACAAACATAAAGTCCCAACAAAATATGTTACCCTCATCAAGGACATGTACAACAACGTCGAGACCAGTGTGCGGACAAATGATGGTGACACTGATTTCTTTCCGATTAAAATAGGTCTTCATCAAGGGTCAGCCTTGTGCCCATATCTCTTTGCCTTGGTTATGGATGAGGTTACGAGGTACGTACAAGGAGATATCCCTTGGTGTATGCTTTTTGCAGACGATGTAGTGTTAGTTGATGAGAGTCAGACAGGAGTAAATAGGAAACTAGAGTTGTGGCGGCAGACCCTTGAGTCCAAAGGGTTTAGAATAAGCAGGACTAAGACTGAGTACATATGAGATGTGATTTCGGCAATGCTGCACAGGAAGAGGGAGAGGTGAGCTTGGAAGACCAAGTGGTGCCTAAGAAAGATGTCTTCCGGTATCTTGGATCGATGTTACAGAAGGATGAAGATATTGATGCAGATGTTAGCCATAGGATCAAAGCAGGGTGGATGAAGTGGCGCCAAGCATATGGTATTCTCTGTGACAAGAGGGTACCACAAAAGCTCAAAGGCAAGTTTTATAGGACGGCGATTAGACCGGCTATGTTGTATGGAGCAGAATGTTGGCCTACTAAAAGAAGACATGTCCAACAAATGAGTGTTGCAGAAATGCGTATGTTGCGCTGGATTTGTGGCCACACAAGGATGGACCGAGTCCGAAATGACGATATTCGTGACCGGCTAGGGGTAGCACCAATTGAAGAAAAGTTGGTCCAACATCGGTTGAGGTGGTTTGGTCATGTCCAAAGGAGACCTCCGGAGGCACCAGTGCATTGTGGAGTTTTAGCCCAAGATTTTCATGTGAGGAGAGGTAGAGGTAGACCGAAATTGACGTGGGGGGAGGCAATAAAGAGAGATCTAAAAAGTTGGGATATACCTAGAGATCTATGTTTGGATAGAAATGCATGGAGAGCAGCCATTGACGTGCCTGAACCGTGACTAGGGTCTCTTGTTGGGTTTCAACTCTAGCCTACCCTAACTTGTTTGGGACTAAGAGGCTTGGTTGTTGTTGTTGTTGTTGTAACGCTTGTTAAGAATTTGGGCCACCATGATTAGGATTTGTTTGTGTGCAGCAAAGATTAATCTTTGCGTAGCAATATATGTTTCTCTAAAAGTTGAAGTTTGGTTCAACTTTGACCCGAAACTAGCCTTAACATGATGATGATTCAGTATGCTTTTTCTTCTTCCAAAAATGTAAAAGCCAATGCCTTAAATGCAATAACCCGGTATTTGCTTGATGGCAAATAGCATCGATGTTTTTGCTTTATAGATAACTATTCTGCTGACAATTCGTTCAGAATTTTATGCAACTACTTTATACAGTCATGCTCTATTACATCTTGTGCTCTTACAGGTCGAGAGGGAAAAATCTCTTCAAATTTTTGTCTTGCAATTTGTAGAGACATTCAGAGATTGGGGACCATGCCCAATTGAGCAGTTGGTTGATCAAGAATCAGGAAACAATGAAACAGTTGTAGGATGCTCTTGTGGGCATCCTTCTGAGGTCATTCTTACTCTGATTCAGGAGATTTCTCTAATTACATCAACTTTTACTGAAAGTAAGCGGCTTTATTCTATAGTGACTGTTTATTATGTGATATTCCTCCAATATTCTTTGATTTTTTAAATTCATAATTTTGATGTTTGTGAGTTCTACTTTGCATGTGGTAAGTCTCCCCACCTTCCATTCTATGTTCACGGAACAACTCTTTCTTGAGCATGGGTAGAATGCTCCTCTTGGCCAAATTTGGCTTCTTAAAATCATTTTTTTGTGGAATTTGCTACCTAGAAACCCGTTTTTGCTAGTGGACAATGCAAAGTTGTGCCAATTTGCTAGTGGATACTGCAGGCGCTGGAAGTTTGGAGTAATATATACTGCTCATAGGGTTGTGACTTGTGAGAAGACTGATGAAATGACTAAATTACCCCTTATATCTTAACTGTTGCCATCAGCTTAAGGGCTACAACTACAAACATCTGAGTTGACATTAATTATTTTAATGCTCATCAAACAGGAATTTCACATAATATTGCTGTGTCCAAGACCCCCACAGAAAACGCCACAAAGCTTGAAAGCCTTTAACCCAAATTTTCCATCTTTTCATGCCCTTCAGGGCTTCAGGCCTTAATATATAATATGCTGATCGCTGAGAAACAAAACACGGTGGAACTTTCAGTGGCATAACAATGAGCATAGCTTTGCTTAGTTGAAGAAGTAAAATCAGGTTTACTTATTTTTCATCATATGCCTTTAAAGTTTAAAATAGTCGAATAAGGAGGAGGTTATTCCGAGGATATTGCTAAAATGCTGAACTTTTGTTCTATTTGTTGAACACATTTGCTTTATCTTGTTGAGCCATTGCACTTAGTCCTATTTTTCAGTTGTGCTGTGGTGTGTTGGTGTTTCCCCCACTTGAACATGCTGTGTTGGTGTTGCATTGTGGAATGTAGTCTATTAGAGGTAAACTTTACTGGTTTGAAAATAAGTTAGCTTTTATGGCTCTGAAAAGATGCTTCAGCAAGTTGAGCATTAACCAATGTGACTTAGTGCAAAAGGACATTATTAGAATTTATTTTCTGAATGAACAATATCTGGTAGAATGCTCACTTGATGAATGAGAAATAGACTATCGTTGGTTTTGTCATTATACGGATTTTCCTTTTGACAGCTATTCTTATAATTTAAATCATATTTGTTCTTGTTATTGCATTATTAGGTGGCAACAGTCCGGTATCTCCTACAAGTGATCATTCAGGGCAACAAGATAACCTGGGTTTAAGCTCACAAATATTGCAAGTTCTGGAGTGTTTGAAAATTCTGACTCGCTCCTTGCATAACTGTAAAGTATTCAGCTACTATGGTGGTGTACAGAAGATTACTTCTCTACTAAAAGGTAGGAGTTCAGTCAGGTGCTGATCACCCATTCTAAGAACTGTGCGGATACTGGATTCTTGTCCTGTCCTTTTAACCCTTCTTCTTTAATGGAATGACTCACAGCTCTCGTGTGTATTCAAGTTAATAATTATGCATCATGTATTTTTTTAAGCAACAATTGCACATCATTTATTCGCCCTCACTTTGAACAGTTGATTAGCCCTAAACCCTGTTAAGTACACTAATGCGTACACTTGAGAGCAGTTTTCCACCACCCTCTCAGAAGCTCAGGCTCCATGTTTGAAATCCACCACGAGTTTTGTTTTCTTTTATTTGTTTTGTTGGGATTTGAGCTGCTCATGACCTCATTGTATATATACCTCTTTGCTGTTCATGAAGTGTACATCATTATACATAGCTTCTCTTTTCTCTAACTAACATCTGTGAGTCTTTGTTTATGGATTATATCTCATTAGCTTCATTTTTTGGTATATTCAGCTGCTGTTGCTCAGCTCAAAAACTTGAACAGGTTGCTGGCTGCAGAAGATCAATCTTCAGATGAAGCAGTGGAAAATGCTAGGCTGATGCTAAATATACTTGTATGCATAATCACGATTATTTCAAACTTCATGAAGTTGGAAATAACTGTTGGAAGGATTCCCCATATTGCCGATACCACAAAGCATACCCCATCAAGCAACCATTTGGCTGCAGTCATGTCTAGCTTTCCTGATAGATCCATTTCTGATACACTTCGACATTGGCAGCAGAAGGCAATTGTTCTTGTGATGGAAGCCAGAGGTGTCAACTGGTTAGTAGGTAAAGTTATCTTTAGTTTTCTTTTGGACTTATGTATTGTGATTCTGGGTATTTCTTTTAGATCATCATTGTGATACTCATTTCTTGGGTATATTGTGCTGATGCTATAGTACCTACTGGATTATCATATAGGCCTGTTTACTGAAAAAGAAAAAGATTCACTATGGGTGTAGTAAAATTAGGACCATTTCTTTGTCCCTTTTCAGTAAATTTCTAGTCTACATATTATGAAAAGTACTAATAAAGAGGTTGTGCAATTAATGGTGCCACTGTGTTACCCATTCTTTTTTACAGAAAATCATATGTGCTATTATTGAATTTATACTATATTTTTAAATAAATATCTAAATGCTACTGCAGAACTATTACGTGTCGTTCAAAGGTTGAGTTTGAAAGAGCAGTGCATTGATCTCTCACTCCATTTTATTACTTTGTGCACTCTGCGATCAACTGTTTCTGGTACTCGTGCTCAGAATCATCTCAGAAGCATTGATGGGCTGGAAATTCTATTGGATGGACTTGGACTTCCTTCTAGTAAACTTATAGTTTCGAGGCAATCATCTATCTCAAGAAATGAAAGGTGCATATTTGCAGCGCCATGTTTTACCATTATTTATTATTTTGTGCTTCCATTCCCTCTTCTATTTCTTATGCATAGAATCACAAATTTGCTGCATAAACCTGAAGACAAATATTGACCAAAATCTATTTTTGCTAAATACTTGGAGTTAGTTTTAAGTTTGAATTTGCCCCAATGTTAAATATCTGGTAGTATTACATTCGTACTTTATACCCAAAGATGTTACTAATCTGATAGTATTTAGTTTGAATTTGGTATATAAATATTATTTGTGCATCATAGCTAAATTTGGATTTTGGATGTGACATCCCTATTTTGGAATTTCAGCTTAAAAAATTTAGATTGTTCTTTGCTTTTATTCACATAATTGATATCTCTTATGATGCAGAATGGCTGAAAGTTTGAACCATACTCTTTTGATACTGCACATATAGTTCCTCTTTTATACATTGGTCTTACTGTTTAGGTTGGTGTTATTTAGTTACAGAGGAGTCCATCCCTCCAATTTATTTTCGACTTTTGACATCTATGCAAACTAACTGTATGGTAATATGTTAATCTTGCAATGAACATTTACCTTTTTCCTAATAAAAAGGTCCACAGTGATGTATGAGAATCACAATCCTTTCAGGCCACATGGTCGTTTTCAACTTTATTTAGTGCAATAGGTTTTACCTCCTTGTTTCTCGTGCACCTTTTATATTCTAACATTTCAGTACTCTTATAGGGCTCAAATACTTCTGCTCCAGATACAGTATTTGCAAACTCTAAGTGAGGCGGTGTATCCTTTGTTTTAAATTGCTTTTATGTGGACTTAGCATACGAGTTGCAACTTTCAGAATATTAATAGACTGCTAATATATAGTTCAGGACTTCAGGTAGATTCTTGGTCATAAACCTAGGAGGCATTGATATACTATTGTTGAGTCCTTGACTTCTATTTAGATTTGGCAACGTCAACAATTTGAAAATTTTATGTGAAAATGGACGGGTACACAAATTCGCAAACTGCATTTGTTGGCCTGCATTTATGATTCTGAAGTTCCACCGGCAAAAGGATAATACCAAAGCTTCACTTACACTAGATTCTGTGTCTGGTCCAATTTATTGTCTTGATAGAACTGAATGGATTGACTACTCTATAAAATTGAGCAATGCCCTTTGTTCTTTTGTTCTTCCTTCGGAGGATATCGGACACTGTTCCGATGAAATAGCTGTCAGCCAAATTGTATTATCCATCCCATTGGCATACCTGGAGCAATCTGTGAGATGGATCATAAGGATTCTTATGACCGTCTTTCTATGTATCAGAGCGTGTACCAAGGAAACTGAGCTGCCAGACCACATAAAGTGAGTTTTTCTTAATGTAGCCATGAATCTCCCTTTGAACCAGAATATTTAACTATTGCGCTTCATATTAAGAAGCTCTGTTGCACCACAAAGAAGATGTACTTTTTGGAATTTGACACATTTTCCCATGATAACGCTTTGCTGGAACAGTCAGTCTTTCGTCAATGGCAACTAACATATTAATTAGTTATATTTATTAGGTGGCTATTAATCTTCTGAACCCTGTAGTCAACTGCAACTTCTTTCGGTGCAATAGATTAGTATGGTTACCAGATAGCAGCTACTACTGTACAAAGTACGAACTAATTCCTGAATTCATTCTGCAGGATTTTTGCAAAGACCCTTCAATATTACGTGATTCGCATGTTCAAAAGAGTTCTTATTTCAATACCAGCTCTACTTCCAGCTTTCCGAGAGGAAGGTGTATGGGAACTGATATTCTCAGGGAATTTTTTCTACTTTGGTTCATCTATAGAAGACACTCGTTTTCATACTGTTACAGATATTCAAAATGGTGATGTTAACAGTAACCGAATATCTATTCATTCTGAAAGCTTGTATCGTACCGATGTTAAAATTCTTCAAGTGGAAGCTATTTCCTTCCTGGAGTTTGCTGCAACACTCCATGAAAACACATATAACACGGTAAAACTTTTGTCTTTTATAATGTAATATTATATTGTATGCTCAGTGTCTAATCACCAGTATTTTTTGTTCTTTTTTTCTCGAACACACCAGTATTTTGTTCTGAATCTCTTCTACTTTATTTTTGTTTTCATTGTAGCCAGAATGCTCGGCACTGCTAGATGCACTTGAACATTGCATTTCTGATCCTTTGGCAGTTAGCACTCTTCTCAACAGCTTCCGTGTTATTCTACAACTCGCGACAGAGCATACTCTAGCTTCATTTGAATCATTGGATGTAATTACAAGAGTCCTTAAGGCTGCTTGCTGTCAGGCACAAGAGCTACAAAACTTCAGCGATTTCCTTTGTTCTAATGTCATGATCAGTCAAGATGGTTCTCAATTTAAAAATATAGGCAGAACTGAGGACGCTCTTATATGTACAGAGTTAGCTTTGAGCCTCTTTATGGAATATGTCACTATATCGATAGATGGAAGAATTCTCGTTTTACGCAATGCTGACTGTATTGAGTGTTTATTTGACTTGTTCCATGAACAGAACATTCGAAAGCATGTGCTGGAGCAAGTTCTTGCCTTATTTAGGGTAAACCTATGCTTTCTGTTCTAAAAAAGTTTGTGTTTATCATAAATTCTCCCTCAGTCTTCTTATCAATATTGGGAACTAAAATATGGTTCCCTGTAACCAGTTGCCTTCATTGTCAGCACAAGATCATACAGCAAAGTTGCTGTTATGCTCAAAGTATTTAGAGAACTTAGCACGGGCAAATGAAAAAGAAAAGGTCAACACAGAGTTGTTAATTGACCTTCTGGTCAACATGAGAGAGATCATAATGATGGATCACATGGTAGGTTCCATAATGGTTTTGTATGTAGTAGTAGAATTACAATTGTTTTGCCATACCAATAATGAATAATTGTTGACAAATGTGCTTCTATACTTCACTTTCTAGTACTATCAAAATCTGTTTCGCGACGAAGGATGCTTTCTGCATATTATTTCCTTATTGAATGGAAATTTCAATAAGGTGACTGATGAGCGGCTCGTTCTTAATGTCATTCAGACCTTAACTTTATTACTCGAAGGGAATGATGCATCTAAGGTAATCATATTGACACATGGTTCATGCAATAACTCTGTTTGGTGTGTGACAACAATCTTGGTTCGTTTTGTCTAGGGTGCCTTTAGATTACTAGTTGGTGCAGGTTATCAAACATTACAGAGCCTGGTTCTGGATTTCTACAAATGGTCGCCAAGTGGAAGACTCTTGGATGCATTGCTTAGCATGCTGGTTGATTGCAAGTTTGAGTTAGATGAGAAAACAACTATAAAGGCTAGTAGTTATCAATCTTTTGAAAACTTAATACAATTTAAGCATTTCTGGGTTCATTTGATCATCTTGATTAATGTAATGTTTCCCCTATTATTATTTCAGAATGAAGATGCTGTTATATTACTTCTGAATATTTTGCAGAAGGTCTTTTCTCTTACACACAGAGATGATAGTACCATTTGCTCCTATAATTCCCATTTATATGCTTTTTTCGTGACATCAACCAATTTCTAATTGGCAGAGCAGCACGTCACTTCAGCACTATGGGCTTGTAATCTTACAGCAGTTGCTCAAGCAATCCATTGCAAATAGAACCTCTTGTTTCAGAGCCGGGTTGCTAAGTTTTCTTCTTGATTGGTTTTCAGTAGAGGAAAAGGATGATACAGTTATTGCAATTGCAGAGTTAATACAGATACTTGGTGCACACAGTATATGTGGCAAGGACATCAGGAAAATCTTTGCCCTTTTGCGTCGTGAGAAGATTGGTACCAAACACAAGCACACATCTTTGCTTCTGACAAGCCTCAGTCACATGCTGAAGGAAAAGGGGCCAGAAGCTTTCTTTGAGTTCAGTGGCCATGATTCTGTGCGTGCTGTCCTATTTATTTAACAATTTAAAATTTAATCTGTTATGATTCATAGTTTATTTCCAAAGATTATGCGCATAAAACAAATTTGAGTAACTCAGGATAGGACACTGAGTTCAATGGTAATTTTGTGACCCTCTCATTGGCATGTGGCCCTGAACCCCATGTTATTGAGATATAAAAAAACTAGAACAACCTAGGATGAACTAGGTGTCATTTTGTTACGAAGAAAATAGGCGCCCAAATTTGCCTTGATGAGGACTTGAACCTAGGTGGTCTGGGTATACATCTACCAACTGAGCTAGGTCATCAAGATATAAATCCTGAATTACCATTGAATTTAGTGTGAAGTACTTAATTATTCTGTAAAAAGTGTGCAGTTATTCAACACTAACGATTCTTTAATAATTAAAGAAAAAAAAGTTGTGAGGGTGTTGTTAGAGCATGCCCCAAAGTTTTAGAACTATCTCTATATGCTCTTCTTAGAAAGTATTACTTTTTTCTATCTCATATTTCTTTTGATGCTCTTTGGATGTTCCTAGGCAGTAGGTACAATAATATAGGTTCCTTCGCTTGACACACTCTTTTTGCTTTATTCTTCACTAGCAAAGTGTTGGTGTGTTGCAGTGCAGGGGTGGAGCCAGAGATTTTTTTTTTTCTGAATGTTAGGGAGGGTCAACAGTGTTAAATTTTCAAATGTTACAAATTTTAGTGGAAAATTTAAGTTCATAGGGGGGGCCTGGGCCCCTGCCCCCCCTGTCTCCGCCCCTGTTGCAATGGTTCTTTAGTTTTTGTTTTTTTGACTTAAAAGGTGAGATCACTGCTCAAATGATAGTGTTGAATGTATTGTGCAACAATGTTTATTGTTCTTATATAGATTTATTTTAAAGCACGTTTTAGTAACTCTTAATATAAGAACTTCATTTATTGCTAAAGATCAGTAATACACATGTAGACTTATAGGCACATAATGACATAACATTAAAGAATTTTCTTGCAGCTCTCCATCGAGAGCTACCTTAACCACACTGCCGTATGGATGGCGCTTCCATAGATCCTTCGTAAACTTAGACCAATCCATCCACCTTCTTCGTCTAACTGGTCAAAAGGAAACCAGAAAACTGAACATGTTGTACTTTCAGAGGCAGTGTTTGAACAAATACATAACAAAAACAACTTTGTATGTTGGGATGTAGTCAAATTGTTACTCCACTAAAATCCATGAGCAGTTCAGAATGTGAAAGTACTCATCTCCCTTATTCTGCTACAATGAAGCACATGTATAGTTCGTTCGAGAAAAAAAACATATATAGTGTCCCATCGAGCTGTACTTTGACTACTTAGCTGGAAGCTATTCAGGCTTGTCTAGCGCAAGAGAGTTCAGGTACTTTAAAAGCAATGGAAAAGAAAATTAAGCTTTTTAACATTAGGATAGAATCTATTTCAGCATGAACCTTTCAAGGCTTTTGATACAGATATTCCGCCGATAAATATTTTTTTTCACTTAATGTGCTCCTTTGATATTTTATACACTGAGGGTTTGAGGTTTTGGGGTTTGTCTGGGGCTCGAGGTGTGTCTTATCTCCTTGCCCTTGCGCCAATTGGTATCTAAAGTTTGCTCAGGGTCGTTTTTTCTTTGTTTACGCGCGAGTTTTATTTTCTTCTAGTGGTAGGTGTTTGTGCGTGTGTGTGTGATCAGTATGGAGGCTCTAACCCTCCTCTTTTCTTCTTAATATAATGATACACAGCTCTCCTACGTGTTCAAGAAACAACTCCTCTAATTCTGCTTTTACAATATTTGATTTATTGACTGACTGGCATTCTTTCTTTTTTCTTGACAGGGTATAGACATAAAATCACCCTTCCTATGGCCTTACAATAGAGGGCTATCTTTTTCTTGCTGGTTAAGGGTTGAAAACTTCCCAGACAGTGGTATGATGGGCCTTTTCTCCTTTTTCACAGAAGACGGAAAGGGGTGCTCAGCTGTTCTTAACAGAAGTGCTTTAGTATATGAGGTAATTGTGATTTTCTTCCCTATTTTTGAATCAAATCAAGTTATTCAGTTCAGAAATATTTATTGGATGTGTATTTACTTTGCAACAAAGAAATGCGGCATTAATTAACTAGTGTATAAACATTATTTACCTTAATAAATGTGCCATTAATTAACTAGTGTATAAACATTATTTACTTTTAAAGGGGCCATTCAATCCTCACTATTTGAGTGTTTCTTTGATTAAACTAGTTTGACCCAGATGGGTTTTGACCGAAATTGATGATTTGGTCTGCACAACTCATAGCCTCTTGCGTAATATATTTTGATTGTGTAGATGTTAATATATTTGTTTGCTAAACTTCATCAAAGTTAGATGAGTTTAACTTAAGACAAAGCTAAAACGACTTAACAATTTGAAAAAGAGGGGGTAGATGAGACCTTGGCCGCACGCCCGCACCTGGTCATTGATCTTGGTTACATTAGTTGACTATGTTCCACCATTTATCGGCTTCCAGCTTGCTTGACAAATGGCCTTGTTTAGTTTGTTCGTGAAAAGTTTTTGCGTGTCACATTGGATGTTCCGACACTAATTTAGTCTATTAAAAATAGACTAATAAGAAAACAAATTACATATTCTGTTTGGAAACCGTGAGACGAATTTATTAAGACTAATTAATCTGTCATTAGCACATGTTTAGTGTAGCATAACATTGTCAAATTATGGACTAGTTAGGTTTTAAAAAATCATCTTGCAAAGTTATCACAATTTGTGTAATTAGTTATTTTTTATTCTACATTTAATACTTCATGAATGTGTCCAAACATTCGATGTGATCAATGTTTTCTGGTTGTCCAGACGAACCTAGTCATCATGGGACCGACTAGGGCAATTAATCGCGATTAATCGGACGACTTGGACAAGTCGACACTACCCCTAGTCGGTCACCAGGGATCGACTAGGACCATTAATCGTGATTAATCGGACGACCAGAAAACATTGGATGTGATGAGTGAAAAGTTTTTGGGGTGAGAACTAAACAAGGCCTAAATAGAAGTTGACATAATAAAAGCTCAGTAGGAATAGGAACATACTTGTTTTGTGAATAAATTTAAGAAATAGGTTGAATCAAATGGAACCATTTTGTGGAAAAAAAAGATGCTAACCTAGGCCATATGGATCCATTTGTAATGTTACATGATTTTGATGTCTGCAATATGCATTTGACTGATGATGTAGTAATGCTGATTCCTGTTTGAAGAAATTTCAGCTATTTCTTATAGTTTTTATGATATTTATGGGTTATGACTGATTATTTATAGGTT
The DNA here is from genome assembly GCA_009763385.1 of Coix lacryma-jobi var. lacryma-jobi. NCBI lineage: Eukaryota > Viridiplantae > Streptophyta > Magnoliopsida > Poales > Poaceae > Coix > Coix lacryma-jobi. The sequence continues at coordinate 9,594,356 of CM019824.1, forward strand.
TTCAAACAATTCTCTGGCTATATTCTCATTTGCAGATATGCAATACAGCTGAGCTTAGATACCTTTTTTTTCCCCCTTTGATATGGACTTTTGAGTCTCTAGAGTAGAGTATAAAGTACTTCATTTTTGTTTTTCCCATAGGAGCTGTCAATATCTTACTCTGCACAACTTGAATTTGTAACTTTCGCAGGGATAATGAACCCATGCTAAACTCTGGTCTTTCCCTGTTGGCAGTCTATATATCAAAGACATGAGTGTGTTTTGTTACCGCTCAAGCTCCCACCAAAGGAATGGAGATTCCTTTCTGTTATTCATACAATTGGGAGAACTTTCTCCGGAGGAAGCCAGCTTAGGTGTTATGTAGACGGGGAGCTAGTATCATCCGAGAAGTGTGGGTGAGCAAATTCATCTGCATTTGCAATTTCAAATAACGTTAAATTTGTCTGAAAATCTTGTGAGCTCCATTCTCCATTTTAGGTGTATATAGTGCGTGAATTAGTTATAGTCCTCTGGGCCTATGTAGTTCTAAAAAATAACTAGACCAACCTAGGCGGTGTCTATATATAGCACTGATACATTTAATGCAATACATCCACATATTATACGTATTCCTTCCTGCTTCAAGCAGCAACTGATTGTCATGGTGGCTCACTGTGGGCATCGATGGGCTGCTGCACTACTCGTTGTCGTCATTGACCCTCTTCACTGCCCTGTCGAGTTGCCATTGTTGGGAACCGCTGCCCCCTCCCTAGCCATGCCCGTTCCGCCTCCCCTCCCACCCCAGCGCCCTTCTGCCGTTGCCCTTGAGCATGAACGTGTGGCTGTGGAGGTCCTTGGGGACGCCAGGTTGCCACCGTTGGGGCATCGGGCCACTGCAGTTGGGGATGCAGGGTTGCTGCACATGGTGGCTGGTCGTCACGCCTCGCACCCCTCCTGTTCAGCACCCGCACGCTCCGCCTCTGCGGTGTGGGCGCGCTCCTCTTCGGTCACGCGGACATGCACGTCTTCCGCAGTGCGAGCGCGCTCTGCCTCGGTGGGAGACGCAGGCATCAAGAAGCAGAGAGAGGGGAGGGCAGCGTGGGATGATGTGCAGATGGAGATGGACGTGCGGGAAGGATGCGCAGCCATGGGTGCGTGCAACAAGCAGTGGAAGAAAGAAACCTAGACTCGTGATACCATGAAAGCAATGGAATCATGTGGGAAATTAGTAGATTGATTAGAAAGCCAATAGGCAGGGGTACATATATAGGCAAGAAGGGCCCCGAGTTGGTTTATAGAAAGACCACCGTCGGATCTATAATAACCATAATGGGTCGATAGCCCATGTGCCTATATGCGGCTGTTTAACAAAGATGAACATTAATCTGTATTGACTGAATCTTGACAAGGTTATATAGTGTTGGAAGTATTAGTGGATTGCACACCTCTTCCCAATCGCTTAAGCTTTTGGGTTCATCTTGTTGGTGCATGAAACCTAACATGGTATCAGAGCCAAAGGTCTCGAGTTCGAGTCCTAGTAGAGACATCTTTTAAGTCCTCCACTCCTTTCTTTATTTCCACGTTTGTGCCTTGTTCTAGCTGCATGTGAGTTGGAGTGTTGTGAAGTATTAGTGGTTTGTCCACCTCTTCCCAATCGCTTCAGCTTTTGGGTTCATTTGGTTGGTGCATGAAACCTAACACATAATACACTTATAGAAGATAACTAGAGCTAGGAGAGACTAGAATAAAGAGGGCGGCAGCCAGGGGAGGAACCTAGGTGACGCCCAACACTAAAAGGCAGCACACACAGGGAACTGGATGCTGCCGGCAGCAGTAAAGACAACAGTAGATGCTGCTGTTGAGCAGTAAAGACAGTATTAAAGCATAGTGTTAATGGTACATAGGGAGTATTGCTAACAGTTCTATTTAGCAGGGTGCAGCGCAACACAGCTGCACCACTGTTGATGGACCAAAATCCTACAATTTTCGTTAGAAACTTCATTTATATCATAATCACATCTTAAGAATCCTAACATTGTTTGGTCTTTTGTGTATTGATTCATTTTTTTTTTGTAAAATAATGCTGCATTCGTGATACTACAATTTATTTCATGCCTCCATTATCAAATGAGTGTTGTTAACTTGATTTACAGCATTTACATGTGCTGTATATCTTTTAGAACTTTGATATCTATCTGAAGTGGCCACATGGAAATTTTGTTGGTAATTCATCATGAAAGCTATTTACATAAATTATTTTTTAATAAGTTTTACCGATTCATTTATGTGCAAGTTAAGTTTAAGGAAATAAGGGTTTTTTGTGCAGATTTGTGACAACATCAGTACTTATTTAATAAAAATATTCTTTTATTAAAAAAATGAGAAAAAGGCACAGATCAAGATTGCTACACATCGGATACATATAGCATCCAAAGTACCAGGTTCTTATTTTGTGAAGTTGCCTTTCATTGAAAATTTACCAGGTTCTTATTTTGTGAAGTTGCCTTCGATTGAAAATTATCTGTGTTTTGTGCATACTTTATGATTTTTAAGTTTTCATTTTACACTATTTGTAGCTTGTGATACTGAAAATTTGTCCTTGGTATTTAAGGTATGCAAAATTCAACGAAGCAATGACTCACTGCACCATTGGCACAGAATTGATGCCTGTTGGTGACGAACCCATCTCAATTGGTTTCGAAAAAACTTCTGCCTTAACAGGTCAAATGGGCCCAGTCTATGTGTTCTCTGATGCACTTTCTTCAGAACAAGTAAAGGGCATATATTTTCTAGGACCAAGTTACATGTACTCTTTCCATGGTGATGATTCACTCTACAGAGGAATTCTGGATGCTAGAGACGGCCTTTCATCAAAGATAGTTTTTGGTTTCAATGCACAGGTTCAAATTCTTTTCACTGATGTACATGATATTGTTAGACAAATAGGTGTTGTATACGTACTGGTGTTGTATACGTACTTGTGTTGTATCTCTTGTACGCCAAGCCTATACGACCTATATAATAAGAGGTCACCCCCCTCCTAGGGTGTGTGGTGTTTCCCCAACTCTATTGTTCTCTACATGGTATCACGAGTCCAAGCCCTATCTCCTAGCCGATCAACTCTCCTCCGCTGCCCTAATCTCGCCGTGCGTCCCCCGCACGCTCGCCCACCACCCCACGCGCGGCTCTCCCTGCCGCGACTTCCCTCCACGTAGCCCTTCCCTAGGGCGCATCCCTCTCCCCTGCGCCGCCTCTCCCTGCGGCCGTGCCCCCTCTCCCTCCTCAATAGATTGCATCTGTTGCTGCCTGCAATCTCCTCCTCAGCCATGGGTGACGCTGCTATCAGCCCCTACGCCACCATCTCCGTCAAGTCCCATGTCCCCATGACTTTGGATCTGGCCTCTTCCAACTACACCAAGTGGAGCTCCTTCTTCAAGGCCATGTGCGGCAAGTTCGGGCTCATGCGGCACATCGACGGCACTGCTGCTCCTAACCCCATCACCGACGCTTGGGCTCAGGCAGACTGCTGCGTTCGCAGCTGGTTGTATGGATCCGTCTCCGACGATGTTCTCGACTTCACCATGGTCGAGAACCAGACAACGCGCCAGCTTTGGGAAGCTATCCGTCTCCACTTCACGGCAAATCAAGCCCCACGTGCCATCTTCTTGAGTCATGAATTCCACACCATGACTCAGGGTGATCTGACCGTCGAGGACTACGGCAAGAAGATGAAGCGGCTGCTGACAAACTTCGTGATGTCGGACAGCCCGTCTCCGATCCGACCCTCGTCCTCGACTTCCTCCGCGGCGCCAATCCTCGCTACAGCACCGTCGCGACATCATTGCTTCCACCCCCGACATGACCTTTGCCAAGACACTTGATCAACTTGCCCTCAAAGAGCTCCGTCTCGCCAACGAAGATAAGGTGGCGGCAACCACTGCCCTAGTCGCCTCCTCCGCTTCTGGGTGCAGCGGCTCCGGCTGTCGTTCCTTGCCTGCACAGCAGCCGCCCGCTGCCGGCCAGCAGCAGCAGCAGCCGTGGCGGCGCACAAACAACGGCGGTGGACAGCAGCAGCAGCAGCAGGGTCGCATCCCCTTCCCTGCTGGTCCCTGGGTGTGCTTCAACCCTGCTTTTCAGCAGGCCTTCCAGCAGGGCGGCTCGGGAGGTGGCTCCGGTATGCCAAACTGGCGTGGTCCAGGTCTATTGGGTGCTGCTCCACAGGCCTATGCCGTGCAGTCCCAGCCCCCGACCCAGATGTGGGATCAAGCTGGGCTACTCGCGGCGCTGCAACAGATGTCGCTTCAAGGCAACAATAACCAGTGGGTGATGGACACCGGCGCCTCCACGCATATGCACTCCTCTGATGGTATACTCCTCTCTCGCTCACCTGCAGCTCATTCATCCATTATAGTAGGCAATGGTACACGTATCCCTGTTACGTCTAGAGGGTATTCTGTCCTTGCCACCAACTCTTCCAATTTTATTCTAAATAATGTCCTTGCCGTCCCTTCTATCATCCACAATTTACTTTCCGTTAGACAATTCACTCGAGACAACCGCTGTTCTATCGAATTTGACGTCTCTGGTTTTTCTATCAAGGACCTCAGGACGCAGCGCGTGATTCTTCGCTGCAATAGCGAAGGAGATCTCTACACCATCCCTCCAGTCGCACCATCCACAGCCCATGCTCTGCTAGCAGCTTCTTTGACTTTATGGCATCGTCGTCTTGGTCACCCTGGTCTTGCCGCTATCGCTTGTCTATAGAAGAATAAATCCATCTCCTGTAATAAAGTAGATCGTTCTCTTTGCCACTTTTGTCAGCTTGGCAAACATGCGCGACTACCTTTTAGTAGTTCTGTTACACACACAATTTCTCCCTTTGAGTTAGTTCATTGTGATGTTTGGACCTCTCCAATTACAAGTATTCCTGGCAGCTCTTATTATTTGGTTATGCTTGATGATTACACTCATTTTTGTTGGACTTTCCCACTTCGGCGTAAGTCTGATGTTCATCAGCACATAGTTGATTTTGTTGCTTATGCTCGCACTCAGTTTGGTCTACCTGTTAAGTCTTTTCAGACAGATAATGGGACTGAATTCATTAACAATGCCATCCGCAGCTTTCTTGCTACGCATGGTATTGTTCTTCGCCTTTTTTGTCCCTATACCTCTCCTCAAAATGGTAAGGCTGAACGTGCTCTTCGCACCTTATACAACTTTGTGCGTACCCTGCTCATCCAGGCATCCATGGCGCCCTCCTATTGGGCAGCATACTTACTTAATCGTCGTCCGTCTTCTTGTATCCTCAATGACATCCCTTATACTCGGTTGCATAAAACTCCTTCCTATGACCACCTCCGTGTCTTTGGTTGTTTATGCTATCCTAACCTACAGGCTACCTCACCACATAAGCTAGCTCCACGATCCACAGCCTGCGTTTTCTTGAGGTATCCTTCGTCACACAAAGGCTATCGATGCTTAGATCTCTCCACGCGACGGATCATCATCTCTCGACATGTTGTTTTCGATGAGTTTGTGTTTCCTTTCGCGAACGAGTCTCCTGTTTCCTCTAGCACCTTTGATTTTCTCCTTGATGACGACATGGATACTGTACCTTGCTTTACTAACCCTGCAGCTGTTCTTCCTGGTGATGCGCCTGCTGATGATGATCAAAGGCCGGGTGGGCGTGGTTTCGTGCCCCCGTCAGGTACTCCTGCTGGTTCGTCTGCTGGGCGTGGTTCTGTACCCCCATCAGGCTACGACAGTCTGGGTGGGCGTGGCTCCGTGCCCCCGCCAGGACCATCCTCTTCGACAACAGGTTGCGCCCAGTCTGTTGGTGACCCTACTCCTCCGCCTGGGCGTTTTGGACAAGTTTACGTTCGTCGTCCTCAACCGCTAACTGATGCATCAACTTCTCCAACGCCGCCTAATGCACCAGACGCAGCAGCCCAGGTTGTTGCAGTAGTTTCTCCAATGCCGTCAGGACGTTTTAGTCGTCCTGTACATGGTCCTATACCTGTGCGACATTTCAGTGCTACTTCTGCTTTCACTTCGACCACCAGCTCCACCTCGGTAGCCTATGCGCAGTGACACTCCACCGCCTCCTGCCTTACGTCGACTGACTCGTCTTCAAACAGGCACCATTGCCCCTGTCAATTATCAGAATTTGTCTGCCAGTTCCAACTAATTATCGCAGTGCCCTTGCTGATGCCAATTGGCGTGCTGCCATGACTGAAGAATATCAGGCTTTGATGGATAATGGTACTTGGCGTCTTGTTCCTCGTCCTCCTAGGGCTAATGTTGTGACCGGAAAGTGGATCTACAAGCATAAATTTCATTCTGATGGTTCTCTTGCTCGTCACAAGGCTCGTTGGGTTGTTCGTGGTTTTTCACAGCAGCATGGCATCGATTATGACGAGACTTTCAGCCTGGTTGTCAAGCCCGGCACAATCCGAACTGTTCTGAGTATTGCAGCCTCTCGCCAGTGGCCTATTCATCAGTTGGATGTCAAGAACGCTTTTCTTCATGGTCATCTTGATGAAACTGTCTACTGTCAACGGCCCCCAGGTTTTGTTGATCCTGCTCATCCCGATCATGTCTGTCTTCTTCAGAAATCTCTCTATGGTTTGAAGCAGGCTCGTGCGTGGTACCAGCGGTTTGCTACTTATATTCAACAGTTGGGCTTTGTCTCTTCAGTTTCTGACACCTCGTTGTTTGTCTACAAGGCTGGTCCTCACACTGCATATCTCTTGCTATATGTTGATGACATTGTGTTGACTGCTTCGTCCTCGGTCTTGCTTACTGATATTATTGGCTGGCTTCATTCTGAGTTTGCCATGACAAATCTTGGGACTCTGCATCATTTCTTGGGGATTTCAGTTACTCGTTCTTCACATGGGTTATTTCTGTCTCAGCGGCAGTATGCTTTGGATCTTCTTCAGCGTGTCGGTATGAGTGAGTGCCACTCTACGACGACACCAGTTGATACTAAGGCCAAGTTATCCGCTACAGATGGTGCTCCCGTTGTTGATCCATCCGAGTACAAGAGCTTAGCTGGAGCCCTGCAGTATCTCACCCTGACTCGTCCAGATCTTGCGTATGCAGTCCAGCAGGTCTGTCTCTTTATGCATGATCCCCGCGAGTCTCATCTGGCGTTGTCAAGCGCATTTTGCGCTATGTCAAGGGTACCTTGTCTCATGGTCTTCATATTGGTACTGGTCCCGTCGACTCTCTCACAGCTTACTCGGATGTCGATTGGGCTGGTTGTCCTGACTCCAGACACTCCACCTCAGGCTACTGTGTTTTCCTTGGCGATACTCTTGTCTCCTGGTCATCCAAGCGCCAAACAACGGTGTCTCGCTCAATTGCTGAGGCGGAATATCGTGTTGTAGCCCATGCTGTGGCTGAGTGTTGCTGGTTACGGCAGCTTCTTCAGGAACTTCACATACTGCTGATGAAGGCTACGATTGTCTATTGTAACAATGTAAGCGCAGTTTACATGACCGCTAATCCAGTCCATCATCGCCGAACGAAGCATATTGAGATTGATATTCATTTCGTCCGAGAGAAGGTGGCCTTGGGTGAAGTTCGTGTTCTTCATGTTCCTTCATCCCATCAGTTTGCTGATATTATGACTAAGGGTCTTCTTGTACAGTTGTATACTGATTTTAGGTCCAGTCTTGGTGTTCGTGATTCTCCCCCTGTGACTGCGGGCGGGTGTTAGACAAATAGGTGTTGTATACGTACTGGTGTTGTATACGTACTTGTGTTGTATCTCTTGTACGCCAAGCCTATACATATAATAAGAGGTCACCCCCCCCCCCCCTCCTAGGGTGTGTGGTGTTTCCCCAACTCTATTGTTCTCTACAGATATATAACTTATTTCATATTTTCTAACACTCTGGGTCAAGTAGTGGTGGTCCATCTTTGTAATTCTAGTGAAGGGGCTAGTTCTTCTCATGAGTTTTTAAGTGGGTTGACGTATCATATAAATAGTAGTGGCGAAGCTACATTGTAGCTACCTTTGTGGGTGTGGATGCATCCACAAAAAAATATGAAGAACCAATACTAGGATCAAAATTTTAGCCATGGGGGGAGGGGGTGGATTTCATATATATAGTAAAGGTACAACTTGGAGTACAAGTTACATGATATACATACGTGAGACTATACATATCTCTAACACCCACCCACAGTCATAGTGGTAGGGAACTGGATGCAGAGATGGGACCTAAAGCCACTGAACAACTGTATAGGCAGGGGCCATGGAAGCCCCTTAGTCATTGTTACATACCTTGGGGATCTTAGAGAGAGCAAACTCCAGAGGTGGAGATGAGTATATATAGCAGTATGAACCCACGTGGGCTGGGCCTTATAGGCCTATAATATATGAGAGCCATTTAACACCCCCCTTCAAACTCAAGGTGGAAGCGGAGGATTGGAAGCATTGAGTTTGATCAAGTGAAGCCGATGCTGCTCTCGAGTTTGTGCTTTAGTGAAAAAGTCAACCAATTGCAACTCTGAAAGCACATACTGAAGAGCAATAGTTTTCTGTTGACAATGAGACCGAGTAAAGAACGCATCCACACCAATATGCTTTGTAAGTTCATGCTTCACAGGATCATTGACAATTTGTATGGCCCCTGTATTATCACAGAGAAGAGGTGTGGCAACATTACAAGAAACCCCAAAATCTGCCAACAACCACCGAATCCATACAATTTCTGCAGTAGTGGTAGCAAGAGCTCGAAGTTCGGCCTCTGTACTAGAACGAGATACAACAGCTTGTTTCTTGGACTTCCATGCAATAGGAGAACCAAGAAGAATACAATATCCTGTGATGGACCGTCGATCATTTGGGTCACTCGCCTAAGTGGAGTCCGAGTAACCATGAAGCTGAAGCGGACTGTCATGTGTATAGAATAAACTCTAAGATGATGTTCCCGTAAATATCGCAGCACACGAAGTAGATGTCCAAAATGAACAGATGTTGGGGCACAAACAAACTGACTCAAAATATAGACGGCATGAGCAATGTCTGGCCTAGTGACAGTAAGATAAACAAGGCTGCCCACAATTTGTCGATATCGAGAGGGATCCTTTAGAGGTACCCCATCAGTGAGACGAAGCTGTAAGTGAAGATCCATAGGAGTAGCAGCAGTCCGGTCATCAGTGATGCCTGAACGAGCAATAAGATCTTGTATGTACTTGGACTGAGAAAGATGAAATCCCTTGGTGGATTGCTTGACCTCAATGCCTAAGAAATAACTGAGAGGACCCAAATCCTACATCTGAAATTCAGCACTAAGTTGTTGCTTCACATGGGAAATATGAGCCTCATCATCACCCGAAATTAGCATATCATCAACATAGAGAAGAAGCAACGTACGACCATGCGGTGACAAATGAACAAATAAAGCCGGATCATGGTCACTGGCTGAAAAACCAGCAGCCCGTATTACTGAGACAACGCTCATGCCAAGCACGAGGAGCCTGTTTAAGACCATATAAAGCACGACGAAGACGACAGACATATCCTGGGGGAGCAACAACACCCGGGGGCGGCTGCATATAAACTTCTTCAGTCAAATCACCATTAAGAAAGACATTCTTGATATCCATTTGAGATATGTGTTAAGTGAATATCAAGGCCCATTCTATAGGCCCATATAGCCTATGAGGCTGTCCCTATATATAGTGATCTCTAATGGAGGATTTGTACTCTGTTGACTGCAAGGTTAGTAACATGGTACCAAAGCCAAGGATTAGGGTTGGGATTAGAGCTAATCAATTTCTTTAATCCATCCACGATCCAATTTTTGCCGCTCGTTGCGGCTGTCCTCCGTCAGCCGCCCGTTGCGGCCGTACCAGCCGCCCGTCGCGGCTGTCCTTCTCTTCGCGCGGCTGTCCTTCTCTTCGCGCATCTGCACGTCGCGGCCGCCGCTGCCCGCTCTTCGCGCGCCCGTCCGCGGTCGCCGCCCGCTCCTCTCTAGGCGCAGCCGGGCCACCGACCGTCGCGGCCGTCTTCCCCGTCGTGCGCGGCCGTCTTCCCCATCACGGCCGCCAACTGTCGTGGCTGCCTTCGACTCGCGGCTGTCTTCCTCGTCGCGTCGCGGTCGCCGCCCGCTGCGACCATCTTCTACGCAGATTGATTCCCCTCTGTGTACGTGGTGTCCCTCTCCCTTCCTGTCCGCCTGCCTGTCCAGCAACGGGAAACAGAGGAGCAGTTCCTGTCCGCCTGCCTGTCCAGCAACGGGAAACAGAGGAGCAGTTCCTGTCCGTCTTCCTGTCCAGCAACGGGAAATAGAGCAGCAAGCAGCAGAGCAGAGCACCACCTGCACAGCTAAGGAAAACAGAGGACTTCTACGGTGGTAACTGATCCCTGTCTTTCATCTTCCTGTTGGTCATCTGCTTGCTAGTAGAGCTTTCAATAATGTCACAACTCAATGCAATTGTTATCAATATCACTCTAGATGGTCAGAACTATCCAGAGTGGGCTTTTTCTGTGGAGACTGCTTTAAGGGGCTGTGGTCTTTACTTTCATTTGACTGATGATCCACCTGCTCGTAACATTGATGGTAGTAATGCTGCTGCTATTAAAACTTGGGAAATCAATGATGGAAAAGTAATGGCAGCCATAGTAAATAGTGTTAAGCAAACTATGATCATGAGTCTTCGTAAGTTTCAGAAAGCCAAACCTATGTGGAGTTACTTGAAGCAACGCTATGTTCAAGATAGTGGTGCTCTTCAACATACTCTTATGCAACAACTTCATGTCATTGAACAAAAAGATATGTCCATTGATGAGTACTATTCTGCTTTTGATCGCTTGATGGGCTCTTTGATCTCTATGGTACCTCAATGTACTGCTGCAGAAAATTGTACAACACTCACTTTCATTGAGCAGTTTCTTACCTACAGATTTGTCATGGGAGTTCGGGCTGAATATGATTCCATCCGTGCTCGGTTGCTTCATAATTCCTCCAATCTCACTATGGCACAGGCTCTGGCTGATTTACTTGCAGAAGAAACACGTTTGCAGTCCATGTCTTCTTCCGTTTCTGTGCCTCATAGTGTGTTGGCAGCATCGCAGCGGACTGGTGTACCAAAAGGCACCTCTTCAGAGCCTTGCAAGCATTGTGGCAGAACTGGTCATTCTCCAGAAAATTGTTTTGTCCAACATTCACAGAAATTGGCTGAATATCGTGCTCGTTGTGCTGCCCGTGGTCGTGGTACTGGTTCCACTTCTAGAGGTTCAGTTTCTATTGCTGCAGCCTCACCTGTCAGTGCTCCCTCAACATCTTGGGTTCTTGATTCCGGGGCTTCTTTTCATGTGACATCTGATCAGTCCCACTTAGTTGCTTGCAAGCCACTCACGGATGGTGCTTCTATTCAGACTGCTGATGGTACATCTTGCCACATCACTCATGAGGGTGCTCTTTACAATTCTAATTTTTCTGTACCTGATGTTTCTCTTGTATCTCAGTTGAACATGAATCTTCTATCAGTAGGTCAAATTACTGATAAGAATTGCTTTGTTGGATTTGATGACTCATCTTGTTTCATTCAGGATCGTCGAAGCGGGACTGTGATTGGGACTGGCCATCGCCGTAAAGGTGCTCCTAGCCTCTACGTTTTGGACACCTTGCGCCTTCCTTCTTCAGCTACATCTACGCCTCGTGTGTCATCCGCTGCTTCATCTACCTTGTCTTTCACCAAGTGGCATCACCGTCTTGGTCATTTATGTGGATCTCGTTTGTCAACATTAATAAATAAAGGTTGTCTAGGTCATACATCTGTCGAGTCTAGTTTCCATTGTAAGGGCTGCAAGCTTGGAAAGCAAATACAGCTTCCATATTCTTCTAGTGTCTCTCATTCTCCTAGACCCTTTGATCTTGTTCATTCAGATGTTTGGGGTCCTACACCTTTTCCTACAAAGGGTGGTCATAAATATTATGTTATTTTTATTGATGATCATTCGCGTTATACTTGGATTTATTTCATGAAACATCGCTCACAACTGTGCTCTATTTACCAGTCTTTTGCGCGCATGGTTCACACTCAGTTCTCTACTCCTATTAGAGTCTTTCGCTCTGACTCTGGTGGTGAGTATTTGTCTGATATTTTTCGCCAATTTTTGGTCTCTGAGGGCACGCTTCCTCAACTTTCTTGTCCTGGCGCACATGCTCAAAATGGTGTTGCTGAACGCAAGCACCGCCATCTCATAGAAACTGCTAGAACACTTCTCATTTCATCATTTGTTCCCTCTAATTTTTTGGGGGAAGCTATTTCTACTGCTGTCTATCTCATCAATAGACAACCCTCATCCAAACTATCCAACAAATGTCCTGGTGAAGTACTTTTTGGTACTCCTCCCAACTATGATCATCTTCGAGTTTTTGGATGCACATGCTATGTTTTGCTTCCACCTCGTGAACGGACCAAGTTGACCGCTCAATCTGTTGAGTGTGTCTTTCTGGGATATAGTCCTGAGCATAAAAGCTATCGGTGTTATGATTCTTCATCTCGCCGTATACGTATGTGAGTTTTGATGAGGACCGACCATTCTTTTACCACCCATCTACTAAACCTTCCTATTCCCCAACTGAATCAACCGCCTTTTTGAGTTTTCCCACTTCTTCATCTGGTGGTGATGCTCCTGCATCATCCTCCTCCATTCCACCACCTGTCATCTTGACACATGAGAGTCCACCTCCACCTCCATCTAAACCGCCTATTACACAGTTCTACTCTCGTCGTCCCAAACGTCCCACTGATCTTTCATCTACCTCTACCACTTTGGTCAGTCCTGTCAATCCCGTTATTGATGTTCCTAATGTTGCTAATGAGTCACAAGTTTTACCTTATCAACTGCAGGTTGGACCAAGATATAATCTTCAGGATCGCACTACTATTGGCCCTGCTAACAAGTATGGTTTTCCATGTGTGAATGTTGTTGTTGATGAACCCTCCACGTATCAGGAAGCTTCCAGCATCCCTGAATGGCAGCTTGCAATGTGTGAAGAGCTTGCTGCCCTTGATCGTCAAGGGACTTGGGATCTTGTTCCATTACCATCACATGTGGTGCCCATAACATCTAAGTGGGTGTTCAAGATTAAAAGAAAATCTGATGGTTCTATAGAAAGATATAAAGCTAGACTTGTTGCTAGAGGATTTCAGCAGGCTCAAGGGCGTGATTATGATGAGACTTTTGCACCCGTTGCTCATATGACTACTGTTCGCACTTTGATTACAGTGGCTGCCACCTCAAATTGGGCTATCTCTCAAATGGATGTTAAGAATGTTTTTCTTCATGGTGACTTAAATGAAGAAGTGTACATGCAGCCCCCTCCAGGTGTTGATGCTCCCTTAGGATATGTTTGTCGTCTTCATCGTGCCTTATATGGTCTCAAACAGGCTCCTCGTGCTTGGTTTGAGAGATTTGTTTCTGTGATACAAGCTGCTGATTTTTCATCTAGTGCTCATGATCCGGCTCTATTTATTCATCTCTCTCCACGTGGGCGTACTTTGCTCCTTCTGTATGTCGATGACATCTTAATTACAGGAGATGATGCGGAACATATTTCCCATGTGAAGAAGCAACTTGGTGAGCAATTTCAAATGTCTGATCTGGGTCCTCTTAGTTATTTCTTGGGCATTGAAGTTTCCCGTTCCGCCAATGGCTATTATCTTTCTCAGTCCAAATATATCGATGATCTTATTGTTCGTTCGGGCATTTCTGATACTCGGACGGCTGCAACACCTATGGATATGCACTTGCAACTTCGTGCTACTGATGGAACACCTCTTAAGGATCCTTCTCGCTATCGGCATCTTGTGGGCAGTCTTGTTTATCTTATGGTTACTCGCCCTGACATTGCTCATGCTGTTCACATTCTAAGTCAGTTTGTGAGTGCTCCCACTTGTGTTCATTTTGGTCATTTGCTTCGTGTGCTAAGATACCTACGAGGGACATCATCTCGGTACTTGTTTTATTCTTGCAATAGTCCACTTCAACTCCATGCTTACTCGGACTCCACTTGGGCAAGCGACCCCACGGATCGCCGCTCAATCACAGGGTATTGCATTCTTCTTGGTTCTTCTCCTCTTGCATGGAAGTCAAAGAAACAAGCTGTCGTGTCTCGCTCTAGTACAGAAGCTGAACTTTGAGCACTTGCCACTACCACTGCAGAGATTGTATGGCTTCGATGGTTACTTGCTGATTTTGGTATTTCCTGTAATGCACCTACACCTCTTTTATGTGACAACACTGGAGCTATACAAATTGCTAATGATCCTGTCAAACATGAGCTTACTAAGCATATTGGTGTTGATGCCTTCTTCACCCGCTCTCACTGTCATCAGAAGACAATTGATCTTCAGTATGTACCCTCTGAGTTGCAACTGGCTGATTTTTTCACTAAAGCTCAAACTCGAGAGCAACATCGGCTTCATTTGATCAAACTCAATGCTTCAGATCCTCCACTTCCACCTTGAGTTTGAAGAGGGGTGTTAAGTGAATATCAAGGCCCATTCTATAGGCCCATATAGCCTATGAGGCTGTCCCTATATATAGTGACCTCCTCTAATGGAGGATTTGTACTCTGTTGACTGCAAGGTTAGTAACAATATGGACCAGGAATAAGCTGCAGCCACTGCAATCAAGGTACGGACTGTCACCCTGAGTCTGCTGAAAACCTCTGGCAACAAGACGGGCCTTATATCTCTCTATAGAGCCATCTGACTTGGTCTTAACTTCGAATACCCACTTAGATGTAATAGGTACTGTGTGCGATGGCAAAGGAACAAGATCCCAAGTGCCTTGACGATCAAGGGCAACAAGTTCCTCAGACATAGCTAGCTGCCATTCTAGAATTTGAGAGGCTTCCTGATAAGTGGATGGCTCATCAACCACAACATGAACTTGGGGAAAACCATACTTCTCTTGAGGATGAATGGTACTGCGGTCTCGAAGATTATATCGTGGAGCAACCTGTAACTCATCAACATGTGAATCATCAATGTTATTATTAGAAGCATCAGCAGCGGGCGCATCAGGACTAGCCATGGAGGGAGAATTAGGTGGAAGCTAAGAGGAACGACGGCTGTAGACACGTGTAATAGGTGGTTTTGAAAGAGAATGAGATGGAGGAGAGGATGTTGTAGGAGGTAAAGGTGGTGTGATGAAAATACGTGGATCAGATGGGGCGGAAACATCATTAGTGGATGAATTTGGAGGAAGGCTCAAAAAGGAGGTGGACTCTATGGGAGAATATGAAGGCTTAGTAGAAGGGTTATAAAAGAAAGGACGGTCCTCAACAAAAGTAACGTCACGAGAGATGCGTATGCGACGAGAAGAAGGATCATAGCAACGATAGCCCTTATGTTCGGGACTATATCCTAGAAAAACACACTCAACAGACTGAGCTGTCAATTTTGTGCGCTCACGGGGGGCAAGCAAAACATAGCATGTGCATCCAAAAACGCGAAGATGGTCATATTTTGGAGGAGTACCATAAAGTACTTCACCAGGGCATCGGTTAGACAACTTGGATGATGGTTGCCTATTGATGAGATAAACAGCAGTGGAAACAGCTTCACCCCAAAAATGAGAAGGAACAAAGGATGAAATCAAAAGGGTGCGAGTTGTCTCTATGAGATGACGATGTTTGCATTCAGCAACGCCATTCTGAGCATGAGCACCCGGACAAGAAAGTTGAGCAAGGGTACCCTCAGAGGACAAAAATTGTCGAAAAACAGCAGACAAATACTCACCCCCAGAGTCTGAGCGAAGAATTTTAATAGGAGTAGAAAATTGTGTGTGAACCATTCGAACAAAAGACTGATAAATGGAACACAACTGTGAACGATGTTTCATAAAATAAATCCATGTATATCGAGAAAAGTCATCAATAAAAATGACATAATATTTGTGGCCGCCCTTTGTAGCAAAAGGTGCAGGACCCCATACATCTGAATGAAGAAGATCAAAAGGTCTAGCAGATTGAGAAACACTAGAAGAATAAGAAAGTTGTATTTGTTTGCCAAGTTTACAACCCTTACAATGAAAGCTAGACTCAATAGATATATGACCTAAACAACCTTTATTTATCATGAAGGACAAACGAGACCCACAAAGATGACCAAGACGATGATGCCACTGGGCGAAGGAGTCGGAGGACGATGCAGCAGATGAGGCATGAGTTGTAGAAGCAACAGCCGAAGGAAGACGAAGGGTGTCAAGAACATAGAGGCTGGAAGCATCTTTACGGCGATGGCCAGTCCCACTCACTTTTCCGTTGCGACGGTCTTAAATAAAACAAGATGAGTCATCAAAACCTACAAAACAATTTTGGTCGGTAATTTGACCAACCGACAGAAGATTCATAGACAACTGAGGTACAAAGGAAACATTGGGTACAGAAAAATAATTATTGCAAAGTGAACCCTGATGAGTAATATGACAAGAAGTACCATCAGCTGTCTGAATAGAAGTGTCATCAGTGATCGGCTTGGAAGCAACCAGTTGGGACTGATCAGATATCACATGAAATGAGGCTCCAGAATCAAGCACCCAGGACGAGGGAGTACCAACAGTCGAGGAAGCAGCAACAGAAACAGTACCACTAGCTGAACCTCTAGGAGTGGAAGAAGTACCACGACCACGAGCAGCACGACGAGCGCGAAAGTCAGCTAGCTTCTCTGGATGCTTAGCAAAACAATTATCTGAAGTATGATTAGTCCTGCCACAATGCTTACAGGGTTCTTTCAGTGTACTGGTCCTCTGATGAGAAGCTGCCAACACACTGTGAGGGTTCGACACAGTAGACAAAGCCTGAAGACGTGTCTCTTCAGCAAGCAATTCAGACAATGCCTTTGCCATGGTCAGAGTAGAAGAAGTATGAAGTAATCTGGTACGAATAGAATCGAACTCTGCCTTGACTCCCATGACAAATCTGTAGGTAAGGAACTGCTCAATAAATGAAAGTGTTGTACAATTCTGACCTGCTGTACACTGAGGCACCATAGAAATCAAAGAACCCATCAAACGATCAAATGCAAAATAATACTCATCAATAGACATATCTCTCTGTTCAATAACATGAAGCTGCTGCATGAGAGTATGTTGAAGAGCGCAACTTTCCTGGACATAGCGGACCTTCAGATAAGACCACATAGGTTTGGCTTGCTTAAACTTGCGCAAACTCATAATCATGGTTTGTTTAACACTGTTAACCATAGCAGCCATGACTTTCCCATCATTGATTTCCCAAGTTTTGATAGCAGCAGCATTACTATTATCAGACTTAAGAGTGGGTGGATCATCAATCAAATGAAAATAAAGACCATGACCCCTCAATGCAGTTTCAACAGTAAAGGCCCACTCTGAATAGTTCTGACCATCCAGTGTGACGTTGATGACAATAGACTGAGACATGATGAAATAGCAGAGGAAGGCAAGGAAGTGACAGGAATATCACCACAAATTGAAGTCACTCTGTTCCTTGCGCAGACTCTGTCCCTGGTGATGAAGAAGGGGACACGAACCAGGAGGCCGATTCCTGACTGCTGAAGAAGGCGACGCGAACCAGGAGGTCGATTCCTGACCGCGTGGCGAGTCTGCGCGTGGCCGCGCTGGATCCGCACGCGTGAAGAAGTCTTGTGGAGACCGCGCGGGAATCGCGCGTGGAGAAGACGAGTCCCCGCGCGTGGAGAAGGCGCGATTCCGCGATCCGCACGCGTGGAGAAGCCGAGTCCGCGCGGGAATCGCGAGCGGGTGAAGAAGAGTCCGCGCGATTCCGCGGTCGGCGTCCGCGCCTGAAGCCCCGTGCGCGCGTGAGGAGGCCGCAGTCCACGCGTGAAGCACACGTGAAGCCCCGTGCGCGTGTGATGGATCCGCGATCCGCGCGCCGCGATCAGCACGTGAAGGACGGGCCGGAGTCGCGTGGAGATGAGGACGACGGACGAGCGGGGACGAGCCGCGCAAAAACAGAGGAAAGATCAGCGCGCCGACGGGCCACACAGATCAGAGGGAGCACGATGACAGATCGTGTAAAACAGAGGAAGGATCCCAAGGAAGAAAAACGGATCGTGGGTGAATTAGATGAGTCTAATCTTAACCCTAATCCATGGCTTTGGTACCATGTTACATACCTTGGGGATCTTAGAGAGAGCAAACTCCAGAGGTGGAGATGAGTATATATAGCAGTATGAACCCACGTGGGCTGGGCCTTATAGGCCTATAATATATGAGAGTCATTTAACAGTCATGATGTCTACGAATTGATGTGCGGAGGGGCCATGGAGGTGGTGGGTAGTAGTCATGGGCCGAAGGGTCAACGAAGCTGGAGGAGTGCTGGTAGTAGACAGTCTCCACAAAGTTGCCATGAAGAAAGGTGTTCTTCATGTCGAGCTGATGAATAGGGCAGTCGTGCGATGCAGCAATGCTAAGCACGACACAGATGGCGGCTGGCTTGACCACCGGGCTAAACGTCTCGTCCTAGTCGCTAGTCGACACCATACTGCTTACAATTAGGGGAACCCTTCACACCCATGTCATGATGAGTGTGTGTGTGTGTGTGGGGGGGGGGGGGTGGGGTGATTTCATATATAGTCATGGTACAACTTGGAGTACAAGTTACATGATATACATCTGTTAAACTATACACAACTCAAATATTCACACCTTTAGACTATACATATCTCAAATATTCACACCTACAAGGCAAGCTTACCCCCTCTAATTTGCTCTAGCTTTGCCACTGAACTCAAGTGTGTTGCTATATGTGTCCATAGTCCACCCTCTTTGGGGCTGGGTCTTGAGCCCTCAGGTGTTATACTTGCATCAAGAGCCAATATCTTCAGATTTACTAATAAAATATATTTTGTATTCCCCCTTGTCCATAGGCTAGTGAAGGTCAGAGTTTGTTCAGTGTGTCATCAGCACTCGATAATGCTGACAAAAATACATTTGAAGCAACAATTATGGGGGGGACAAAGTTATGCTCACGACACTTGCCTCAGGATATTATTTACTGCGTTGGTGGTGTCTCTGTATTTTTCCCACTGTTCACTCAATTTTTTGACGCTGCAAGTGATATTGAGAAATGTTGCCATACATCTGTTGTCAATGATAAATTGGCGGCTGAGGTCATTGAGCTAGTCGCAACTGTTTTGGATGGAAATGTATCAAATCAACAACAGATGTATCTTCTTTCTGGATTATCTATTCTAGGATTCTTGCTTCAATCAGCTACCCCACAGCTCTTAACCACCAAAACTCTTTCTGCACTGAAGCATATGTTTGACATTCTGAGGAACTGCGGTAATCTCTCTCTCTCTCTCTCTCTCTCTCTCTCTCTCTCTCTCTCTGTGTGTGTGTGTGTGTGTGTGTGTGTGTGTGTGTGTGTTCGCATGCAGGCAATAAGATGTACATTACTTATACTTTTTTCTGCATATTCAGGCATGTCAAAAGCTCTCCTCAAAGATGCTATCTCACAAATTTATTTGAATCCACAAATATGGGTATATGCAAGCTATGAAGTACAAAGAGATGTCTATATGTTTGTGATAAAATATTTTGAAACAGATGGAAGGCTTTTACCACTTCTATGTGGACTTCCTTGGGTTATTGATATTGTGTGCCGATATTACTGGGAAAAGGCAGATTCTAAGCATGTTGTTGCTTCCAAGCCTTTGCTTCATCCAGTTACCAAACGAGTTATTGGAGAGAGACCTAAGATAGTTGAAATTCACAAGCTTCGTCTTCTGCTTCTGAGTTTAGCAGAAATGAGCTTAAAGTAAGCACTTCCACCTCCTACCAAGCCTTTTCCATTCCGTAGGTAGTAACCTTTTGTTCTGATCCTATCTATAGAGTTTGGATATCTTTTTGTATCTTTTTTCCACACATTACATTACATTACATTTTCATATGTTTTCTTATCATTCTGTAGGCATTTTCTATCGTTAATATGACATGTTGGTTCACAGGCTAAAAGTTTCTCCTGATGACATAAGAGCGCTTGTAGCTTTTTTTGAGAGGAGCCAAGACATAGCATGTATCAGTGATATACTGGATATGATCATCCGTGCTCTTTCACAGGGTGCAGTTTTTTCATCATTTGTTGAGAATGTAAATTACCTTGGTGGTTGTTGCATTTTCATTAATCTTCTTAAGAGGTAATATATTCTTAGTTTGTTCAACCTAGAGCTAATTTCTACTACACTGTTTGAAACTAAGTTGCTTGATAGTGTAAATTATGAGCTGCTTGGCAATACGCAAGACAACACATTAATTTCAAGTTGTTATTCTCTTTGACTATAATGAGTGTACCAGTGTTCATCCTAACCTAAGGCAAAGGGAAACATAGAAATGCTTGCGTTTTTTAGGGTGTTTCTGCTTCAGTTAACTCAATCTTGAGTATGTTAAAGGATGAACACAGTCTCTGGTGCCTAACAGGTGCAAGGAAGCTGCAAGGTCTGGGCTTTGGAGGCACAGCCTAATTGCTTAGGTGTGGTCGGGCTGTGTTCTGTTTTTTTATACTAGAACCTTTTACTTTGGATCCCTGACTCTCATATCCAGTCCCCGTATGAGAGAAAGGAGTTGTATGGGGACCATTTTCTCTCTCTAATACAATGAAACACAACTCTTCTGTGTTTTCAAAAAAGAAAAAAAAATTGGTTGAATAGGCTGGTCTCCCACAGTAGGTGCTGGACACCTGATCGACTTGCACGATGAGGACTTAAATTCATGTCAGCTGCCTCTTCTGAGACCAAGCCGTGAAGTCTATCGACCACCTTCTCATATCCTGAGTGTTTGCGCGACAGTTCTGATCTATCTTCTTGTGGAATCTCAGGATTCAAACCCTGTGTCCACAACCAGGTGATAAATTCTTCTGATGACTGGTGGGCTAGTGTTGAAGGTTTGGTGGATAGCTGAGTTCGAAAAGGCCTCAATTCTATTATCATTTTGGGTGCTTGGTTGATTTGGAAACACCGCAATCGGTGTGTGTTTGTGTTACAAATAATAGAGACTGAATTGGGTTGTGGTATTGAGGCCAAATAGGGACTATATAGAGTACATGAGGAGCGAAGGAGGGAAATCCTAAACTAGGATATTACACTAATACCCTTGATTATTATACCATAACAGTTTGATGGTCCTGTTCCTAACATAGCTGCAGTCATGACACTCACTTTTGAGGAACTGCATCTCTGGGGTGTTTAGCCAGGGTTTGAGCAATTTCTAATCTTGCCCTTGCAGCCGGAGGTTGTTACTTTGTGGTCTGGTCTTAGGTCTAGGTCGTCTTGTTTTTTTTAGGCAAGGTGATACTGCTTTTCCTTTTCTCTTGGTTGTGTGTGGGTCTGTTCTTGTAAGGTTTCTTATTCCCTTGTTAATATCATGGTATGCAGCTCTCCTGCGTGTTCCAGTAAAAAAAAGATAGGAGATAGATCTTTGGAAAGAAGGGGGAGGAAGAAGATTTAATTCATTATATAGTTAATCAAACCACTGAATCATGTTCCCATTTGTTTACCTTTATTTTTTATATGAATTATGCCTCTAGATTTTTCATATTGTTGTCAGTAAAAAATGATTTCAAAATGCATAATTTCTCCATGCATCATATATATTTAATGTTAGCAGTTACTTTTTGGTAAATATCTGACACTAGTTTTTCCTTCAGGGAATTTGAGCCAGTCCGTTTGTTGGGGCTTCAGCTCCTTGGAAAACTTTTGACTGGGATTCCTTCTGAGAAGAAAGGAACGAAACTATTTGCCCTACCCTTAGGGCAGTCTAGACCCATCTCTGAAAACTTAACAAAAGAAATAACAGCTGCACCTCAGTTGTTCTTGAATATAATGTCTGAAAGGCTATTCAAATTTCCACTATCAGATAATTTATGTGCAGCACTTTTCAGTGTTCTTAGTGGAACCAGTGCACAACAGGTTATTGTACTAACTTTATGCCATATTGCTTTTTATCTTCTTTTTCTGTTTCACCGGTATTAACCATAGATGTGATCTGCTGTTTTCTCTGTATAGGTGCCCCAGGAAAATTCTCAATCTGATCCATCAAGGGATAGAAATTGCAATCTTTTAAGCTTGCCACCCTTTTCCCTTCCTCAGATCTTGATCTGCATCTTTAGATTTATGCATTCCTGTAAAGATTCCTCAGCACGCAGAAGAATCTTAAATCTTCTTCTTGATTTGCTGGATTCAAATTCTTCAAACATTGAGGCATTAATGGTACTTACTATTTTATTAGGTCTATCTATACTTGTTACTTATTGTGTGTTCTGTGTTGATCCTGGAATTTGTTTCAGGAGCACAGTTGGAACTCTTGGCTTGAAACATCCACAAAGCTTGATGTATTCAAGGACTACAAATCATTTTGTAAAGGTGAGCCTGACGATGTGAAGACAGACGAACTAAGTCTTGTGAGGAACTTGTATTCTTTGGTCCTTTCATACTACCTGCGCTTCGTTAGAGGTGGCTGGCATCAACTTGACGATACTGCTAATTTTTTTCTCTTAAAAATTGACCAGGTTGGATGCTGTTTCGTCCTTTTTTTCTTTATATGATAAGCTTGGTGCTGGTGGTGTATGTTGTTTTGCACTAATGATGATAATGGGATTCATGACCATGCAGGGACAGCTATCAAGTTCTGATTTGCTTAGGGACATACTTGATGATATTGCTGGGAGCCTGCTTCAGAAATCTGTGGAAGATAATATTTTCCTTTTACAGCCTTGCTGTGATAATGTTTTACATTTTTTGAACCTTATACAGGAGCTGCTTGTCAGTCAAATGGGAATTAGGCTATTGGTATGCTTCGATTGAACAGAAAAATACATATTAATACATATATGAGCTACATATTTTTTCCTCGATAGGATCATACATGAGCAATATCTGTTCCTTTCTTCTGCAGTTTCTATCTCCCAGTATTTCGGAGGAATCTTCAGATGATAACATATGGAAAGAAGATATTAAGTCAACAGTAAATGATATTTTAAATACCGAGAATAATGGTCAATGTACAAGGTACTAGTTTAAATCTGCATCCCCTGTTTCTAAATTTGTGTTCAAACATTTTGTATTAGCTACATCTGAAATGGATCCTATGCTAGGGTCAATAGTGCTGGACCTGATGCCTAGCGGCTACAGTTTTTTATGGTGTAAAGCTTCAGGTCACCGCCTTGTTCATTTGGGTAGCAGTATAATTGATACATGGGTACCAGGTGCCCTTTCAGTTTGTCTTTCTGACCACAATCCATAAAAGGTGGCACCAACTGATTTCAGATGAGACCTTTCAACAACAGCCATGGCCATTAGTCACAACTGTTAGACTGCCTCTTTAGCTGTGTATGCGGCTGTGTTTACACCAGCCTAGTTGGTTAGTATGTCATTAGTATAGTTAAGGTGTTCACACTATTGACCCTTTCGGTCTCCTGCCTGTTCACACCTCTAGGACCCCTGCTCTCTCCTCTATATAATTGTAATCTCGTTTTCCCTGGATCATCAATGAGAATATAGACTCTTTCAACAACTCGTAACATGAAACACAAGGGTGATTGATGCATCTCAAAGAAAGGGTTTCAACAGCGTTGTCATTCTAGGAGGTTGGACATTATGGTGACAAAGAAACATGTGTGTCTTTGAGTGAGCTCTTCCATCTGTCCAAAATGCAAGATGCCTCTTCTTGGAGGATCTGAAACTTTGGGAATTTGCTGGAGCCTGTAAACTCCAGAACCTAGGTCTAGGTCGGGTTGAGGGTTTAGTTTAAGTAGCCTTTCTCTGGTTGTGTCCTTTTTATTACTGGTGATTGTATATTTTTTTCTAAACCTCAGCTGCAGTCCCTTTGTTCTCCTAAAGTGAGGTGAAGTGGGTGTGTGTGTGTCTCTCTCTCTCAATACAAAGATATGCAGCCCTCTTTCTTCGAGAAAAAAGGAACACTAGGGTGGCAAATTAATGATTGTATCCTTGCATTCACTAACCTAGTATTATTTGTTCATTGTTTCCTTGTAAGATGCACATTTTTTCTCATAACATAGTGCTCCCTCTGATCGAAAATGTTGGTCGTTTTATACTTGTGCATAAGGATTAAGGAAGTAGAGCAAATGACCTTAGTGCCCTTCAACTAAAACATACCGCATTAACTTAAACACTTGTTAGCTGAACATTGATACTCAAAATGGACCTAACAATTTAACCAATGTGTTAAAAGTTCAGTGAGTGCAAATTTGTTTACAAGGATATACACCATTTTTGTACCCCTTCCATTTGTTTTTAGTTTTTTGATGAAGTTTGCAAACTAGAAGTAGTTGGGCACTGACATGGCCGTTAATTACTGTGTTAAGTCCCAGTTTGCTTTGGGCTGCATGCAGATTTTCTGATGTAAATAGAGTCAGTGATGATTGGTGGAACTTCTTTGACAAGGTGTGGAGTATTATACGTAATTTGAATGGAAAAGGACCAAGCAAATTTATACCAAAGGATCCAAATGTTGAGGTTGGATCTTTGGGGCAAAGGGCACGTGGACTGGTGGAGTCTATGAATGTCCCTGCTGCCGAAAAGGCTGCTGTTGTATCTGGAGGCGGAGGTATTGGTACTGCATTAGGTATAAAAATGAACAGATTTGCTGGGAAAACGACAACGTCAAGGGAAGAGATAATTCCAAGAATTTTTTTCCACCTTGTCATTCTGTACCTTTGCAAAGCTGGATTAGAGAATGCATCTAAGTGTGTTCTACAGTTCATGTCGTTGCTTCCGATTCTTCTTGTTTCAGAAGATGACCAAAGCAAAAATAAGTTGCACTTTTTGATATGGTATGTTTGATACTCTGAGCTGTCCTTCTGAATGTGTATGAAACATTACCCTTATACTTTCTTTTATACAGGTCTTTACTAATTGTAAGATCTAAGTATGGGCAGCTTGACGATGGTGCTCGTTTCCATGTTTTTTCACACTTGATTCTTGAAACTATCATATATGGAAAGTCCATGTTGGTCACTAATATCTTAGAGAGAGATGATTCTGTGGACATCAACAACAAGGAGACTGGATTCATCCTTAGCTTTATACAGAAGGATCGTGTTCTTGCCGCGGTTTGTTTCTTTGCCCTTTTTTATCTTTGTCTGGAGTTGTTTTGTTGGCATGTACAAAATGAGAACTTCATCACTTTAGGAGGGTGTGTTTCAAGTTTTGTGTGTTTGATCAATTCTGCTGCTTGTTCAACCCTGCACCCACTCCAACTGATGATCAGCTTTATTGGTTTACAGGCTGCTAATGAGGTTAAGCACATGAAGGCTGTTCAGGCTGATCGCTTAAAGGAGATACAGGAACTTCGCTTGAAGCTTAACGGGTGTTCTGCAACCGAGATACGGCTAGTGCAGGCCATTGAAGATGAGATACAATTTACTATCACTGCTGCCCTTTCAGCAGACGATAGTAGAAAAATAGCTTCTCAACTTGCTTTCCATGAGGATCAGCAAATTATCACGGTAACTGAGTCTTTCTTAAATTCAACCAACGCAAATGCTTGTTAAGGAGAAAATTCGTCAAGTAGTAACTATTTGATTTCTTTTTTTTTTTGTGTGTGTGTGAACTAACTATTTCCTTTCTGTATCAGGATAAGTGGATACGTATTTCCCGTGCTCTGATGGATGAGAGAGGACCATGGTCTGCTAACCCTTTTCCAAATGATGTTGTGACTCACTGGAAACTTGACAAAACAGAGGATAGATGGAGGCGGCGGTTCAAGCTCAAACGTAATTACAAATTTGATGAACGCTTATGTCAACCTTCACAGTCAAGGAATCAAAGTACAACATCTTCAGCTGACCAACTGTACATTAGTGCCAAAATTACTGGGAAAATTAAGCGATTCCTTCTTAAAGGAGTACGAGGAATCACAGAGGACAGTAGTTATGAACCATTTGAAGACACTAACGATGCGAGTGAATCTTCCCAGAGTAATCCTTTAGAGACCCAGAGTAATCCTTTAGAGAGCCAAAACCTGAATGATGCTGCAGATACCTCTGATTATAATGCTTCTGTACATTATAAAAAAGAGCCATCATCTACTAGTGGAGATAATGATTATACAAAGGTAAAGAAAAAGCTTTAGTATAAATTTCAGCTGAAAACAGAAAACAATTGTTGATTTCTGTTCATGTCCATTTCACAGGTGCTATGTTCAGTTCGTTGTGTTCTTGTTACCCCAAAGCGAAAATTAGCAGGACAATTGGATATCACACGAACTGTCATGCATTTTTCTTTTGAATTTTTGGTCGAAGGAACTGGAGGATCATCTGTTTTCAGCAAGTTTAAAGACAAAAAAGATTCAGACTGCAAGAATGAGCTGGGAAGTCTGGACAGACTTGATGGATGCCGAGACAGTATGATTGAAACCAATGGTGTTTTGATGCAAAACCAGTCTAACAAGATCAAACGTCACAGAAGGTGGAACATAACTAAGGTATCTCTCTCCCTTAGTCTTTCCTCTCACTTGCTCTCTGCCCTAATCTCCTTCCATACATGTTTACAGATAAAAGGAGTTCATTGGACACGCTATCTACTGCAATATACTGCAATGGAGATCTTCTTTGATGATTCAAGTGCACCTATATTTCTAAACTTTTCCTCCCAAAAGGATACTAAAAATGCTGGGTCTCTGTTAGTGTCTCTTAGGAATGAAGCTTTGTTCCCTAAAGGAAGTACCAAAGACAAAAATAATATCATTTCATTCGTCGACAGGCGAGTTGCACTTGAAATGGCTGAGAATGCCAGGGAAAGATGGAAAAGGAGGGAAATCAGTAACTTTGAGTATCTTGTGATTTTAAACACCCTTGCTGGAAGATCTTACAATGACTTAACTCAGTATCCTATATTTCCATGGGTATTGGCTGATTACACCTCAGAAAAGCTTGATTTCAACAAGTCGTCGACTTTTAGGGATCTTTCAAAACCAGTTGGTGCATTGGATGAAAACCGCTTCAAGGTCCGGCTACTATTGTATACTTATTTGTATTTGTAGGCTATCATCACCTTATCATAACTTATGTCAGTAATGCATTATTGGGCAGGTTTTTGAAGATAGATACCTTAGTTTCTGGGACCCTGATATACCAAGGTTGAACCTTAATTCATTTGTTAGTGTTCTCCTTCTTTTAGTTTACTCGTTTTGCAATAACAACCGTGGTTGTTTCCTGCAGTTTTTATTACGGATCTCACTACTCTAGCATGGGAATCGTTCTTCATTACATGCTTAGGCTCGAGCCATTTACAACTCTTCATCTAAATTTTCAGGTTGTCACTTTGCTCATTATGGAAATATTTATCATTTCTTCCTTAAAATTTGAACACATACCTATTATTTTCAAAACATTATTCAAGAATTTGTGAATATATAATTTCTCTTCTCATATTTCACCACAGTTCACAATAAGGGTTCTTGTCATATTATTTACATTTATGCCTGTCTGACAATTGTGCAGGGTGGCAAGTTTGACCATGCAGATCGTTTGTTCCAGAGCATTGAGAGCGCTTACAGAAATAGCTTATCAAGTACAAGTGACGTCAAAGAGCTTATTCCAGAATTCTTTTACATGCCCGAGTTTCTTGAAAATTCAAATTCATATCATCTTGGTGTTAAGCAGGATGGGGAACCTATAGGTGATGTTGCTCTCCCTCCATGGGCCAAGGTAATAGTTCCTCTTGATGTTAGTTATATTTGTCATAGTTCTTTTCTTGAGGATGAATTATTTGTCCACCAGGATAGTTCTGTTGCTTTTCTAATGACAGTTAGTTCAGCTTTGCAACTGTTAGTAAAAACCTGTACGGTTCTCAGATACACAGGATATATCTAGCTTTCTCAATATAAAATAGATTTTCTCGGACATCCCAGGCTAATTTGCTTCACATGATGTGTTCTTTATATTCTGATTTTGACCATCTTCAGCTCGCAAATTCAACCCTAATAAGTTTAACATTGCAAAGAACAACGTCTGCATACTGTTATGTTAGCCCAGCTTCATAGCATTCATTGTCAATTTTGAAGGTGATGATGTGCTAGGTTTCACATACATATTACATTTCGTATCCCATCTAATATTTTCCTTGTGTTATATGATTAATCCATACAAAACTGTAGGGTTCGCCTGAAGAATTCATCCACATCAACAGAGAAGCCCTTGAAAGTGAATATGTGAGCTCTAATCTCCATAGTTGGATTGATCTCATATTTGGTTACAAGCAGCGTGGACAACCAGCTGTTGAGGTGCAACTGTGTTGCTATTTCCAGCATCATTGAAACACTTTCAGTAGAATATTACCTAACTCATGCATATATTCTGGATAGGCAGCAAACATATTTTACTATGTGACATATGAAGGTGCAGTTGATCTGGAAAATATGGATGACGTGTTGCAGAAATCTGCTATTGAGGATCAGATAGCGAATTTTGGACAAACACCAATCCAGATTTTCCGGATGAAACATCCAAGAAGAGTACCTCCAATCCCAATTGCTCATCCACTGTATTTTGCACCACAGTCGATAACTTTAACTTCAAGTGTTTGTAGTACAGTCAGCCACATGTGTGCTATACTATTTATAGGTTTGTTGGAGAACACTGTTGTATTGATGAATGAGGGACTCATATTGTCAGTAAAGCTGTGGTTGACAACACAGCTGCAGTCAGGTGGAAATTTCACATATTCTGGAGCACAGGTTCTTCTTGACTAAAGGCACTGCTAAATGTTGAAGACATTGGTATCCCAGTAACTTTTGTTTATTACATTTGCTCTTTTTGTAGGAACATTTCTATGGAATTGGTTCAGATGTTATCTCTCCTCGTAAAATTGGCACTTTCCTTGCGGAAAACATTAAGTTTGGAAGACAATGCTTAGCAACAATGCAAAATAGTTGTGATAATTATTTGATTTTATGTGGAAACTGGGAGAACAGTTTCCAAATAATTTCTCTTAGTGATGGAAGAATTATGCAGAGCATCAGGCAACACAAAGATGTTGTTAGCTGTGTTGCAGGTATTTAACACATTTAATGAGTTTATGCTTATCTATTCTCTTTCAATTTTTTCTGAATTAAGCTAGTAGATTTTGGCTGTCAGAAAAAATAACTGTATTCAAATAAAGAGATTCTAATAAAGATACAGAGCCTTTTTTCAGGCTTAAGCCCTTCAAAAAGGACAGTAGCTAGTTGATGTCTCCTTATTGTGGTTTTGGCATGTAGTAACATAAGAAAACTTCTAATACTGAATATAGTCTGTTGGCCACTGCATATAACATGGTGCAGCCAGACCATTTGTATATTCTCAGTTCGGTGATGATGTCTAATTAGATATTTCCTGGGTAAGGCAGCTCAGCTAGCCTGCCTTCTTTCTGTCTTCATTATGTTTCCTGCATTTTGAAAAAAGAAACTGTGCACGGTACTCCGTATCACATTGCTTCATCATTGTATGAAATTATCTGCCATATTTTCCTTTTTTTTGTTGATATAAAATTAGGCAATACAAACTTTTATGCTGCAGTTTCGTCTGACGGAAACGTGGTTGCGACTGGTAGTTATGACACAACTGTTATGATCTGGCATGCATTTCGAGGAAGACCAATTGATAAGAAACTGAGGGGTGCCAATTTTGAACTTTCCGAAAAGGATCATGTTATAGTGGAAAGGCCTGTTCATATCTTATGTGGTCATGATGACATCATAACATGCTTATTTGTTAGCACGGGACTTGACATTGTAATCAGTGGTTCAAAAGATGGGACATGTATGTTTCATACACTGCGTGAAGGAAGATATGTTCGGTCCATCCAGCATCCTTCTGGTGTTGGTTTATCAAAATTGGTAGCATCACAGCATGGAAGGGTGGTATTATATTCTGAGAATGACCTCTCCTTGCACATGTACTCCATAAATGGACGGCATATTGCTTCTTCAGCAACTCTTGGACGTCTCAATTGCATAGAACTTAGTTGTGGTGGTGATTTCATTGTTTGCGCTGGTGAGCTTGGACAGATAGTCTTACGCTCAATGCATTCTCTTGATATTGTTTGGAGGTATGATGGAAATGGGAAGACAATTACTTCCCTAGCTGTGACCCCTGAGGAGTGCATCCTAGCAGGAACCAAGAATGGTAGGCTCCTTGTATTTTCAATGGAAACTCCTCTCCTTCGCAGGGGGAGCATGCAACGAAATAGAATAAAGCCCCCAGCAACTGGTTGAGTCGTCATTGGCTGCAAGATATCCACCGAGTGTAAAAAAATGACGGCTTCATGCTGTAGGCATAAGGTGTGTGTCAAGTTTTAAACTTAGTTGCTTTTCTTATTGTTTTGAACAGCAGGGCCTTTTCTAGCTTTTCTTTGATGCTATAAATTTTGTACACCATAATTATGTTTCTTTCATTTACCTTGTTATGTTTTAGTGTCCTGTAGAATTAGTCTTGTGGTCATCTCGTGCACCTGCATGATGAACTGCACTCACTGTTAACTGTTTATAGTGTAGACTAAGGCAAATATTTGGATCTCTTTGCCTGTTTTATCAGGAACTATTAAGTTTGTTGTAACCAAATGTTGCCTCCTTTGTGGCTTTGTCTGTCCTATGATTTTTTCAAGAATGTATTTTTTCCTGTAGGGTGTCCCCCACTAGATTGAAAGGCAGATGGTCTTACAGTGTAGAAACGGGAAAGGAAACATTACCACTTGGGGCATGAACTTACAAGTTAATCATGAGCATGCCGAATTATTATACTACCTCAGTCTCCAAAAGAATACAGTTCTCATATTTCAAGAAGCCAAAAGAGTTAAAAAGTTGACTAAAATTGTATAAAGATGTATTAATACTCATGAAACAAAAAGTACCATTAGATTATTTTTATAATAAATTTAGTTGGGGACATAAGTATTAATACTATTTACTATAAACTTAGTTAAAGTTAAACTAGTTTGACCAACATGTTTCCCATAATTGCATTCTTTTAGGTACAGAGGTAGTAAGAGCTAGCTATACTCTTTGCGAAACATTGAACAAGAAAAGCAACTAGAAAGCATTTAGTTAGAGTTAGTGATGTTTTAATATCTATCAGATCCAAAAATGTTGTCATGTTTGGTTCTAGACTTTCTGCAAAACATTTTTTTGT
Source organism: Coix lacryma-jobi var. lacryma-jobi (assembly GCA_009763385.1). NCBI lineage: Eukaryota > Viridiplantae > Streptophyta > Magnoliopsida > Poales > Poaceae > Coix > Coix lacryma-jobi. The sequence goes on from CM019824.1 coordinate 9,625,498, forward strand.
CCTGGTCAGTAGTAATCTGCCAAGTTCATCTTATAGACTTGGGATAATTTAGCTCAAGCAAACTGCTGTTACCTTTTCTTTTGTTTGCTGAAAGTACTAAGTGCTTAATTTCCTTGAAAGTATGTGCAGGTCATTACCAGCTTATAGAACTGTTCGCACGACCATGTAGTCTGTACATAATGAAGCACACTTTTGTCATTTTTAAAGCTGGCATTTCAGGAATTAGGATTGTCAAGATATCGAGCTGGTGATGGTGCTTGGCACTCAATCCGACAATATATATATATATCGAACTAATGCCAGGAGGTGGGAACACGTACTGGTTAGACCCTTTTTTAACGAATCGGGCAGGAGAGCTACCGATTATATTAAAAAGCAGATGAAGCCTAGACTATAGGCAGGTACTGGTTAGACCTTGGTCCATAGTTGACTTAAGGCTAAGGGTAGACGCAAAGCATATTCACTTCTTACTTAGCCTTCACTTGGTATTGGTAGGCACTGACATCCATCACAATTTTGTTGTAGCATTTCACTTCGTTGGTGGAGGGGTTAGGTTCCGTGTGCAACAGTTTGTCTTTGTGTGTAGTATATGTATATGTATTAGATTCCATCCAGTGCTTTTTGTAATACCAATCTACGAATTATAAATGTACCACCTTTTTGCTATCGTAGCAGTGTTAGAAATCATTTTGAGCAATCACCTGCCTGCTTCATATATCTATATATATTGATAAAAGTAAAATGGATGCCTCTTGTTTTTGGTATATTCTCATCTGAGTCCGTAAACAAAAAAAATGTGACTATTCGAGTTCCTAAACTACTGCCGTCGTGCACTGAAGGTTTCAAACCTGCCACGCCAGCGCCAGCTGCCAACGTGGCCGTGGCACGGTAACAGCTGGACACCGTGGCCCTGCCAAATTTCAAAAAAAAAAAAAAAAAAAAAAAAACTCGTCACATTTGGCGGGCGAGAGCGTGGAGCAGGCATTCAGTCGGCGTTGCACGTGCTCGAGCGCACGGTGGCGTGGGGCCACAACCGGGTCAAGGCGGTGGACGACGGCGCGGTGCCCGTGCTCGTCGACCATGCTCTTCGACGAACTGGGCGGCACTGGACCGCCTGTGCGGGTGCACGGCTGCGCTGCCCATTGCCGCCGAGCAGGCGAGCACCGCAGGAGCAGCAGCAGCAGGCTGCTGATCGGAGGCAGCGCGATGTGGTCAGGTCAGGCCTCGTTGTCCTGCTGATGATGCCGAGCGAGACAGGGCTGGGAGCTTTGCCGTCGTCGTTCCGGCTGCTGCAGAGGCGGTGGTCGCGATTGCATCCTTGAGCCTCTGGCGTGTTTGGTTCTCTTCTTTGCATAGCCTCGATGGCATCACAGGGCCAGGCTATAGGAGGCCAGGCTCTTTGCATGCAGAAACGATTTGTTTGGTTCGTGTATTAGTCCGTCCTGTCTGAGCACCAGAAAGTGATTGGTTACATACTTATTGCTTACCTCGTGCATGCGACAAGAGATAGCCGAGCACGTACTCAGCACGCGCCGAACGAGCCAGGCTCGTAAAAAACGGATTCCAAATCCGTTTTCCGAGAACCAGACTCCGGAAGGCATCTTGCACGCGGATGGCCAGCCCTGTAGCCGAGTACAACCATCCAATCAACGCAAAACCTGCATCCGTGGAGCATGGCCGCCATTGGTCAGGGCAACCAAACAGGCCCTCAGGCGCTCCCCCTCTTCTTGGAGCTCGTCGCCGCCGTGTCAGCGTTCTCCATCTTCGGCCTTTGGCTGCACTGCACCTAAATACATCTCAATTCATATGAGTTAGAGTAGATTGGAAGAGAACCTAAACTAAATTACACCTCAATCTCTCCAAACCACGTAGATTGTGGTGTATTATATTTAAAAAAAACTATATATACTACTTGAATTATGCACCAAGATCAATTTTAAGAAAATTATATATACTACTTGAGTTATGCACCAGGATCAATTTTGTATGGCGCTTTGTCTTTTATTGCTATGGTATATATGTATTGGAAATTTTTTATGTATATGTGGATTCATGGAATACCCAGCCGTAAAATCTTGGCTCCGTCACTTGATACGGGACGTATCGGTACCACGTCAAAAAGGCAGTGCTGTTTGGTTGGTTATTTTCACGATTAATTTCGGCTGTTTCTATAGTGCTCTGTAAGAGAGAATAAAGTGAAGTATGGATGATAAGACATGTGCTTCTTGAACATGCTCCGGCCAGTATCTTGAACAGCGCCCACGCGGGGTGTTGCTTCTTCAACAGGCCCCCGACATCTTGAACACCTACCGTGTAACGGCGCTGCTCTTCACCACCTCTTTCATCGACCTCCCCACCTGGCTCGCTGCCGCCACGCCGTGCGCTGGGCACCTGCACCGTCGAGAATGTGTGTGCGCCGGCCTCGGCGCAGCCACCCACCGCCACTGAGAAGGATGATGGAGAGAGGGGGGACTGATAGTGAGAAAGAGAACGGGGGTGGGCAGGGGCGGGCCTAGGCCTAGGGCCATGGCCCTAGTCGCGGGTCAAATTTTTTTAGGAATATAAGATTTCAATTTTGGCCGAACAAACACATAGCCCAATAAGAAGAAGTGTAGAGCAAACCAAATCACTCGGTCGCACAGACGCACACACTGCTCGTGGCTCTCCCGCTCGCGCCCAACTTCGCAGTTTCTCTCCCACTGGCGCCGCCGCTGCCGCAGCTGTTCCCATTCGCGTCGCCACTCGCTGCTCTCGCTCCCTCCTCCCGCTCGCTCTCGGCCTCTCGCACTCACCGGCGTTGGCGCATCGGCACCCAGTGCAGCTGCTGCTGCTCGACGCCACGCACGGCCTCGGGCCCCGCCTCAGTCCTGTCCCGCCCGTGGGCTGCTGACGAATCGACGATCGCCGTCGCCCTTGGCCCTCGCCGTCGCCAGACGCCTGAGTAGGCTGAGCCGCCGAGCAAGAGCAGCCAAGCGCCTGAGCTGCCTGAGCCACTGGCCCTGAGACGATAGCACACAGACACACAATAGAGGAACAGGGAGGACCGGAACTTCTCTCAAATTAAATACTTTATTAGAGAATAATTACTTTTCTATCTATATATAGAGAGAGACTTAGTTGTAGCTTTCTGTTTTTTGGCCGTCGAGATTTGGCCAGTCTTAGCCAAATGTTGTGACTTTTTTTGATTGAGTAAAGTCCATCACCGGTCTCTAAGAGCAAAACTAATAATACAGTCTTTACGTGGTTGTATGAACTCTTACAACTCACCTCTCAGCTAACTCATACAGTGGTTGAGTATCTTACAGCTCACCTCCCTCATAAATTTGTTGGTTCTTGTGTCTTTAGCTGGCTATAAGCTTACAACCCACCTCGCTTCTCTCTCTTCTTTTTTCTCTTCCACATCAGCATACAACCTTCTTACAGCCCTTTATAATACTTGCTTTAAACTTATACTGCTATGTCATTCCGGTCCCTAAACTCGTAAATCGATCGGTTAGGTCCTCAAACTTATTCGGTTGTGTCATCCCGGTCCCTAAAGTTGCAAATCACTCATTTAGGTCCTTAAACTTGTTCAATTGTGTCATTTCAGTCCCTAAACTTGATTTTGAGTCTCATCTAAGTTAAAACAAGATGATCTGAAAACTTTGTACCAAAAAAAATTCATAACTTTTTAATATGATCTTGAATGAAGACAATTTTATATCAAAATTGTAGCTCTCGATGTGATCTACAACTTTGTAGCCAAAAAGTTTTTGAATTAAAATTGTTTAGGGTCTGTTATTTCGGGTCCGAGGCCCCGAAACAGCGGGTTATCGCACGAACGAAAGCACGAAGCGAAAGCGGAAAACGAACGGGAAAGTAGGGAAGTAGTTGAAGCGAACAGTGTTCTCTCCCTCCTCCCCTTGGGAAAACTGGGAGCTTTTTATATTAATCCAGACCAGATTGAAAGTACAAGAATGCCCTTCCAACCACTCTGTTACAATTACGACGTTACCCTGCTCAACTACTTTGTGGCCGTACGCCGTCTCCCACGGCGCGGGGGGCATCATCGTAACTTCACCCCCCGGACAGGCCCAGCGTCCCCCGGCTCCTTTTCCTGACCGGTGGGCCCGCTTCTTTTGACCCAGACCTTCGGCGACCTGCGAAAGCCTATGAAAAACCAAAGTCATGAAAGACGAAAACCCCGCCGGAAATGCTGGACTCCTTTCGCGCGAATGCCCCCTTTCGCACGAGAACTCCGCCATTCTCCGGCCCTGCGAGCCGAAACGCGTGCTTCCGCGCGAAAGCTTTCTTTCGCACGAAAGCTCTGCCTTCTCTCGGTCTGCGAGCCGAAACGCGCGCTTTCGCGCGAATGCCTCCTTTCGCACGAAAGCTCCGCCTTCTCTCGGTCCGTGAGCCAAAACGCGTGCCTCCGAGCGAATGCCTCCTTTCGCACGAAAGCTCCGTCTTCTCTCGGTCCGCGAGCCGAAACGTGTGCTTCCACGCGAATGCCTCCTTTCGCACGAAAACTCTACCACTCTTTTGCCTTGCGGAGCCGAAAGCGAGCGCGTGCTCCCGCGCGAATGCGCGCATTCGCACGAAAGCTCTGCCTTCTTTCGATATTGCGGGTTGGAGGCGCCTGCGGTCTGGGCACCGTCCCAACAATAGCCCCTCACGGTTGGATCCGTACGCTCGCGACGTTCGACCGTGTCCTTTCGCTAGGCGCCTACGCCCGCCCAAAAAACCTTTGTTTTGCTTGGAAACCAAGTTTTTTTTTGGCGCCGGGACATCTTGTCATCCCTGACACCGTGTTACGTCTAGGAAGCTGTTGTGATGCTTCGTTATCCGTGCACGGGTGTCTTTTCTCGTCTTCCTCGAAAACCGTGTACCGTAAGGGGATGCCTTTGCGACGCTTCGAATCCCGTGCCTAGTCGTCTTTTCGTCTTCCTCGAAAACCGTGTCCTGGCTGTTCGTATATAAACGAGGGGGCTTCGGGGTGAGGAGCCCACTTGGCCAGTTGACGCGTTCCCGCACCCGTCGCCTCTCTCTCGCGAAGCCTCGTGTCATTCGCTTTTGGCGAAAGCTACTGGTGTCTGCTTCGGCCATTCGTTGGGCGACCGTGGTACGTAACTCTCTGTTGCCTTTGCTTGCTTTCGGCTTATTTCATTTTTCGAATATGTGATCGCTGTTATTTTCTTTTTCTTCTTTTTGTATGCTTGCGTTGTTCATTCGTCTTTCGCGCCATGTTAGATGGCGTCTTCTGATTCCTCGTCGACTTCGAGCTCTAGCGAAAGCAGTGGCGCCTCTGAGTCCGCCCGCCGCGAGAGTAGCGCTGACGTTTCGATTGGATCCGGGGAAGCTCCGCGGGTAGCAAGTCACAACGGGAGCTTGTCTGATGACGGAGATTCCTGTGTGGTTTCGGTTCTGACGGACTGTTCCTTTTTTTCTCGGCACTTCGCGAATGACAGCCACTGGTTTACAAGCATTGGCTGACAAGGGGCCCCTAAGGAAAGACCATTTGGCGAATTGCCGGGTCCCTGGAGACGAAGAGGTGCCGATTCCGCGACCCAACGAGGCGATTGTTTTTCGTGACTATTTCGCCGCCGGTTTGGACTTTCCACTTGAAGAGTTCGTCTCGGACGTCCTTTCGGGGTTCGAGGTGCAACTTCACCAGCTGACACCGAACGCTTTCGTCAGGCTCGGTGTATTCGCACAAGCTATGAAAATGCTTGGTTGTAAACCGCGAGCGGATGTTTTCGTGCGGTTTTATGATATCCATCGTCGACCGACGAAAGTGAACGACCCCTACCTGGGAAGTAAACTGCCCAGCGAAATTGGGTGCATCAACTTTGTTCCGCGGAAGACACGAGGCAGCGTTTCCATTTCGCTTACCTACCGAAACAAGTGGCCAGAGTGGAAACGCTCCTGGTTCTACTATCGCGTTTGCTCAGACGAAACTGTCGCCGCTGAATTGGGTAAAGGGGAGAAGAAAGGTTCCCCGCTCGTGTCGGTTCTGGAGAGGTACCCCGGAAGACACCTTCCGCCTGTTGTGTTGGGCGGTGAAGAAGTTATTCTGTGCGGAGACGCTTACGCGCTCACCGCTCGATTCCAGATTAGTCGAGATCTGGTGGAGGAGTGGATGGCGATCGGAATGAATCCGCTCTGCACCGCAACTTCTTTTGAAGAATTTTCTGACAAGGACGGGTATCGGGGCCCTCTTCTGCTGCTAGAGAAACCCGCGAATTTCTCTGACGATGATCACTACGTGAAGTATATCGAAAGTGAAGCGAAGAAGATTTGCGGGCCGTATTTGCGGAAGGAGAGCGAGTTCCAACTCGGTAATCTAGGCCGAAGTCGCCGCTTGAACCGAGCTTTTGATGCGATGGGCGTAACGTATGCCGAAAGGCCTATGGTTGACGAAAGCGAGGGGGAGACCGGAAACCTGAGGGCGAAAGGCAAGGGCATGGTTCGGCGTGGGGGACGCAGCGGCGTGGTTCCACGGCGGAAGGTTGCTGAGTCTGGTGATATTCGCATTGGCCGTCTGATTGCGAAGCCGATGCTTAAGAGCGAGAAAGGAGCATTGGAGTCAATCCCCGATGTTGATCCTTTCGATCACTCGAGGGTGGTTAGTTTCTGTTTTTTGCGCATACGCATTATTTTTATTATATATTTTTTTAAGTGTCACGTGTGCTTGGATGCGGCTTTCGCATTTTGCTGCCGTTTTCGAGAGTTGCAATTAATCGTCTTATTTGCTTACCAAAACTCTTTTTATGTAAACAGAGCACGTCGTACGCTGTGGGAATGGCTCCGAAGAAGTCGAGCGTGCCTCTTTCGCACACAGCCTTCGACGATGATACGTCGGTTGCTGAAATGCCAACCTTCGCGAAGGTTGGTGCCCGGAAGCCCTCTGGTCCGCCCGTTGCCACGGAGCATCCGGCGAAGAAAGCGAAAACTCCGCGCCCAGACACCTCTGTACGGGCGCTAGGCGAAAAGACTGCTGCTGGCGTAAAGGAGAGCGCATTCCTGAAAATGCCGGCCCCTGCTGCTGTTGACAAAGGTAAGCTACGCCTTTCGCCGCGCTGCATTCGCCTGACACAAGAAATGGTGGAGGGGCAGCTTTTGGGTTACGGACGGTTGGTTCTCGACGGGGTGCCATCGGACTACGAGAATCCGCACTTTTATACTGGCTTGAGCTCGTCGAATGATACTGACGATGCGAAAGAGGAATCTTATCGCGTTGCTCGTTCTTTAGGTGCGCCTTCGGACGCCCAACTTGCTTGCCGACTTGACTTTCATCGGACTGGAATCCTCCCCAGCGGCAGCGAAGAAGCCTCTAAATTTGTGGAGTTCTCACAAAAAGCTTTCGTCGCACCGGAGATCGAAAGAGATCTCCTAAAAGTCAGCAGCTCGAAACTGGACGACGCTATATCCTTCCACCTGGCAAGCGTAAGTTTTAAATTTTCGCCCTTGGCTTTTGGGGCGCTTTCAGTGTTGTGATCGCATTTCATCGCTATTCGCAGGCTGCCGTTATCACTCGCAGCCAGAGTAATCAGAGGGATCTCTACACTTGCAAGATCGAACGCGAGAAACAGGAGCTGGACATGCAGCTGAAAAGGCTTGATGCACAGGTAGAGAAACTTGGAACCGATCTTGAACTGCAGACGAAGAAAGCCGACGATGAGCGCGCCTCCAGGAAAGCCAGCCAAAGAGAGGTTGAAAGCCTCAAGAAGGAGCTTTCGCAGTTGAAGGCCGCCCAAGTCGAAAGGGAAAGGTTGCTCCTTACTTCCGCTGAAGAAGCCGTATCTCGCTTCCGCGAGTGCCTTCGCAACATCGGCGTTGAGGCGGAAGGTCCCTCCGATCATAACATTGACAACCTAGTCGGCTGGATCCGGACCGAAATGGAGTCGCTTGAGGGGCATATGGCCCTCGCCCGGGATTACGCCGCCGTCACGGGCATCAAAGCGATAGGGCACAGCCTCGTTGATGTCGGTTGTTCGCATATCGCGGACCTTTCGGTCAGGGAGGTGGACTATTATTGGCGCACCCCCGAGGCAGCGAAAGTCTTGGGCAAGAGATTCTTTGATGAATTCTGGTTGGCCGGGGGAAACGATATGTCGCTTATGCAGTCCGCTATGGCTCGCGGGAAGGTATCTTCTGACGATTGCTTACACTTTCGCGTGATGTTTTCTCTCACTCTTTCTTTTCTTTTCGCGGGATGAATGACACTTCCTCTGCACTGTGACCCCTGGTGCAGACTCCGGAGGAGAAGGCACATATTCGACAGGTGTTCACTGATTTCATTTCGGAGAAACGGGTGCGCGAAGCCGAGCCGGAAGACGAGGCGAGCCCGCCCTAGCTTAATGATGAGGCCCCCGAGAGCTCGGCCGCTGCAGCTTCCCGCGATGCGAACGCCTCTCAAGATGCTGCGGTAGATGAATGATTTTTAGGGCCCGCTTTTATTGTGCTGGTAGTATGTTCGTCGGCCTTGTGTAAAACCTGGAACTTAAATTCGAATGTTGTATTTTGAACAGGGCGCGGGTGCGGGAACGCCGGACGTTCTCGACATCTGCCCGTTAATGATTAGGTCAGGCGATATCTGTGTCGGCGATGACTTGTGGAGGAGTTTTCACTCTAGGTTTCCGACGGCGTCGCTTTCGTCTTATCTGAAAAAGCGTGCTAAGAAGCTTAAGCGCACGGAGGATCGTTTACGTTCTTTTTACGAGAACTTTGACCGGCGCGAACTTGAGGCGAGGCGAAAGAGACGCGAGGCGTCGCGAGCGCCGTCAGTCCTTGAGGACGCCCCGTTTGTTTAAGTGGAGCCTGAAGACGTCGTGCTTTCGCCCGATGCACGATGATTTAGCGTCCTATTTCGCTCGCAGGAGTAGTTTGCGAGTTTTTTCGCTCGCTGGAAAGATCTGCGAATGCAAGTGCATTGTACAAACTTGCGTGAAATCCGAAACCCGATTGTGAAGTAAGAAGACGTTGAGATTATTGTTATTTTGCGGTTGCCATCGCCACATGTATGTTCGTTTGTTTTTGAGAATAAGGACTTGGTTCGTTTCGTTGGTCCGGCTAAGGGGTAATGGTCGCCCACCGCCCGGAAGCCCATGCTTGCGCAACTGTTATCTTTTTACCGCGTTCTAGGCACGATTGCCTTCGTTGCAGGCCGGTAATGAAGACGCGCCCACCCCCACTCACTTAGGCGAGGGGTGGTAGCATTCACGCGAGGGTGCTTTCGGTGCGAGCCCCTCGACCGGTAGTAAAGACGCGCCCGCCCCCACTCACTTAGGCGAGGGGCGGTAGCATTCGCACGAGGGTGCTTTCGGTGCGAGCCCCTCGGCCGGTAGTAAAGACGCGCCCGCCCCCACTCACTTAGACGAGGGGCGGTAGCATTCGCGCGAGGGTGCTTTCGGTGCGAGCCCCTCGGCCGGTAGTAAAGACGCGCCTGCCCCCACTCACTTAGGCGAGGGGCGGTGGCATTCACGCGAGGGTGTTTTCGGTGCGAGCCCCTCGGCCGGTAGTAAAGACGCGCCCGCCCCCACTCACTTAGGCGAGGGGCAGTAGCATTCGCGCGAGGGTGCTTTCGGTGCGAGCCCCTCGGCCGATAGTAAAGACGCGCCCGCCCCCACTTACTTAGGCGAGGGGCGGTAGCATTCGCGCGAGGGTGCTTTCGGTGCGAGCCCCTCGCCCGGTAGTAAAGACGCGCCCGCCCCCACTCACTTAGGCGAGGGGCGGTAGCATTCACGCGAGGGTGCTTTCGGTGCGAGCCCCTCGGCCAGTAGTAAGGACGCGCCCGCCCCCCACTCACTTAGGCGAGGGGCGGCATCATTCGCGCTTGATAACTCGGTTGACTAAAGTGTCTTTATGAACGCGACATGGGGAGGCTTACAATTGACTATGATTATGATATTGCTCCTGTTGTCATCTAGCGGCACGCTTGCTTTCGCTTGTCTCCTAGCCGCAGCTTAGGATAGATATGTTACTTGATAGGGCCTTCGCCTAAGTTACTGGATTGGTGACGGTAGCTAGACGCGATGCTGATGACACAATCATCAAAGCGAAACCCCGATTCCTGGTGCCTCCTATTCGCACTTTGCTTTTGAGCCAACTTTTTGGGACTGATATTTGAATAGAATCGGTAGCTTTGGATGGCTGGGAGGCTTACCATTTGGCGTTTATTTATATCGCCCTGCCCCTGGTATGAGAGTATTGCGTTTAATCCCTTGGCTGTACTTCTGAACGTTTGGTAGGTGAAAAGTTAGTATGGCGTTTATGCTTTTGCAGCTACTGGTGCCTGCCAGCTGTCCTTCTTGTCGCCCCACGAGGGCTGCTGGACTTGGCCTCTGCTACGGTTCTCCCTTTTTGTTGGGGGTGGTTGGTTTTGTGTTGCCCGCAGGCTTTCGTTCCGCCCTCGTTTTGTCGGAGGGTCGGTTTTTGTGTAACCCGCAGGCTTTCGTTCCGCCCTCACGTTTTGTTGGAGGGTTGGTTTTTGTATAGCCCGCAGGCTTTCGTTCCGCCCTCTCGTTTTGTCGGAGGGTCGGTTTTTGTATAGCCCGCAGGCTTTCGTTCTGCCCTCTCGTTTTGTCGGAGGGTCGGTTTTTGTATAGCCTGTAGGCTTTCGTTCCGCCCTCGCATTTTGTCAGAGGGTCGGTTTTCGTGTAGCCCGCAAGCTTTTGTTCCGCCCTCTCGTTTTGTCGGAGGGTCGGTTTTTGTATAGCCCGCAGGCTTTCGTTCCGCCCTCGTGTTTTGTCGGAGGGTTGGTTTTCACCTAGCCCGCAGGCTTTCGTTCCGTCGTCGCGTTTTGTCGGAGGGTCGGTTTTCATATAGCCCGCAGGCTTTCGTTCCGCCCTCTCGTTTTGTCGGAGGGTCGGTTTTTGTATAGCCCGCAGGCTTTCGTTCCGCCCTCTCATTTTGTCGGAGGGTCGGTTTTTGTATAGCCCGCAGGCTTTCGTTCCGCCCTCGTGTTTTGTCGGAGGGTCGGTTTTTGTGTAGCCCGCAGGCTTTCGTTCCGCCCTCGTGTTTTGTCGGAGGGTCGGTTTTCACATAGCCCGCAGGCTTTCGAGATTGTCGCTGGACGTGAAGGGTCTCTTTTGCCCTACCTCCCCGACATTCTCTTTTCAACACATTTTAATGACGAATGTCTCAACCTTATGTTTGGTTGACTTTGTCTTTTACCGAGCCACGCGATATTTTTTGGGGAAATTACATTTACTTTCGCGATGTAGCGGTTACATTCGGCTGCCTCGTTAAAAAACCTCGCACCCCGATGAAGGGCTTCCCCGGCGAGGAAAAAGAGTGCAGCCGACCTTTGATTACAAAAATGGTGAAAGATGGAAAGGAATTTTACATCGAAGTTCAAAAAGATAAATTACGGGTAAAAACGGCGCAGATTGCTCGCGTTCCATGTGTGGGCTGATTCTTCGCCCTTGTCATCCAACAACTGGAATACACCGGGTGCTGCCATGCTTGCCACGATGAAGGGGCCTTGCCATTGCGATTGCAGCTTACCTTGCTTGTCTGGCTGCCGAATGGTGACCATGTCTCGAGGCTTGATATCCTTTCGGACTATCGTCTTGTCCCTGTGATGCTTCGTTTCGGCATGGTACTTTTCGAGATTATCTGCAGCTTGCAGTCTTACTTCTTCGATAGTGTCGAGTTCGAGGTGTCTTTGTTCTTGGGTTGTTGGGGCCAATTCGGTTCGGAAGGAGCCCAGCTTTACCTCTTCCGGGGTGACTGCTTCCTCGCCGTAAAATAACCTGAACGGGGTGAAGCCGGTAGCTCTGGACCGTGAGATGTTGTGTCCCCACACAGCCGTTGTTAGGGTGTTGGCCCACTTCCCTTTCGGCGAGTCGTATAAGGATTTCGAAATTGCCGAGAAGATTAGGCCATTCGCTCTCTTGACAGCCCTGTTTGCCTGCGGGTAATTTACTGTTGTGAAGTTAAGCTTTATGCTGAGCTCATCACAGAAACTCCTAAATTCGGCGCAGTCGAACTGCTTCCCATTGTCGCAGGTGATGAATGACGGAACACCGAAACGACAGATTATCCTCTGCCAGACGAATTTGGTTAAGGAGGTGGAAGTTATGCTAGCGAGGGCCTTCGCTTCCACCCACTTGGTGAAATACTCGAGAGCAACTGCTGCGAAACGCAGGTTGCCCGGAGCTGCCGGTAGCGGGCCGACTATGTCGATGCCCCATCTCTGCAAGGGCCAGGTCGGTACTATCGGCGTGGTTTCATTTGCTGGGGCTTTCTGGTTTTTGGCGAACATCTGGCAACCTTTGCAACATTTGACCAGCTCTCTGGCGTCTGATGCGGCGGAAGGCCAATAAAATCCTTGCCTCATTGCTCTATGTGCTATTTCGTGAGGCCCTCTGTGCGCTCCGCACATTCCGGCGTGCATTTCTTCGAGTAGCTGGATGCCTTCGTGTTTGCTTATGCATTTTAGAAGAGGAGCTGTTAGCCCGTTTTTGAACAACTGTTCTCCGATGATTGAGTAACCTTTCGCTCTGCTGACCATTCTTTCGGCATCCTTCCTAGACTTCGGCTCATATGTCCCGGCTAGATAAGCGAATATCTGCGACCTCCAGTCATCACTGACGATAGCGTGTACCAAACTTGGATGATCTTCCTCCTCTTTCACGGCTTTGGCCGAAAGGACTTGATAAAACACGTCTGGTGGTAGTGGCAGATTTTGTGCTGCGGCTTTGGCCAGTTCATCTGCCTCTGTGTTTTCGGCTCTTGGGATGTGACGTAAGGTGAAACCGGCGAAATACTTCTCCATTCTTCTGATTGCTGCCAGATACTTGGCTAACTCTGGTTCTCTTGCTGTGAAATCCTTTTCGGCGTGACCCACAACGACTTGGGAATCTGACTTGACTATGCATCTTCTCGCTCTGATTGCTCGGAGCTTTCGTAATCCCAACAGCACGGCTTCATATTCGGCGGTGTTGTTGGTTGTGAGGAATTGCAACCTTGCGGCGAATCTGACCTTCGGTCCTCTTGGCGGGGTTAGGATCGCCGAGATTCCGGCTCCAGCCATTCCCTAAGCGCCATCACAATTTACGGTCCATACGGGCTCCTCGAACTCGAGAGTTGTGTCGAAAGCTGCGGGAGTCCAGTCTGCTATGAAATCTGCCAACACCTGCAACTTGATTGCGGATCGATGTTGGAAGTCGATCACATATTCGTTCAGCTCCGCCGCCCATTTGCCAATTCGATCGATAGCCTCGTTGTTGCGGAACAAGGCTTCCAATGGCTGAACCGATAGGACTATGATGTGATGAGATTGAAAGTAGTGCTTTAGTTTCCTGGAAGCCATTACCACCGTATAAGCTATCTTCTCTAGCTCTGAATAATTCAGTTTTGCTCCCGACAAGGCCTCAGAGATGAAGTAGATCGGGAACTGCATCATCTTGTTTTCGTGTTCCCTTTCTTCCACCAATACTGCACTTACAGTGGTGTGAGATGCTGCGAGATACAACAAAAGTGTCGCTTCCGGCGACGGTTTAGATAGCGTGGTTAGCTTTGTTAGGTACTCCTTAAGCTGCTGGAAAGCCTGTCGCTGCTCTTCTCCCCAATCGAAAGGATCGGAGCTGCGCAAAGTTCTGAAGAATGGTAGCCCTTTTTTGGTGGACCTTGCGATAAATCTGTTCAAAGATGCCAGCCTTCCTGTCAACCTTTGCACTTGCTTTCGGCTTGAGGGCGGTTGCATGTTGACGATTGCCGCTATCTTGTCAAGATTGGCCTCAATTCCTCTTGCCGAAACCAGGCAACTGAGGAGCTTGCCTTTCTTGATGCCGAAAATGCACTTGTCAGGGTTGAGCTTCAGACCACTTTTTTGGAGATTGCTGAAAGTCTCGAGTAAGTCTGCTTGATGATCTTCCTGTCTATCGCTCTTGACCACTATATCGTCAACATAAGCCAACAAGTTTTTCTTTTGCTTCTGGCATTCGAACACCTTGTCAGTCATCCGCGAGAATGTAGGGCCTGCATTCTGCAGCCCTTTCGGCATCCGCCGATAGCAATATGTGCCTGTTGGGGTGATAAAACTGGTTTTCTCCTCATCGTCGGGATGGAGCCATATCTGGTGACAACCTGAAAAACAATCTAGCAAACTCATTATTTCACAACCGGATGCGATGTTGACGAGCTTGTCGATACGAGGCAAAGGGTACGGATCCTTCGGGCAGCATTTGTTGAGGTCAGTGAAATCGACGCACATTCGCCTCTTTCCATTCTTCTTTTTCACCAAGACAACGTTCGCCAGCCATTCGGGGTACTGGACTGGTCGGATTACTCCCGCATCGAGTAATCTTTGCACTTCGGCTTTCGCCGCATCTGCCCTTTCGTTTGACATCTTTCTCAGTTTTTGCTTTCTGGGCTTAGCGCCGCTTGCGACGTTCAAACTATGCTGGGCGAGATCTCTGCTAACGCCTTGCAAGTCATTTGCTGACCAAGTGAAAATGTCATCGTTGTTCATGAGAAAAGATGCCAGAGCGCTTCTTTCTTCTTCCGGCATGCTTGACCCAATGTGCACAGCTCTTTCGGACCTGGAGGCCGCGAGCGGAATCCTTACCGTTTCTTCGGCTGCCCCAACCTTGCATTCCGACGGGCTGACGATAGCGTGCTCTTCTGTGGTTGTTTGCATTTCTTCTTTGTTCGCCACCTCATTGATAAGGCTATAGCCGAGGGTTGGTTTTCCCTCAATTCTTCTAGAGGCTTGCTGATCTCCATGTACAGTGATAATGCCGAAAGGGGATGGCATTTTCATGCACAGGTAGCTTTGCTTGATGACGACGTTAAACTTGTTGGTGAAACCTCTGCCGAAAATGGCGGTATAGGGATAATCCATATTTACTATGTCGAATGTCAGCGTTTCGGTGCGGACTTTTTCTCCTTCGGCGAAAGATATGGGGATTTGCTTTTTGCCGATAGCGTCAATCTTTCTTCCTCCGAACCCGTATAGCGAATTACCAGCGGGGTCCAAACTGCGCCTGTCAAATCCCATCGCCTCGAAAGCTTTGACGAATAATATGTCTGCTGAGCTTCCGGTGTCAATCAGAATGTTATGCAGGGTGAAACCGGCCACATTGGCCGTGGCGACGAAAGCGTCACAATGCGGGTAATCGCGGACTTTGAAATCTGACTCATCGAAACATATTGGCGCTAATAACCAAGCTGGCCTGTTCAGTGGAAGCCTTGGTGATACCGTCTGGACTCTTCGGTGATAGTCCTTTCTCGCCCTTTTGCTTTCGTGCTCCAAGTTGGATCCGCCCGTGATGGCGAAAATGTGGCCTCTTGACGAGAGGATGTTGTTGATTGCGCTAGTTTCGTTTTCCATTTCCTGCCCCTGCTGGTAACCGGGCTGTGGTTGCTGCCTCTGAGGTTGGGTTTGAGCCGGAAGCGCAAGTGGCGGTGTTGGCTGACGCAGATAGTGCATGGGCGATGAAACTGCCACCGACTGTGGCGCGAAGACCGGAAGCTGGTAACCCTGGTATGCCGGATTGTACCAATGCAAATTTTGGGGAGGCATGTACTGCGGGGGATGCATAGGCGTGCTTGCGTAGTTGCTGCATGCTACTGCTCCTGCTGCCAGGTCTTGCGAATTATGGAAAACATGCTTGGAGCTTTCGCCGGAAGCTGAGGCTTGGTCCTTGTCTTTTAACTCTTTCGCCATCTTGCTGTATTTGCAATCCCGAGTAGTATGGCCGAAATTGCCGTCGCAAATGACGCAATACGGGGGTCTGGCTCCTCTTCCACGGCCTCTACCGTCTCGGCCGCCACGTCCTGTCCTTCCACCGCGTCCCCCGCGGAAAGGTTGATCGAACCCTCTTTGGGGCTGAAAGTCGGCCATGCCAGGCCTCTCCATACCTGCCGCCGATTGCGCTGGTTCTTCCTGCAAACTGTTGATCGACCGAAAGGGCCTGACCATCCTTTGATTCGGCACGGGCGGTGGCCGACTTGCTTTCGTCGCTTGCCTCTGTACCAGGCGGGCGGCCTTGCGTCGCCGGAAGTCGTCATCCGACCTCGCATATGCATTCATTACATCAAACAACTCCTTGACATCTTTTGGCGGCTCTCTGGACAAATGAGCGGCGCACTGCCCAGTCCCCAAGCCTTCAATGGCTGCTGCGATCACCGCGGCTTCCGGCACATTCGGAGCTTGAGCTTTCAGCTGGATGAAACATTTGAGGTACTCGGATAGGGGTTCGTCGTCTTGCTGGGTGCAATTCATGAGGTCTCGCGTGGTCTTGACGTCTGGCCGGAATCCTTGGAACGTGGCAAGCAATTCGGCCTTCAACTGAGCCCATGAATAGATGGACAGTGGCTTGAGGGTGGTATACCAATCGTGAGCCACGTCTTCGACTGCCAGGATGAGGGATTTCGCTAGAGCCTGATTGTCTCCGCCTGCCGAAAAGACAGCTGTCTCGTAGCTTGCCAAGAACTTGCGCGGGTTCGCTTTACCGTTGAAAGTCAGAATGCGCGGCTTGTAGTTGAGTGGCCACAGATGGGCTTGCAACTCCCTCGAGAGCGGAGAGGTTTCGTCGATGGCGTTGCCGAAAGCTGGCGATTGCTCTCGCCTTGGTATGAATACATTTTCTTGGGCTATCGGATCTGGGTCCGCTCCGGCCCTTTGTAGCTCCTGAATTTCCTTCTGGAGTTGCCTTCTCTGCGCCTCTGCTCGCTGAATGGCGTTGCGAGTCTCGTCCTGTCTTGCTTTTGCTGCTAGTTGCTCCTGCAGCTGGTCTCTTTGCAGCAACAACTTATCGATTTCCTCTTGCTGTTGTGCCAACGTCTTGATTGCTTGGGCGTGTCTTGTGATTTCAGCATCATCGTCATCCTCTTCGTCGAGCTCGTCCTCGACAAGTCCTTCCGGTGTTCCATCTCTGCCGAAAGTCCGCTGATCCTGGGGTTGTACGTTCTGACTCGTCGATGCTCCCGGCGACGGCTGAGTTTCTATCGGTAGACCGCCGCCGAAAGCAGGTGGCTCTAGGGCTGTGGTTGGTGGAACTTGGTGGACTGGAGCGGATGCCGCGATGGTGCCGAAAGCATCCTTCCTTGCGGCGGTTGTCTCCAGATTGTCGACCGTCTTCGGTGCTTTTCTTGGTGGCATGATAAGTTCGGGCGACAACCACGGTGGGCGCCAATGTTGTTTCGGGTCCGAGGCCCCGAAACAGCGGGTTGTCGCACGAACGAAAGCACGAAGCGAAAGCGGAAAACGAACGGGAAAGTAGGGAAGTAGTTGAAGTGAACAGTGTTCTCTCCCTCCTCCCCTTGGGGAAACTGGGAGCTTTTTATATTAATCCAGACCAGATTGAAAGTACAAGAATGCCCTTCCAACCACTCTGTTACAATTACGACGTTACCCTGCTCAAGTACTCCGTGGCCGTACGCCGTCTCCCACGGCGCAGGGGGCATCATCGTAACTTCACCCCCCGAACGGGCCCAGTGTCCCCCGGCTCCTTTTCCTGACCGGTGGGCCCGCTTCTTTTGACCCAGACCTTCGACGACCTGCGAAAGCATATGAAAAACCAAAGTCATGAAAGACGAAAACCCCCGCCGGAAATGCTGGACTCCTTTCGCGCGAATGCCCCTTTTCGCAGGAGAACTCCGCCATTCTCCGGCCCTGCGAGCCGAAACGCGTGCTTCCGCGCGAAAGCTTTCTTTCGCACGAAAGCTCCGCCTTCTCTCAGTTCGCGAGCCGAAACGCGCGCTTTTTCGCGCGAATGCCTCCTTTCGCACGAAAGCTCCACCTTCTCTCGGTCCGCGAGCCAAAACGCGTGCCTCCAAGCGAATGCCTCCTTTCGCACGAAAGCTCCGTCTTCTCTCGGTCCGCGAGCCGAAACGTGTGCTTCCGCGCGAATGCCTCATTTCGCACGAAAACTCTGCCACTCTTTTGCGTTGCAGAGCCAAAAGCGAGCGCGTGCTCCCGCGCGAATGCGCGCATTCGCACGAAAGCTCCGCCTTCTTTCGGTATTGCGGGTTGGAGGCGGCTGCGGTCTGGGCACCGTCCCAACAGGGTCCCTAAATATTATTGTATGTTTATCGATTTGGAAATTTAAATTTTAAAATTAGTTTTTTTGATTCTAAATGGCTTTAAATTAAAAAAAATCATCTACAACATTGTAGATTGCATTGAAAACTATAACTTTATATATATATATATAATGTTAATATTCAAGATTGTTTGATAATTTTAAATTTTAAATTTCAAAATCTATAATCATAAAACAATATTTTGGGACTCTAAACAATTTTAATTAAAAAAGTTTCAACTACAAATTTTATGATTGTATCAAAGACTACAATTTTGATATAAAGTTTATCTTCATTAGAGTTCGTATGAAAAAATTATGAATTATTTGTTGATATAAAGTTTTAAAATTATCATGTTTAGATCTTGATGAGACTCAAAATAAAGTTTAGGGACTAGGATGACACAACTGAATAAGTTTGAGGACATAAATGGGTGATTTGTAGGTTTAGGGACCGGGATGACACAACTAAACAAGTTTAGGAACCAGAACGACACAGCCGAATAAGTTTGAGGATCTAAACGGTCGATTTGCGAGTTTAAGAACCGGGATGACACAGACGAACGAGTTTAAGGACCGGTGGTGGACTTTACTCGGGATTTTTCCAGAAGAAGGCAGTATGGCCGCCCACGGTGTCCAGCTGTCACGTACTGTGAGTCTGTGACCCGGGCCCCACGTCGGTCGCTGGCGTTGGCACGTGACAGATTTTGGAGCCTTAGGGCATGTTTAGATTCCAAATTTTTACAAGATTTCTCATCACATCGAATCTTTAGACGCATGCATGAAGTATTAAATGTAGATAAAAAGTATAACTAATTGCACAGTTTGTCTGTAAATGTCGAGATGAATTTTTTAAGTCTAGTTGATCTATGTTTGGATAAAGTTTATCAAATAACAACGAAAGTGCTACATGTGTTAAAAGAATAGGCAATTTCCAGATTAAAACCAGAATATAAAACATGATAAATTGATGATCTAGATATCTCAGATTGTATTGTTTACTAGCATAGCAAAACATGCATAACATGATCTCATACATGACAACCGGTGTAAACATAGCTCGTACACCATATAGATTAAAAAGCAAGAACAAAGGCATAAGACCTGATATAAGCATAGAAATTAGATCACGAACGGCGTACCTTTCTGATGCTGGAGAAGACGGTGGCGGAGTCGCCGCTGGACGATCCTCGATGAGCGCTGGAGGAAGAGCTCGGAGCAGTTGACGACGAGTACGTCTTGACGCAGCGCCGTCTGACTTGGACGGTAGACGACCCGTTGTTGAAGACGAGAGCAGTCGCGCGACGAGCGCTTCCCAAAAACCTTATTCGCCTTCTCTCGGTGCAGGATCGCAAAGACGAGGGTTCCGGAGACCTGCTCGCCCGGTCGCTGGTGCACGCAAGCGAACGGACTGGAGACGACTAGACGGCAGCGCAAAAGCGATATGAGGCAAACCCTAGCTCGAGAGGTGTTGAGATACGTGGCGTGGCCGATAGGTTGCTTATATAGCCCTGTTGAACCGACCTCGTGTCGCGATCACGATCTAAATCGGTTTAGGACTCTTGAGTCGTAACCGTTTAGGACTCTACAACTTGAAGGCCAAGAAACCAAAAACTAAAACTGCAAAAGGAGACCGCGCTCCCGCAAGGCGAGGAGCCGGATTTCGGCGGACCATTCACGTAAGTGTCGCGCACCCGCGTAAGTCGCCTCGCCTCGCCCCGCCCGGCGCGGCGAGCGAGCGCGCGCGTGTGGACTTGTCTTTCTCTTTATCATACTAGACTTGAGGAAGTGGAGAGAACTTCCATATTTAAGCAAGTTCTCCTCCCCTTCCACTAGCAAGGTGGGACTAAAGAGTTCTACTTCCCCTCTTTGCTCACACATGAATGGGCTTTGAGATTTATTTAGGAATTTCAGAATTATTATTGGGCCAAGCCCATATAAATTCTAACAACATGAACTTTACACCAAAATTGCTAAGGACAAGGTTTGTGATCGAGCCGCGGGGCTGCCGTTGCTTGTGTGTAAACGAAGGAAACGATCGAGAGAGCACGCCTGCGGCCTGCCTGCACGCACATGCATGCCGCCAAATAACGAAGCCATGCGCGCACGTGTGGCAGCAAACACACACGTGCGCCCCAACCCAGGCAGCAGGTGTGGCGACGGCGGGTTTAAAAGGACGCACGCGGCGCGCGCGCCGGCCATCTCTTCATATATCTCCTCCTCCGATCCCATCGCCTCCGTCCCGTGCTCAGTTCGCATTGCTTGCTTCGTCTTCGTCCCCTCTCTCTTCTCTCCCAGCAGGGAGAAGAAGATCGAGGGCCAGCTGAGAGCTAGCTAGCTACAGACATCGATGGAGACCAACCAGTCGGCCATGACGGCGACGAAGCGGAGCGTGCAGACCGGCGCTGCGGTGGCGCCGGAGAAGAAGGCGGCGGCGGCGGCGGCGGGCCGTGGCGTCGAGGCCACCGAGGAGCAGGCGAGGGCGATCATCTGCACGGCCAAGAAGGCGGTGGAGGAGGCCAAGACCGAGACGACGAGAGCGGACGGCGCCGCCTGGAAAAAACCGCCGCCGTCGTCGTCGTCGCTGAAGAGGTCGCTCGAGTGCTTCCTCGAAGGCCGGAAGAAGAAGGCGACGTCGTCTGCCGCGACGACTCGTCGTCGCCACCTCGTCGAGACCTCCACCGCGTCATCATCGTCGTCTAATAACTAACTAATCAACAGATCGATGGTTCGATGGCCGCCGGCAGCGCGCAGTCAAGTGACTCAAGTCGCTTCTCGATCCGATCCCGATCGTCATCAGTTTTTTTGTGTCATGTTTAAACACAGATGCATATGCATTGTATCATGCCATGCTACGGTGCAATGCAACGATTGAATGACATGGCGCAGTCGGAATTGGCCGAAATTGAACCTCCATAGAGTTAGCATGATCGTCGACGAGGCGATATCACATTTTCTTATTGGATATGCCTGTGTTCAACCTATATTATATTCTACTCGTTCATATGGCTCTGCATGCCTTTGTTCATGTAGAAACACATTGGCTATTTGGCTCTGATATCTATCGATCTCGTTGAAGAAGAGTAGAGGGGTGAGAGGCCATCTCTATGGACGAGCTTGGTAGCCCATGAATTAGGGGCGTGTTTGCTTGCTGCCCTGGCCTGGCATCTCCGCCCAGGCAGCAAGATCGGACCGTAGGCGATGGAAATCAGACGTCTAGGGATGGTGCCTTGCTTGTCCAGAATGATTTACCACTCTAAATGTATACCTATGAGTCGACGTATGCGCGCTATAGAAAGGACAAATAAACCCACTCTAGAGTAATCAATGTTGTATGTAAATAATAAAAAATAATAAAATAATATATTTATGTATAACCAAACAAATGTCGTTCCCCTCGACCGTTCGGCTACTAGCCGTTGTTTTAGGCTACCTATATATTTAGTTTTTTTATTTTACTTTAAAAAATCTACACGTACGCATGTACCTACCCTACTTCTCCAAACAAACCAAATACATGTATAAAATAATAAATAAATACAAAATATGCTCAATCTCATTTCTATTTTAGAAAACATAAGCCTATATTCATCTACTAGTTTCACAAGCCAGCTGGACTCTTTAACCTCAAGTCCATAACTAAACGGCTCACAAAGTGCCTGCAACTAACAGTACCAACATTTCCACCCACTTAAGCTTTGGAGATAACAAGGTTGAGATGTGCACCTAGCTAGCGCCTTTGTCTAGAGATGAATGATTAATTGTCAAGGTGAATTGTTGAGAAGCTTACAATTGAGTTAGTTTGGGTGTGTTAGGTTGTTTATGAAGATGAGCTCCCAAAAAGAACACTAGATGGAGCACATGTTTATTGAATAGCCCTTATAACATTGTTTTTTTTTTATTTTGGCCATTGAGGTCCTTTTGGAACCTAGGATTTGCAAAGTTGAATTTTTATAGGGAAACACATAAACAAAAAAAAATCTTTCATTCTAAACGCAGACTGAAGGGTAATATATATCGTCATTGAGACTAACATGCCACACATTTGTCATTCATTTTCGAAAATTGTTGTGGAAAAATATAGTACTAGAAAGGTGGCGAGCTATAGATGCATTAAAGAATTGTGAACCATGCATATGGAAAGGTGAAAATGCATCATCCAAATATCGTCTTATTTATAAATTTTATTTCAGTTATTAAAACATGTGACACAATAAGAGCTTGTTTGGATTATCCACTCTAAATTTTAGAGATCTAAACTTTAGGGCTAAAGGTCCAAATAAGTGGTCTAAAGTTAAGCTCTAGGCTTCTTTAGCCCACCTCACATTAGAGCTTTAGAGCTCAAAATGAGTTAAAGTGCTCTAAAACTTTTAGAGCTCTAAAGTTTAGAGGAGGAGATCGATCTAAACATGTCCTAAGGCATGAGATGCACTCCCATTGTCCCTAAATAACTATCGTCGTTGGTGTGTATGTTGCAAGTTTGACTTAATTTATAGCAAATGCGTTCAATTTTTATATTTTCAAATAAATTTATTAAAAAATTAGATTCAAAGATTTTTTCCCAATGCTAATAATTATATATAATAAATATCAATATTTTTTTAATATATACTTAGTCAAAGATGTTTCTCGAGAAGCAAAAACGATATATATTTAGGGACGGAGAGAGTATATTGTAAGCGACCCAGAAACTCATAGCGGATAGTATCAAAACTGTTTGGTTTCTAGGAGATTGAAGCCTATAAATCCTCTTCCTAAAACAAATTAAAAGAGCTACATACATTAATTAAACAACATTGAAACGATATCTCGCACGATCTTAAACCCCTTTTAGAATGTTTTTTAATCCCTTTTAGCACAGCACAATTAATACTAGCTACCATGCACACACATCCTTGCTAGAACTGAGCTGTCGTCGTCCAAACACGTACACATGCGCTTGCTAGCAATTAATTAACTACTCAGACTGATCAGAGCTCTAGCAGTATGCCAAGAGCGCTCTAGCTCTCGATGCCGTCGCCATCACTAGAATCTAATCCGATAGATCAACCAGCTAGTGTACAACACACAGACTGATCAGAGCCGCAATCTCCTCGTGCAGATTTGGCCGACCCGTCGGCCACACTGTTTAATTTCCCATACATATAGGTTGTAGCATGTGACGGGGCCGGAGCGCTGAGACCTGAGAGGTGGCAGCGACGGGATTTTCCCAAACTGGCAAGTACGTACGTGTGCTGGTAACCCATTGCACAACCAGAAGCCATGCGCGCGCGCACGTGTGGCAACGTGTGGCAGCAAAACACACGTGCGCCGTCCCAGCCGTACCCAAGCGCAGCAGGTAGCCGGCATGGAGTGGAGACGGCGGCCGGTTTATAAAAGCACGCCGGCCGCCGGCCACGGGCATCTCTTCATCTCTCACTCATTGCCTTCACCGTTCGCATTATTCCTTGCGTTGTTCCGTCTTCTCTAGCCTCTACTCTTCTTTTCTCTTCTCTCTTCCCTCTGAGAGATTCTAATCGTGTCTAGGGAGATTGGGAGAAGATTAGAAGAAGAGAGACCAACCAACCAATTGGCCATGACGAAGCCGAGCATGCAGAGTGGGGCTGCCGCGGTGGCGGAGAAGGTGACGGCAGTGGCGGGCCATGGCGTCGGGGAGCAAGCGAAGGCGATCATCTGCACGGCCAAGAGGGCGGTGGAGGAGGCCAAGACCAAAGGGGATGGCGCCGGAAAACGGTCATCGTCGTCATCGCTGAAGAGGTCACTAGAGTGCTTTCTGGAAGGCCGAAAGAACAAGGCGCCATCGATATCGTCTGTCGCAACTCATAGCCACCTATCCACCGCGTCTTCGTCGTTGTCATCTAATTAACAGATGGCCAACCGGCCGGCTCTCCGGGAGCACTCAAGTCGTTGCTCTTCTCGATGATCATCTGTTCTTATGATTCATGTTTTTTTTTTGAAAAACTTTATGATTCATGTCTTTGTGTAAACAGATGTATCATTCAGTTCTTGCTTGTACGTCGTATGCTGTAGTGTACGGTGCAACGATTGAATGACATGGGCGCAGCCGGAATTGAACGAAACTAAATCTCGCTATAGAGTTATCACTTTTACATGGATGTTAATTAGACCTAATATCTTCTACTCGTTCATGGGCCATGGCTTTGCCTTTGTTCACGTAGAGGTAGCTAGATCGAGAGACACATCACCTGGACATTGATCTCGGTGAAGAAGAGCAGGTGAGATCATATCTTTTTATTTTATTAGCAAGCTAAGTGAGCGCTAGATCGGTTGGTCTAGCTGTTCACCCTGCCGACTAGAGTTTGAACCCCTACGGGGCGGATTTGTTGGCCGGAGAAGGCCCAGTTTATCTGCGCGTTAAAAGAAATCTCCTTGTCTGCCCTATGTCAAAGCACAGGTCTAAGATCAACCTATCTAGTCTTACGGGATCTGCGGTGCCGCTCTGTATGAGTGGGGCAAAGGTACAAGGGTTTTCTCGACCTGCGTAAGAAAGTCTTCTTTTTAAACACAATGTTCGGAGACTGTCTTGAGACTTGAGTAGGCCATCTCTAATGAGTCAGATGTATGCGTATGAATCCATATGCATGCCCACAAGAGAGGACAAAAAAACCACTATAGAGTAGTATTAATCAATATAGTAAAGACAATAGAAAAATAATCATCGTCCTGACCGTTAGCAATTAGCCGTTGTTTTAGCGCACTCTCTCTCTATATTTAGTCTTTCCACTTCAAATAAAAATTTGCATGTCCACCTACCTTGCTTCTAGAACCAAACCAATACTCTCTTCATACTCATAAAGAAAGTCAGTTTTAGATAGTTACACGGTCTTCAAAGTATAACTTTGACTCCTTATTTCTATAAAGTTATTTATTGAAAAGCCACATATACGTATATTTTTATAAATGTACTTTTTTAGGACGAATCTATATATTCGTATAGTTGTTACATTTTCAAACTCAACAACTTAAAAATTATTCATGATCTATATTTCCAATAATGTTTAATTTAAATTTTATCAAAACGACTTTCTTTACGAGTATGAAGGGAGTACAACTTATAGAAAAACTAGATAAAACAAGTGCTCAACGTACTCTCATGCATCTACTGAGTATTTCACGCAAAGGGTCGTTTGGAACCGCTTCAACAATGGCTTCCAAAGTTGTTTTCCGATGAAGCCAACCAAAAGCCTCGTGTTTGAGCCCTACGTGGGGGAAGTCATGAATTTTTCACTGACTAGAGTTGCATGCGCGAGGGAGAGATGAGAAAATGCCCGCTTCACCCGGCGAGATTTGCTTCTCTCCCACGGGCCCGCGTGTGGCTATTATCTGTTCTGCCCTAGGAGACATGGACACAGACAGGATCTACGACGCGACATGAGGTGACAGATGCACACGACACGTGGAAGCTAGAGTTGGCACGATGTTGTGCAATGCGCACATCCCATTGTGACCACATGGGTTACCACAACCGTACAATATAATGTGCATCTAACGGTTGAGATTGAATCATGTGAGTGAGTGGTGGATGTGGACCTATATGCGGCAGTGCATCCAACGCTTGATATGCATTGCATGCAAGGGGACGGATGACTGAAATAAGATATGTTCACATAGACATTTGTGGATGCCTTCATTCCATGTTGTGGGGCGAATGGGAATGGGAATGTATGGGGCAGAGAGGCGCACAGAGGAGGGAGCTGACATGTGGGAGGGCACACTCACTACAGGGAACGCCGGCTTTGCCGAGTGCTGGCTGCACTCGGCGAAGGCTTCGCCGAGTGCCGCACTCGGCGAAGGGCACTCGACGAAAAAAATGTCGGCAACGATTTCTTTGCCGAGTGCCAAATATCGGGCACTCGGCGAAGGCTTTGCCGAGTGCCAGATCAGCACTCGGCGAAGCAAACGGGAGCCGTCACTTGACGGCCTCTTTGCCGAGTGCCAGCCTACGTGGCACTCGGCGAAGAGGGCCCCTTTGCAGAGCGCCACGTGGCTGGCACTCGGCGAAGAGGGCCCCTTTGCCGAGTGCCACGTAGGCTGGCACTCGGCGAAGAGGGTCCCTTTGCAGAGCCCCACGTGGCTGGCACTCGGCGAAGAGGGCCCCTTTGCCGAGTGCCACGTCGTTGGCACTCGGCGAAGAGGGCCTCTTTGCCGAGTGCCACGTAGGCCGGCACTCGGCGAAGAGGGCCTCTTTGCCGAGTGTCAGGGTCAAGGCACTCGGCGAACAGGCCGAGCTGAGCAAAAATTTGTCCAGCTTTGCCGAGTGCCATGACCTCTTTGCCGAGTGTGGCACTCGGCAAAGCTGGGAAAAAAGGAATTTTTTTCCTGTTTTCATTTCCCTACACAGACAACATATCACACATTCATATTCCATTTCAGACAAATATCACATGCATATATATCACACATCCATAACATACATATCCATTTCAAACAAATATCACATGTTCAGTCTCCATGCATCACAAGCTCACAAGTTTATCACAAGTTCACTAGTCCATCACATGCATCTCACAAGTCCATCACATCCATCTCACAAGTTCATCACAAATCTAAGTCGGTCATCACTGCTCACCTTGGTGCTCAGATTGTGAAGAACTCCCACCTGGCCCCGCGTCCCACGACCCGCCCGAATGACCACCTTGCCAACCTTGCCACCCAGGCGGCGGAGGTCCAGATGGCCACCCGGTGTACCCTGACTGCGGAGGAGGGTAACCTGGCCACCCATAGGGCAGAGGAGGGCCACCGGGGAGCCACCCAGGCTGCGGAGGAGGGCCACCAGTGATCTGCAGAGTGTGCGGAGGAAGGCCAGGTTGAGGAGTCGGTGCCGAACCCTCCGACTGTGAGTGCACAAAGGAGAAGCAAATTCGTTAGCACTTGGAGGACATCCGTAAAAGTTAAAGAAATATAAACAACCATATATACTCACCGGAAACTCTGTCGTAGGAGTAACAGGAGGCACAAAAGGAGTGAGCAGCGAGGGAGGCACGACAACACCCGGGATGTTCAGGCTCCCAAAGAAGTGAGCTATGTCCTGCGTCCTCTGCGCCTCCCGCTGCTGGACGGCCAGTAAGTCACGACGATGGGCCGCCGCCTTGGCCTCGTGCATGGCCTGCAACCTCTGCATCTGGTCCGCCTGGGCCTGCATCTGGGCCTGCAAAATTCGTCCCGTAAGGTTTAAACAATGCAAAGACAAGGTATATGTGTAAAAGCAATGAACGACGAATAGAACAAGTACTTACCTGAAGTGCTGCCATCATCTGCTGTGAGGTCGGCTGCCGAGGTCGTATGGGGACGGAGGAGCTCGTGCTGGCAGCTCGAATCTCAGCGAGGTTGGGAACAGAGGACGAGTCAACTGCGCTGTTGGCTATCCAGTACCGGCCGTGCTGCTTCCCTCCTCCCAGCCTCATCACCAGGTCTGTATCTAGGGGCTGGGTGGCCGGATCGAAGTCCTCCCCATGGCGCTCGCGAGCCGCAGTGGTGTACTTGGTGACCTTGGTGTAGGCGTTCGTGTTGGTGAATGCCTCGGGCCCGGCGTTTGGGTTGTACTGGGTGCTTGCTGCAGTCGCTTTGCCCTGGTGCGACAAGTGGTACGCCTTGAAAGGGAGGCACTCCTCACCACCATGCGACTGGGACTGCGATGAAAACACAGATGATTACAAGTAATAAGTAATTGAGTGTTAGAATAAAAAAATCAGTAGAGCATACCCATCTGTCGGCGTACGCAGCGAGGCTAAGGTTGCCTTGGTGGTGTGGCACCCCAGGCATCTGCAGGCGGCAGTCTCGGCGGGCACTGTGCCTCTCGTACCACTCGTCCGATTTCCACTTGTCCACAATGGCCACCCAACAGTCTAGGTGATTGGCGCACCAACCAGGACAGAACTGCAAGACAATAAGTATTTAATATGTTAGAAGAGCCGCTAAGTGATGGATGGACCAATCAGTATTACTGTTTTGTACGTACCTGGATGTACTGCTCCCTAGTGAGGTCGGTCTCCCTAGTGAGCATCATCTGCCTAGCATCCGTCTTCTTCACCACCGTCCCTAACACGTCGGCGTTGTAGTTGATGATGCACTGGATCCGCGCCTCGTGGTACATATCCGCTAGCCGGGACCTGCAGACCCTGTCCTGCACGTGCAACGCCTCGGCCTCTCTCCCTGCCTCGCACGCAAAGTACTCCTGCACGCAAAGTACCCTTTCATTATTTGAAGAACGTCCGACAAATACGTATCATTGAGAAATGTTGTGCGAGCAAGACTCACCCAGAACTCGTCCCTAATCCGCGCTGCAACGGTGGTGTACGTGGGGTCCACAGCAGCACCGAAGTGGTCCCACGTCCAGGGCGGTGACCTAACCCCGGCGTAGGCGACCAAGCCAGGATAGTTCTTCCGAATCAGAAGACTTAACGTGTCATTGATATGGCGTGTCTTGCCCCCTGCCACAAGTTCCCAGTTCCTGCATGGGTCATTAAGAACAACTATTAGTCGAAAGTTCAATTTTGAACATGTCATGTGAACAAGTAGTGAAAACATTAATGGTAACTTACTTGTCGCCGTAAGGTCGAATCACCGGGCGGCGGCTAGGCGCGAGACGCTGCTGCGGGAGCTGCAAGGGGCCGCGCAAGTACACTCTGCTCGAAGCAGAGGAAGTGGAACCCCCTCCTGAGGCACCTACGTTCTCGTCCCCCTGGTCCCCCTGGCGACGCTCCGAGAAAGTGGTGTCGTCGTCCGACGTCCTCCTGGTCGTCCCTGTGGCGTCCCCCTGGGCGTGGTCCGAGGAGGTCTGCGTCGGGTCGGGAGTCGGGTCGGGAGTCGGCTCCCTCCTAGGACGTCCGCGGGGGCGGCCGGTCCTCGCCCTCCTCGTCGACGGCTCCTCGGCTGTGGTGGGTGGTGAGCTGGACCTCTGGTACCGCGAGTTGACCCTCCGCTGTTGCCGCCTTCCGCCCGGCATTTTATCGAGTGCCTGCCATTACAAAGATAAAATCAATTAGCATAAACGATAAGTATTTATAAAGAGACACAAAATGAATGAAACATAATTGCAGAATAATTATAACAATATAGCATTACATGAATTAAAAATTATCTCCACGATTGTCAGTGGCTAGTGCCCCTCGTGTGTTGGCTTGTGGCACACGTGTGTCGTCATCACTGTCAATATTGTCGAAACAATCGACGTCGTCTCCATCATCCTCGTCACCCTCGTCCTCCTCAATGTCACCACCAAACTGTAATCGCTCAAGCATTCTTAAGTCCTTGGCATTGTGCACCTCATCACCATCGTCCTCATCAATATCATTGTCATCGTCTTCTTCCATGTCCATCAGCTCAAAAATGTCAATGTCAAACCTCCCTTCTAGCCCCTCGGGTTGAAAGAACTCTCCGTTATTGTGTTTGGGTCGAAGTTGTAGTCATCATCGTTTGGGAGAGGCGCTTTACCGCGCGGCGATACTAACTGCACAAGGTACCAACCCATAAGATTGTTGTCTTCTTGACATGCCCATGGGAGATAATAAACTTGTGTGGCCTGTTGAGCCACAATATAGACATCGTCTCCCTTGTAAACGGTGTCCTGTCGAATTTCGACTATCCCAATCTCAGGGGCTCTTCTCGTGACATCAGGATCGAACCAATGACATTTGAATACCACTGGATTAATAGCTTTGGTACCCTCAAAGTTGAGCTCATATATTTCTTCGACTATGCCGTAATAGTCGCGCTCATCGGTGCCGGGCGTACGAACTCCGGTATTTGAGGTCTTTCGATTGGGCCGACTCTGCTCGTAGCTGCTTGTGTGAAAGCGATAGCCATTCACATCATAAACGGTGAATGACTTGACCCTATAGTCGAAGCCATTGGCAACCTGTTTCAACTCATCCATCATTTCCTGCATCTGTGCGGGCCTGTAAGTTGAGACAGGGTAGATCGTTTCATCAAATGAAACAAGAAATGAAATGAAATGAAATACAAGGTTAGTTGGGTCGTACCTTCGTACTAAACCACGAAATCAAATCGGGCACACCATTTTTGAGAAGATGGCCTTGTTCTTCAGAGGAAGGTTCCCTATCCTCTCTCCAGTATTCATCAATAAATTTCCTTAAAAACAAGGACGTCGAATCAAAAGATTGAAGATAGTGACGACGCATGTAACAAGCTCATTGAGAACTTACTGCACATAAGGAGTCACTTCGTCGAGGTTCAACAGCACATACAACATGATAGTGTGCCACTCATCATGTCGCAACATCTTGGTCCTCGATGCGCTTGCTCTTCCGAGTTGGCCTTTGAAAAGGCTGAGGTTCGATAAACTCTCGTCGACGTTGTAACGAGAGGGTGGATTGTGCACGCTAGGAAGGTTATCCTTATAATATGTTGTTGTGAAGTTCGACACCTCCTCCAGAATAAATGCTTCTGCCACGGAAGCCTCTATTTTGGCTTTATTTCTACACTTTTTCCGAAGAACCTTTAGACATCTCTCGACTGGAAAGCACCAATGGCACTGCACGGGCCCCCCCATCCGTGCCTCGTACGGTAGGTGCAAAATCAGATGCTGCATCGGCAGGAAGAAGCCGGGTGGAAAGATCATCTCCAACTTGCAGATCAACACAGGTGCCACTTCCTCTAGGTTAGCAATCACGTCATAAGATAGCTCCTTGGCACAAAGCTGGCTGAAAGAAGTAGCTCAACTCTGCCAGCACAGCGCCACACAGGCTCAGGGAGGTATCCCCGGGTCATCGCAGGAAGGAGCCGCTCGATCCATATGTGGTAGTCATGACTCTTCATCCCTAACACTCGCATAGTAGACAAGTTCACTCCCCTCCTCAGATTCGCCGCATACCCATCAGGGAACCTTAACGCCTGGATCCACTATAGTACTTTCTTCCTATGGTCTCTTTTCAATATATAATCGGCCGGACCTCTTTTCTATTTCTTGCCAGCACCAGGAGCCCTCATCACTAGCTTTGGTCTATCGCACATCTCTTGCAGGTCCAGTCTGGCCTTAACGTTGTCCTTTGACTTTTCTGTGTCCATGAGTGTTGCAAAGAGTGCCTCAGCGATATTCTTTTCTGTGTGCATTACATCGATGTAGTGCGGACAAAGAAGGTCATTGAAATAGGGGAGTCTAGTCAATCCCGATTTATGGGTCCACATGTGTTCCTCTCCGTACCCGAAAAAAGCGACCGTTGTCTTTATCAAACTTCAGAGCCTCTATTTCGACACGGACCTCGGAATCGCTCTTGAACTGAGGAATGGGGTTGGTGACTTGAACACCGTTTCCTGAAGTGCTTGATGTCACTTCTGAATGGATGGTCAAGAGGCAAGAATTGACGATGCTGGTCGAATGAAGAATACTTCCCTCCCTTCTTCAACCAAGTGAACTTCACAGCTGCCTTGCATATTGGGCATGGGAACTTCCCGTGAACACACCAAGCGCTGAATAAGCCATACGCCAGGAAGTCATGCAGGGAGTACTGGTACCACACATGCATTTTGAAGTTCTTCATTGTTGCTCGGTCATATGTCAAGTACCGGGTTTTCCCAAGCTTCGAACAATTCATCCAACAAAGGCTCCATGAACACACCCATATTGTTCCCCGGGTGTCCAGGAATTATTAGCGACAAGAATACGTTCTTAGGGTCAAACATAACACCGGGAGGGAGATTGAGGGGGATCACGAACACATGCCAACAAGTGTACGGGGCCGCCATCATTCCATACGGGTTGAACCCATCTGTCGCCAGCGCCACACGTACATTTCGAGCCTCCATAGCTTTGCCAGGATGCATGGCATCGAAGTGCTTCCATGCTTCACCATCCGATGGGTGTACCATCTTGTCAGGATTGTATCTTTTGCCATTCTTGTGCCATGTCATCTGTTTTCGCAGAGTCCTCTGTCATGTACAGTCGTTGGATCCTAGGTATGAAAGGAAGGTACCGTAGGACCATCTCGGGGATATTAAGTTGTTCCTTCTTGCCATCTCCATGGTCTACCTCCACATACCTAGAGGCTTTGCACTTTGGACAGTGTGTTGCTTTCTCGTGATCTTTCCTGAATAGGACGCACCCTTTTGGACAAGCATGGATCTGCTCATACTGGCATCTTAAGTGCACGAAGAAGTTTCTGTGACTCGTACGTGTTCTTCGGCAGAATGTGACCCTCCGGCAACAGGGTGCCCAAAATTGCCAACATGTCCATCGAAGGCGTCTCGACTCAAGCTATACTGGGACTTGAACCCCATTAGGCGTCCAATGGCATCCAGTTGTGAAACCATTGTCCTTTCATGAAGGGGCTTCTGTGCCGAAGACATCATGTCGTAGAACGCCTTTGCGGTGTCCTCTGGCTCCTCCAATCCTTCACCGAATTGAGCCTCTTGAAAGTCTCCCATCATGTCTGCTACCCCGGCATCTCCATCATACTCCTCGAGATGTTGTCTCACCACCTCCTCTCTAATCCGATCGGCTTCACCATGGTGGACCCAACAAGTATAGTTTTCAACGAATCCGTACTTGTAAAGATCTACCCCCACGTTATTCTTATATTTTCTTTTCTTGTTCCCACATTTGCTGCAGGGACACGGCATCCGACTCGACCCTTTAGCAGCCGGACCAAACGCATGCTCTAAGAAAGCATTGGTCTTAGTAACCCATTATGTGCTCTTACTTGCGTGGCCCGTGTACATCCAGTCACGGTTATCCATCCTCTGGCATATACATATGTAAGCGAGTAATAAAACCAGCAATTGCATCTACACAGACATTCCTACCATCTAATAGGAGAAGGATAGGTCCTAATCCCACCCGAGGATGCGCAGATGGGTTAGTTTCCATGTTCTACTCCTACCCGAGACAGAATTTCGGCAGCACCTCCTCGCTGTTCTCCCGATACACTGTCCTGGCAGGGAGAGTGTGTATCCGGAGAACAACGAGGAGGTGGTGCCGAAACTCTGACTCTGACAGGAGCAGAACATGGAAACTAGCTCATCTACGCATCCGCGGGCTGTCCAAAATACGTGGACAATTCGAAAGAGATACGGTCGCAGATATGCAAAGGACTGAATATCTAAGACTGTATCTCTTTCGAACGGGAGACGTCTAACTAGGTTACGCGACTAAAGATCAGATACCTAAGGATACAGGATAGAGGGGTTATACCTAAGGTGTCCGGTGAGGTCAGGGTAGCGGGGCAGTGGTGAGTCGGGGCAGTGGCGAGACGACGCGGTGCAGGCAGACCCGCAACGCCGACGAAGACGATCGGGGTCGCCGAGTCCCTCCGACGGGTCCTCCTCCTGCCAAAAAAAATCATATGGTTAGTCTCGACCGAAAATTTCGGCAGCACCTCCCCTACACGGGGAGGTTCCCAAAACCTGCATAAAACGTCGGCACGAAGGCCGACAACCACATGTATGCCAGACATAGTCACGAAGGCCAACAATCACAATAGTACCAAGATGAGCCATATACTTTACTACTTGCACTAACACTACTACTAACACTAACACTACTACTAACACTAACACTAACACTAACACTAACACTAACACTAACAACTACTACTAACTACTAACTACTAACTATTTACTAACTACGTAGGGCATACCTTCGCGACGAGAATAGCAAGAACGAGCTTCGGCGACGGCCACGGGGACGACCGAAGCGGCTTGACGACGAGGCCACTATTCTCCTCCTTGTCCTCCTCTCTTCTCCACTCCTCCTCTTCTTCCTCCTCCTCTACCTCCTCCTCCTCCTCTCTCCTCTCCTCCTCCTTCTTCCTCTCCTCCTCCACCTTCTCCTCTCCTCTCCTCCTCCTCTCCTCCTCTCCTCGGCACGGCGGGCCCGGGGCCGAGGGGCACGGCCCGGGGCGCGGCGCGGCGGGGCCGGGGGCGCGGGCCGGCGGGGCCGGAGGCAGCCGGGGGCGGGGGGCGCGGCCGGGGCGGGCGGCGCGGCGGGGCAGGGCGGTGCGGCGCGGCGCGGCGGGGCGGGGCCGGGGGCGCGGCGCGGCGGGGCGGGGCGGGGCCGGGGGCGCGGGGCGGGGCCGGGGGCGCGCGGCGGGCAGCGGCGCGCGGCTGCGAGTGTGTGTGTGCGTGTGCGGGTGCGTGTGCGCGTGTGGGTGGCCGAAAGGCCGTTTTGTATTTTTTTTAATTTCGAACGTCTTTTGCCGAGTGCCAGAATCTGCTGGCACTCGGCGAAGATCCTCTCTTTTGCCGAGTGCCAGCCGATCTGGCACTCGGCAAAGAGGGCCACGTGGCAGATACACAGCGGCCAGCAGGCCACTCTTCGCCGAGTGCCAGCTGGCACGGCACTCGGCAAAGATGCTCTTTGCCGAGTGTCAGCGCTGACACTCAGCAAAGGTTTTATTTTTTTTTTTGAAATTTTGACACCAAATTTTTTGTGGGTCATCCCCACACTACCACTGTCAATATGTTCAAATTTGACAGTTTTTCAAAAAATTTTGTTATATTTTTTGACTTTCTTTCGTTTTCTTGAATTTCCCGAAAGACGCAAGTTTGAACTGCAGGTGCATCGAATAATGGATTTTCATGATTTAAAAAATGTTATTCTTGTTTTTAACCGTATGTTGAGGCCAAATCCAAAAACTAACCCTAGGTTTCGATCAACGTGATATCACATGTTGAGATGTGCAGGTTTGTAAGCATCGTACGTGACAACTTGCTCGAAACTTTCTCAAATTTTTTTCTCGACATACGCATATGATGTAACAACATCTCGCCGAGTTTCACGATTTTTGGAATTCATTTGCATTTTCTATAATTAAAAAACCGCCCGCACGTAATTTGGAGGCGTTGCCCCGTGAGCACGTTGATCGAAACATCAAGTC
This sequence comes from Coix lacryma-jobi var. lacryma-jobi, assembly GCA_009763385.1. Lineage (NCBI taxonomy): Eukaryota > Viridiplantae > Streptophyta > Magnoliopsida > Poales > Poaceae > Coix > Coix lacryma-jobi. The sequence goes on from CM019824.1 coordinate 9,660,365, forward strand.
AGGTTTTGGATTTCGCCTCAACATACGGTTAAGAACAAGAATAACATTTTTTAAATCATGAAAATCCACTATGCGATGCACCCGCAGTTCAAACTTGCGTATTCCGGGAAAATTCAAGAAAAAGAAATAAAGTCAAAAAAAAATAACGAAAAGTTTTGAAAAACTGTCAAATTTGAACATGTTGGCCATAGTACTGTGGGGATGATCCACAAAAAAATCGGTGTCCAAAATCCAAAAAAAAAAACTTTGCCGAGTGTCACATGGACTGACACTCGGCAAAGAGGGGATCTTCGCCGAGTGCTAGCCACGTGGCACTCGGCAAAGAACAGCCCACGTGCTTTGCCGAGTGCCACGTGGCTGGCACTCGACGAAGATCCCCTCTTTGCCGAGTGTCAGACACGTGGCACTCGGCAACGAACAGTGCACGTGTCAAACAACGGGGCCACACGCTTTGCCGAGTGCCACGTGTCTGACACTCGGCAAAGAGGGGATCTTCGCCGAGTGCCAGACGGCGAGCACTCGGCAAATCTAACGGGCTTGGATGCCGTCTGGTCCGCGACACTTTGCCGAGTGCTCGTGTTTGCCGATTGTGCGGCACTCGGCAAAGAGGTCACTTCGCCGAGTGCTTTTCGTTGCCGAGTGTTGGGCGCTCGGCAAAGAAGTCTTTACCTTGTGCGCAGTCTTCGCCGAGTGCCATATTTCCGGCACTCGGCAAAGAGGCTGTTTGCCGAGTGCCCGAAATTTGGCACTCGGCAAACTGGCCGGCACTCGGCGAAGATCGCGTTTCCTGTTGTGACTACCATGTACGGGCCCAAGCACGGAGGCTCTTGGCCTGAGAGGCACGACGCGACGGTGGGAGGTGGAAGAGTTTTCTTATGGCGGGGCAAGTTTTCTTATATGGTGGACAGAGAATTCTTGTAACATTCAATTGCATGTACAAAATTCTCATTGCACATCTATCGATCCTTAGAGATCGAAGCTCTCCTCATGTTCCTGTTGCGGCATTGTATGGTCAATGAGAAACGGAGGATATGCATGGCACCGACGTGTCTGGTGCTCATGTAGTGTTGGCCACCACAACAAAAGCACAGAATGCGTTTCCCTAGATGTGAGTTCTATGAACCGTTTTGTGGCTGCCTCTGCTCTTTACCGCCTCATGCGGTCACTCCACTATGAAACCTTGATATTAGATAGGTTTAATGTCGTAGGGGTTAATGAAGGGACTGACGGATAGATTGAGGATTGTTCCTACTATGAGGACTCGTTTATCAGATTAACTAGAGGAATTTCCCACACGTTGTAGCGGAAATTTATTTTGTGATGATTTGGATAAATTTCGTATACCAATACTACTGGAGAACGGGCCTTTAGCCCCGGGCCATTTTGGCCTTTAGCCCCGAGCATGGAGCCGGGGCTAAGGAATCGGGACTAAAGGCCCGACCTTTAGCCCCGGTTCCCCGCCCCGGGGTTAAAGGGGGACCTTTAGCCCCGTTGGTAATACAACCGGGACTAAAGAGGTCTCCAGCCGAGCCACGGTGGCTGGCTTCTTTAGTCCCGGTTGGTATTACCAACCGGGGCTAAAGAGGCCGCTGTTTTTTTTCTTTTTCTTTTCTTTTCTTTTTAATTGGTTATTGTTTTTTTTGGTTTCAATTACATTAGGTTTTCTAATACGTATTCTTCGCTGCTAATATATTCCATTAGGCCGGTTTCAAATACGTATTCTTCGCTGCTAATAAATATATATATAACACATAAATTTACAATTACACGCAAATGAAATATGAACTATATACATATATATTATAGAGCTATCTATACATATATACATAAAATATACAACATTATCCATCATGCATCCTTAACTTGATATTTACAACACAAATATTGTCCTGACTTAGAGGTCATACAAGTGTTCATCTTGGTTTGGCTTCATTGGTTCGTCTTTGTTAAACCAATACTCGGTGCCAGACTTAAGGACATGGTCATTAAGGAAGCCCGCGATGGTCTCTTGAATTGCTTTGAGGCGACCTTATCCATCACCTGGTTCTTCAACCATGTCTCCTTCAATTTGGATTAAAAGAAAAAGAAAGTATTAACATACATAATATTTATGTAAAAGCAACAAAAAATGAAATAAATTTATTTACATGTTACGTACTTGCTGACTCTGTAGAGGAGTTCTTTTTTCATACACCGTCAGGAACTCACAAACATAGTACGCACATAAATTGTTTCCCGGTGACTGCCGTAGAACCCACTGTACAAGATATAAAAGATTACTCTCGGTTGAGCGTGCGTCTGCTGAGTGATGCTAATTAAGGTAAAGAGGCAGGGAGGTAGTACAACTTACATTTAGTAGTAGAGGATCAGGAAGTTGCGCTTTCAGATCCGGACGGTGTTTCTGAACAAACCAAGCCCAAACCCTGCACAATATATATAATTGGATCAGTACTTAACTATTGCAGAGTTAAAGAGCAGGAATCAATATTTAAAGATCACATTTACCCTCGGATAATATCTATCATATCTTGGTAATCTTCTTGTGGTTTTCTCAGAGAGTCATAGATTAGCAAACGACTCTCGTGGAGATCGATCACAATTAGTATCCAGTGAAAACTGCATTTATATTTATATAGTCAACACATATATCTTTATGTCAACCTATAATAAAATGTGCATATGATAACAAAACTCACCTAAAGTTGTAGGGGAATAGTATATATCTTTTGTCCCTTTGGTTTACGAAGAACCTCCGCAAATTCCTCTCTGTTTGAGTTTTCCATACATCCGAGGGAGTATTGCTTGGGTGCTTGAAGACGATATATGGATCGATGAAACCAATCTCCTTGTCATTTTTACGCCTTAGTTGTCTCATCATGTTTCTGCACATGTTTACAAACGCTTGCTAGTGTGAGGATAATTACTTATACATATACATAAGCTAAAGTGAGATTATTAAAAGAAACAATAACTTACAGGCAAAAGCAGCTGACGAGAGATTTGTCAAGAGCGTCCATGTGGCAGAGCTGATGTAACTCATTAAACTGAACATATATGACGTCATCACCACGAAAGTAATCATGGTCTCTAATTCTGACGCAAATGTAGTCATCAGCTTTTCCACACACGTCGTAAGGTACCACTGATTTAGCAAGTGCATTTGTGTACCAAGATCCCTCAGGGCCGCTGGGTTGTATAGACTTTGACCATATACATATGCCCTCTGCCATTTATCAACAACTGCAGCACTTTTGATGTGCCTGCTTCTCCGAGTATGTTTTCCACATTTAAACCAGTTTCCTCCAAAAATTTGAGCAGATGCTCAGGATCAACGTCTCCATATGCTTGTTGTATGACGTCCATGTTTGAACCGTATTCATTCCCAACAACTAGATCCGCACTGATTGCTGCTTTTGTTCCCCGAGCTGTGGGACACCCTTTCCTGCTCTCTTCTTTGTCTTCTTGGCCTCCTCAAGTGATTTGCTGAGCGTGCGATCATAGTCTGATTTTGGCGAAGCCTTACGGGCAGCACGTACCTTTTTTTGGTGAGCGTCCACAGTTTGCCTTAGTTTTTCAGGACGAACAAAAAGGTACGGCTTCTCCGGGTTTCGCTTTGCTCGACCACTAGCAATGGCAGCGTCGAAGAACTTGTTCAAGTCTTTTTGCACTGCAACTTCAGTCTCCTCCTCGGTCATGTCATATGCAAGTTTTGTCATCTTGGGAGCTGGTTTTCTCACAGAGGCTGTCTTCTTCGGAGGTGGTGGGGCTGACGCCTTTGTTTGTGTGACAGCCTCTTCTTTGTTGGCGGTGGAGGTGTTGGAACCCGCCGTGGAGATGGGGCAGGTGGCGGTGTCGGAGCCCTTTAGAGGAGATGGTGGGGCCGGTGGCGGTGTTGGATCACGCCGTGGGGGAGATGGGGCCGGTGGCGGTGTTGGATCCCGTCGTGGAGGAGATGGGGCAGGTGGCGGCGGTGTTGGATCACGCCGTGGGGGAGATGGGGCCGTTGGCGGTGTTGGATCCCGTCGTGGAGGAGATGGGGCCAGTGGCGGTGATGGATCCCGTCGTGTTTGATCTTGATCATCATCGCCCGCAACACTGTGATCATGTGGTGAATGCATAATTGGACTTAGGTTGGGGGATGTCCTGCTGCGAAAACAACATGGTATGAGTATCCATTTATACTATTAGCTCACCAATACTATTAACTTTCATTCACTAATTTCATACACACCTAGGGTTAGGTTTGTTGAGGAGGAGGAGGTGATGCGCCAGGAATTATGATATAGCGCTTGCGCCAACATATGAATGTCTTCTCCGCTTCTCCTAATGTCTTCTCGCCATCACCTCCTTCAATGTCAAGTACGACATTGTCGTAACCTTTCACCACCCTATCCACCGAGACGCTAGCATATCCAGGAGGTATTATTGCCCCATGACATCTTGGTGTGTTTGTAGGATCGATAGGAGATACAACACCTATAGCCACCATGACTGTGGCATTCCCCTGGAATATGCAGTTCACATGTCGTGAGAGGCTCGGTGATGTCGTCCCACGGGAAGCGCAGTGCTGCGTCTGGGACCTCTGTGGAAGCGCAACTGCTTTTCATTTGATCAGGGGGCTGATGTTGACTCCCGGCTCTGATGCAGATTGCCTTTGCATCGAACTTACTGCTAACTGCACTTGCCTTTTTATTCCTCGTTCATTTTGCCTTCAAGTGCTTTTTCTCGCTCAACTGCTTCAAGAGCCGCGGCCTGTGACTGAAGAACCATTTCCTCTAACCTTTGCAACCGCTGTGCCTCCTCCTCCTTCTTTCTCGCGCGGCTTCTATAGGTCTCTATGTCCCGAGGGAAGGCATGCTCCCACGACACCTCCCCATAGCCTCTGGTTCTCCCACCATGTTCAAGATTCTCCAGGGCGTATGTCAGCTCGTCCTTGTCTCTGTTCGGCTGCCACCTGCCACTGGCAGCCATTTCTCTAGCATAAGCAAATCTTTCTGCTGCTCTATGGAGTTTTTCGCCATACTGTATCCTTCCTGTCTGTAGGTCCAGGCTTCCTCCATGACCAAAAAACCAATACTTGGCGCGCTCAGGCCAGTTTATCGATTCTGGTTCAATGCCCTTGGCTAGCAACTCTCGTTCCATTCTTTCCCATTTAGGAATGGCACTCTTGTAGCCACCTGATCCCAAGTGATGGTGGTATTGTTTTGTCGGGCATTCTGTTGGTTCCTTCTGACCCGTGCCTCGCCCTCTTCTGATTTCTTGAATTCTACAAACTCATCCCAAAATGGCCTCAACTTGACGTAGGCCTTAGTGTTGAAATCCGGAGTTAGGTCGTTCTTGATAAATTTGTTGTATAAGGTCTTCTTCCAGCCCTGGAATAGTGTTGCCATTTTCTTCATAGCCCAGTCCCGAACTCTTGCCTTCAAATTTATATCTTCTGTTTCAAGTGTGAAATGTGCAAGGACATCTTGCCAAACCAGTTCCTTATCAAGATCAGAGACAAAACTTATATGAGGAGCACTTGTCTTTTTCTTCCATTCACGAGCACTGATCGGGATCTTATCCCTTACAAGGTACCCACAGTGGCCAACAAATTTCTGTGCATGTTCTCCAAGTACTTGGCCTGTTTCCTCGTTGAATTCTGAGATAATGTACCGGCCATCCAACGGCTTCTTCGGACCTCGTACGTCCTACTCTTCCCGGTAGTCGTTGTCGATCCGGAGGGCTACGTATGTAGGAACAGTAGATTATAAATACATTTATAAATTGTTTAGAATTTCATGTGCACATAGAGATTATTGTAGGTATATACCTCGCCAGTATTTTCTTGCATTATTTCTTCATAATCGGCAAAGTATTGACTGCCGTCATCTACTTCTTGATTATTGTTATCGTCACCTGCTAAATCTTGATTAGCGCCGCTGTTGATTAATTCGTACATTTCCTCCTCCATGTTGTCAACTGGGTCGGCCATTTCTGCGAATAACATGGAGGATATAATAAACCATATTCTGCAAATAACACCATATTCATTTATTCAACACCATGTTTAGGGTTTAGGGTTTCGGGTTTGGGTTTCGGGTTTCGGGTTTAGGGTTTAGTTTCGGGTTTAGGTTTCGGGTTGGGGTTTCGGGTTTCGGTTAGGGTTTAGGGTTTGGGTTTAGGGTTTAGGTTTAGGTTTTGGGTTTAGGTTTCGGGTTTGGGTTTTAGGGTTTAGGGTTTCGGGTTAGGGTTTAGTTTTAGGGTTTAGGTTTTTTAGGGTTTCGGGTTTGGGGTTAGGTTTAGGGTTTCGGGTTTCGGGTTCGGTTTAGGTTTAGGGTTTAGGTTCGGGTTTCAGGTTTAGGGTTTAGTGTTTAGTTTTGGTTTAGGGTTCGGTTCGTTTTAGTTTAGTTTTGGGTTTAGGTTTCGGTTTCGGGTTAGGGTTTCGGGTTTAGGGGTTTCGGGTTTCGGGTTTAGGGTTTAGGGTTTAGTGTTTAGGTCGGGTTCGGGTTTAGGTTGTTTCGGGTTTAGGGTTTCGGGTTTGGGGTTTCGGGTTTCGGGTTTCGGGTTTAGGTTAGGGTTTAGGGTTAGGTTTCGGGTTTCGGGTTCGGTTTCGGGTTTAGGGTTTAGGGTTAGTGTTTAGGTTTCGTTTAGGGTTTCGGGTTTCGGGTTTAGGGTTTAGGTTTCGGTTTAGGTTTCGGGTTTGGGGTTCGGGTTTCGGGTTTAGGGTTTAGGGTTAGTGTTTAGGTTTCGGGTTTAGGTTAGGTTTCGGTTTCGGTTTCGGTTAGGGTTTAGGTTTCGGTTTGGTTTCGGGTTTAGGGTTTAGTTTTAGTTTCGGGTTTAGGGTTTCGTGTTTCGGGTTTGTGTTTAGGTTTTGGGTTTAGGGTTTTGGTTTGGGTTTCGGGTTTCGGGTTTAGGTTTAGGGTTTAGTGTTAGGTTTAGGTTAGGGTTTAGGGTTTAGGGTTTCGGGTTTAGGGTTTAGGGTTTGGTTTAGGGTTTAGGGGTTTCGTGTTCGTTTCGGGTTTGGTTTAGGTTTAGGGTTTAGGGTTTAGGTTTCGGGTTTAGGGTTTCGGGTTTCGGGTTTAGTGTTTAGGTTTCCGATTCGGGTTTCGGTTTGTTAGGGTTTCGGTTTTGTTTAGGGTTTCGGGTTTGGTTTAGGTTTCGGGTCTAGGTTTTGACAACATTAAAAATAACATATCCAAAGATTATATTCGTAAACATACCAACCGATTGATCCAAAAACATATCCAAGTGATTATTCCAAAACATATCCAAGTGATTATTCCATAAACATATCCAAGTGATTATTTCATAAACATATACACGACCGATATAAATAAATGTTTACATATCTAAAGACCAAATTATCTAAGTGATTATTCCTCCTCCATCTAACACAAAGGACACACCGTTGATGAGAGGACGACGACGGACGACGGCGAGGATGATGTCGCGGTGAGGACGACAACGGACGACGACGAAGATCACGTTGCGGTGAGGATCACACGGTGAGGATGACGGCGGACGGCGCGGTCAACGCGACCAATCTCTTTTTATCTACATGTGTAAACATAATATTTTGTTAGGGTAAAAACTATTTTCTATTTTCAATTCATATGGATTTCTATTTTCTTTTTCCTTACACACAGTGCACCACACTTTACACACTGCACACACACACACATGCACACAGTGCACACACACGCACACGCACAAACACTTCACACACACGCACGCGCGGTGGCACTCCTCACCGGCAGCGCGAGGACGAGGCACACGGCCGGAGCGGCCGCGAGACGACGGCGAGGACGAGACACGACGGCACAAGGGAGCAACGGCCGGCGCGACGGCGAGGATGTCGCGACGGCGGCGCGCGGCAAAAGCGAGCTCGACGGCAGAGGGCGCCGCGAACGACGGCGAGGGAGGCCGAGGGACCGCGCGGACGACGGCGAGGGCCGGAGCTCTCTGAGGCCGATGGCGGCGGCGACACGAGGGAGGCCGAGGCGCCGCGCGCCGGCGAAGGGAGGCCGAGGGCACCGCGGAGGACGGCGAGGGAGGCCGAGGGCACCGAGGACGACGGCGAGCGGAGGACGAGACGGCGGCGAAGACGGAGGCGGCGGCGAAACTCTGACGTCGATCTGAGGAAGGAGGAGGGCCCTGTGCCCTATATACGCGGGGCACCTTTAGTCCCGGGCGGTGGCACCACCCGGGACTAAAAGACCTTTAGTCCCGGGGCGTAAGCCCGCCCGGGGCTAAAGGGGTGGACCTTTAGCCCCGGGCGGGCTTACGCCCCGGGACTAAAGGATCCTTTAGTCCCGGGTGGTGCCACGGCCCGGGACTAAAGGGGTTTCTCCCGCCTTTGTTTTGGGTTTTCTGTATTTTGGTTTTGGTTTTGAATTAAGTTTTGGCTATATTAATATGTTGTAATACTTGTTAATTGCATAGTAAATTCAATATTAGGCATAAAATTACTTAAAAATAACAGTTGTATTTCCTTTTACCTTATTGTGTAGTAGAACATTTTGTAACATAAATTCTTTTCTTTTCTTATAATAACGAATATAAATGTAAATAACAATTCATATTTTGTTAATGCAAAAATATAATGTTAAATTTAAATATCTAAAACAACTGGTTCTCGATAGGAAAATTGTTTTTTGCATTATCTGAACGTTAAATTTTGGGTTGTTCATCTTTCATTCATTGTCCAAATACACGGTAGAGAAATTCACTGTTAAATTGCAATATAATTTAAAAAGATAAAACATCAACGAACCATGACTATCCATAATCATTATTAATTACACAAAAACTGTAATACATAATATTAGTTAAAACATCACTATATATCAAGCGGGTACACTGGTGATCTTCTTCTTGACGTATGTCCCTTGGTTATGATCATGTCGTAACCATGGAGTCTCCTCAGCATTTAGCAGGATGCTTGGGTCTTTGGTCACACTGAAGGGCGGTATTCGGTCATCCCTTTCATAATCTTCTGACATGTCTGACTTGTCCTCAATTCCCACGATGTTTCTTCTTCCTGAAAGAACTATGTGGCGTTTTGGCTCTTTGGTTGATTTTTCATCATTTTTCCCTCTCTTGGGTTTTGTAGACATGTCTTTCACGTAGAACACCTGATTCACATCAGCAGCAAGGACGAATGGTTCACCTTTGTATCCAATATTGTTGAGATCCACTGTTGTCATTCCATACTCCTTGTCAACTGTTACTCCGCCTCCGGTCGTCTTGACCCATTGGCATCGAAACAAAGGGACTGTAAAATTAGGTCCGTAGTCTAGTTCCCAAATCTCCTCTATGCGGCCGTAATATGTTTGTCTATTCCCATTTGGGTCTGTGGCATCTACGCGAACACCACTGTTTTGGTTTGTGCTCCTTTTATCTTGGGCAATGGTGTAAAATGTGTTTCCATTTATCTCATATCCTTTGTACGTGAGGATGTGCCATGATGGTTGCCTAGCCAACAAATATAGTTGCTCATCAATATTGTTATCACCCAGACATTCTTTTCGCAACCAAGTGCTAAAAGTATTCATGTGCTCACGTGTAATCCAAACTTCATTCTTCCCAGGAAATTGGGATCGTAGGAACTCCTTGTGTACCTCGATATATGGATCCACCCTGATGAGTTTTGAAGAACTGTGTAGTGCGCTTTATTAAATAATCGTTCCCCGTACCGATATATGTTTTCTTCCCTAGTGTCCCCTTTCCACACAGCCTCCCCTCGTGTCGTGATTCAGGAACACCAATCGGGTCAAGGTCAGGATAAAGTCAACACAGAACTCTATGACCTCCTCTGTCCCATAGCCCTTGGCGATGCTTCCTTCTGGCCGAGCACGTTGGTGAACATATTTTTTTCAGTACTCCCATGAACCTCTCGAAGGGGAACATGTTGTGTAGGAACACAGGACCGAGAATATGAATCTCCTTGACCAGGTGAACTAGGAGGTGTGTCATGATATTAAAGAAGGATGGAGGGAACACCAACTCAAAGCTCACAAGACATTGAACCACATCATTCTGTAGAGTAGCTAGTTCTAGTGGATTAATTGCCTTCTGAGAAATTGCATTGAGGAATGCACATAGCTTCACAGTGGCCAGACGTACATGTGGAGGTAGAATTCCTCTTAAAGCAACCGGAAGCAATTGCGTCATAAGCACGTGGCAGTCATGCGACTTTAAGTTTAGGAATTTCTTCTCTTGCATATTTATTATTCCCTTTATATTGGAGGAGAATCCAGATGGGACCTTGATGCTGTTTAGGCATTCAAACATGATTTCCTTCTCTTCATTGCTAAGTATAGCTAGCAGGTCTTAAGTAATGGCGTCCATCATCTGTCTTCTCTGGATGTAGGTTGTCTCGTTCTTTCATGCGCTGCAAGTCTTGTCGTGCTTCAAGTGTATCCTTAGACTTTCCATACACACCCACCATGAATCCTAGAATGTTGACACAAAGATTCTTTGTCAGGTGCATCACGTCGATCGCGTGGGGACCTCTAGTACATGGCAATAGGGTAGCTCCCAAAAATGATTTCTTCTTCCACATGGGTGCGTGTCCCGAAGCGTCTTTTGGAACAGGTTCACTGCCCGTTCCCTTTCCAAAGACTACTTTCACATCCTTGATCATCTCAAGTATATTCTCCCAGTTCTGTTGCGAGGCTTGCTCCGGTGGTCGTCTCACCTTTAAAATGTTTGCCTTTCTTTCTAACCTGGTGATTCACGGAAAGAAATCGACGATGGTCAAGGTACACTACCTTCTACATTTTTTCAAATATTACTATCCATGTCATCAAAACAATGTATGCATGCATTATATCCCTTGTTGTCTGTCCTGAAAGATTACTTAGAGCAGGGCCAACATTGATTGTTACGAACAACAATGCTCGCAGGTCAAAGTGTTCCTGTTTGTAATTATCCCACACACATACACCTGATTTACTACATAAAAGTAGGAGTTCCTCAACTAATGGCCTCAGGTAGACATCGATGTCGTTGTCAGGTTGTCTCGGGCCTTGGATGAGCACTGGCATCATAATGAACTTCCGCTTCATGCATAACCATGGAGGAAGGTTGTAGATACATAGAGTAACAGGCCACGTGCTATGACTACTGCTCTGTTCCCATAAGGATTCATCCGTCCGTACTTAAAGCAAACCTTAAGTTTCTAGCGTCTTTTGCAAATTCCGGAATTCTCTGTCTATTGCTCTCCACTGGGACCATCAGCAGGGTGTCTCAACATGTTGTCTACCTTACGGTCTTCTTTGTACCATCGCACCAACTTTGCATGGTCCTTGTTTTGAACAGACGTTTCAGGCGTGGTATTATAGGAGCGTACCACATAACCTTGGCAGGAATTTTCTTCCGGGGAGTTCTTCACCCTCAACATCGCCAGGGTCATCTCGCCTGATCTTATATCGTGACGCGTTACATACAGGGCATTCATCTAAATTCTCGTATTCCTTGCCACGGTACAGGATGCAGTCATTAGGACATGCATGTATCTCTGGATTTCTAAACCCAAAGGACAGACGACTTGTTTTGCTTCGTACGTAGTGGCGGGCAATTCGTTAGGTTTTCGGAAGCATCTTGTGTTTATAATCTTCAATAATTATCCAAATGCCTTGTCAGATACACCATTTTCTGTCTTCCATTGTAGCAACTCAAGTGTTGTACCCAACTTTTTTTGTCCATCTGCAGCAGACGGGTATAGTAATTTCCTGTGATCCTCTAGCATACAGTCAAATTAGTCTTCTCCTTTTCACTTTCGCAATCTCTTGGTGCATCACGAATGACATCACCAAGAGCATCATCTTCAGCGAGTGTGTCTTCTGCACTTGCCTCTTCTTCACCTTTCCCCATTGCAGTATCACCAAAGTCACCGTATTGAGCAATAATGTCATCGTCAGGGTCCAATTGTTCTTCTTCACCTTCTTCCATCATAACCCAGTTTCTCCATGCTTCGTCCAACAACTATAGTTTGGCATGAAACCCGACTTGAACAAGTGTGAGTGAAGACTCCTTGAGCTAGAATATTCCGTTGAATTATTACAAGGGCACATGGGCAGCACATAAAACCATTCCGCTTGTTGCTCGGCCACTCTTAAAAAATAATGCACGCCATCAATGAACTCTTTGAGCGACGATCGGCATTGTACATCCAGTGACGTGTCACCGTCTGCATTATATGACATATCACATAATATATCTCTCATCTTATAAACAAATGAAATTATAAAATGAAATATAACATGATTATATCTCTCATCTTATCAGCAAATTTAATTCTAGCTAGCTCAAATTTATAAAAAGTTCATTACACCCAAATGTAAGAATCACTGGTGGCATAAAAGTAGTAGCAGTTGAACTTGTATAATTAATTATTACATCAAGATAACAGTGCAGCCTAATCCACTTGGCCAAAACCAAAAGCAACTAACAACACCTGCACATTTTTCCCACATCACAGTCCAACAAGATGGACTGGCTGCCACTCCAACCTGATAGGAAGGTAAGGTAGGGTAGGTGCAGTAGGAATTGAGTTGATTCTTGAGTTGAAAGCCTCTAGAGCTGCAGAAGCTTCCTCAAAAGACTTGTACTTTTTATGCACAACTCTCTTAACTTTGAGGACATACTGACTGCACTCGGCCCAGCTGGTGTAAATACCTGGCTTGGTGCCCTCGAAAATAACATACCAAGCAGACATCCTGCTGTATTTTGTAAACTAAAGTATTATATATTTCTAATTTCTGTAAACAAATGATTTAACTGATCTCTACTTCTCCAAAAAAATTAAAATAAACTAATTAAACCGGTCACATTTTGTAAACTAAAGTATTATATATTTCTAATTTCTGTTTTTCCAAAATAATATATAAACTAATTAACCGGTCACATTTTGTAAACTAAAGTATTATATATTTCTAATTTTTTTTTTGAGGCGATATATTTCTAATTTCTGTACTAATGATTTAACTGATCTCTATTTCTCAAAAAAAAAAAACTAATTAAACCAGTCACATTTTGTAAACAAAAGTATTATATATTCTATTTTTGTCAACAAATGATTTAAATGATCTCTGTTTCTCTAAAAGATTAAAATAAACTAATTAAACTATCAAGTCAATAAACTCAAAATAGCTACAAAAAATGAAAAACTTAAGCTAGTAACCTTTCAAGGAGTCGATGGCGGTGTAGATGTAATGAAATAAATCAATCGTCGGAGATGTGTTAACAAACAAAAATCACCGGAGAAGAGAGCAAACAAGCAAGCAAGTGACTGGAATGAAGAAAAAATGAAGACAGGAGCTCGGGCACGGCTTGAGGATGGGTGGAAGAACAGTTCAAATATAGGGAGGGACATTTAGCTCTGGTCCTTATTCCCAGCGGGGCTAAATGTTGGCATTTAGCCCCGGCTGGGTACACCAACCGGGGCAAAACTTTTAGTCCCGGTTGGTGTTACCAACCGGGGCTAAAGATGCCAACATTTAGCCCCGGCTGGATACACCAACCGGGGCAAAACCTTTAGTCCCGGTTGGTGTTACCAACCGGGGCTAAAGACGGCCTGTAGCCCCGGTTGGTAACACCAACCGGGACTAAACGCCCCTCTGACAATTGAGCCGTTGGGCTGGGGAACTTTAGCCCCGGTTACCAACCGGGGCTAAAGACCTTTCTAGTCCCGGGCGCAAATTTTTCCGTGACTAATGCTGATTTTGCAAATTGTCCAAAGGCCTGTTCTCTAGTAGTGCAAGAGATAAATAATTATAAGTTAGTGTTAGTGGGTGACGTGGTACGTCGATATGGATCGACAACTAAATGCATGTCAGTGAATAATGTGTTTTGCCGGCACATATAGATCATAATTGCAATTGCTAGTTGACCATAAATACATCCGATAGTGGTCTGATGAGGTGAATAACTTGCATGTTGAGAGAAATAACTAGTGTGACCACAAATGCATCTGAAAGTGGGCTGATGGATAACTTGTATGTTGAAAGAAAAATGCTAGCTGTAAGGTTTTGCTTTATAAGAGTTATAAATTCTGGGATATGTCTCTATACCAAGGTTTTTAAGCTAAGATACGCAACTTCTAGTTTGCACTTTTAATTTGCTCTAACTTCGTCACCGACGATGCCTCTGTGCAGCTGTAAACAGTGTCATGGCCGCCACTGCCGAGCTTGCGGGGTCTCGTCGAAATAGTCAATTGCCTTCTCGATCGAGCATATAGCCAAGCCGAAGACCACCCTTTCGGTCCACGAGTTATTGTAGCAACGATCCTCGGTTCCATCTAAAGAATAGACCGGAGGGCAGCAGGAGAGGAGAGACCAGAGATGATGTGCCTTGAGCTACGCTATAGTCAGGTAGAAGACGAGAAGAGATGGCACTGCTAGGAGTCTAGCTAGGACGCAGCCACGCACACCTCCTATCGCTACTAACAAACCTTGAACAAAAGTTGCTTCCATGAGCATTCGTTGTGCAAGAAAAAGCATTCGTCGTCGTCGGATCCGTTCGCCGGGCATCTCGCGGCGCCGACGATCTCCCAGTCCAGCACGCCGCACTCTACGGCCGGTCGACGCCAGACACGATGCGAAGCCCAGTCACAACGCGGCCCAGTTTCACTCCCATCGTCTACTCGGGCTGCCCGATCGATCCCGGATCCCGCCCGCTGGCCGCAGCTGTCGCGTTTGCGTTTGCGTTTGCGTTTGTTGGAAGAAAAAGGCGAAGCATTAGCACCACATCGCCCACCGAGAGCAAAGCGCGCTGCGGGAGAGCCACAAAACAAGGGCCACGACACCAACGAGAATCATACCTTTCTCGGCCTTTTGGCTAAGATCAAGTGTAGTATCTGTTCTTATCAGTTTAATATCTGGTACGTGGGCCATGTGCCCATTTCAGTATTAACTATTTTTTGTGGGGGAGGGCATGCTACAGTGGCTTGCCATTGGGCCCTCGAGCGTTGCCCAGCCCTTGCACTACTGGCTGGGCCCGGCGCGCCCCAACAAAGCAAAAATAATTTTTTAACTCTATCTGACCTGAGTTTGCACTTTGCTTTACGCCAATCCTGGGCTTCTCAAATTTGCGCCATTAAATCGATTCCTTAGTTACCTGATTTTGGACTGGGCCGATTTAAACTCTTAGTCGAATTTGGGTCGTCAATTGGTCCAGGACGACAGCGGGAAGTTAGAGCCCAGTTGTCACGAAACACGCCGCCGCAATGAGTCCATGACAGCGAACGCGGTGAGGCGTGACGGTGAGGTGACGCCATGGTCCTAGTGATAGCAAGCGCTAGTAATACACGTCGATCACCAAGCGCTAGTCACTGACACGCACGCTCCCATGGATGCTCGTTCTTTGTGATTTGGCAAGGCAGCTAGTCCCAGCCTCCCATACTAGGGGTCTGTTTGGATATACCAAGCTAAAATTTATCTAGCTAAAGTTTTATAGCTAAAAAATCATAAGTCACTAGCTAATCAATGAACAGATCAGTATATACTCCCTCCATATTGTAAAAGATGACGTTTCAGACAGCGACATGGTCTCCAAAACATCACTTTGACCACTTATTTCTTAAAAAATATTTATTGGAAAGTGGTATATGTATATTTTTATGAAAGTACTTTTCAAGACAGATTATTTATATGATTTTTACATCTCTAAACTCAATAATTTAAAAGTTATTTATATTTATATTTCCAATGTTTGACTCAAACCTTGTCCAAAACGCTATCTTTTTTAATATGGAGGAAGTATAAAGATTATATGAGTCACGCGCTTGACTACGTCAACAACAAACAAATACGTTACTGTATACGAGCATATAATAAAAAAAAACTCTGGATGTATGGCAATTAAGCAGCACATACAAAAACACTTTTTATACAACAAGACCGTTTTCAGTTTTTCCCTATTTGCAGAAAGAAAGGCAATAGTCGACCATGTCAAGCTAAGCGTGACCTACTAGGCCCTGTTTGGAACGCGGGATTTTTTTCCCATTCCTGTGTTTTCCTGTGAAATTGAACTGATTCCTGTGAAATTCATGCGCGATTCCTGTGAAATTCCTGCGTTCCAAACAGCCCTTAGCTTATGTTTTGCCCATGGGCGGAGCCAATGCAAGGCCCGACCACTCTGGGCCGTTGCCCGGGCTCCCATGCTACTTGCGCTTTAGGCCCAAAAGCAGCAAAAACTAGCGCCGAGGGACGTTGCCGCGGCTTTCGGTCCCATAGCTGCGGCCATGCCCTGAGCTCGGATGCGCCCAATGGCAAAACTGTGTGATCCAACGATGAATATTTTGAAGGTGAACGTCTAGGGTCTAGTGCACATACAAAGCATAGACAAGTTAGAGCAAGTGTTTCTATATGCTCCATCTACTATCTCGAGACATTCAAGATTATATCTGAGGCTAGAATAGCACTATAGTTTATCCTTGTGAAGTTTAAAACATAGATCTTGAGAGCTTTAAGAGACTCGGTTGTTGCACCCTTATATCTCGGTGAGCCAAAGCACTTGAGATCTTCATGATCTTCCGGTGAACGCACAGTGGCCTTCCAGGAGGTTGACGGTGTGGAGATGCATCGTATCGGTTTGCAGGGTATTAAGTTGCATCCACCGACCAGTTCAACCCAAAAGTTTAAACTGATGGGAAAAGACGGACAATTCACTTATACTCCAACACTCTCCCTCACGTGGAGGCTCTCTCAGGCCTCAGACGTGGAATAGGAGCGGGCAAAAGTTGCATCTACCGACCAGTTCAACCCAAAAGCTTAAGCTGATGTGGAAAGGCAGGTAATTCACTTATAGTCAAACACAGGGGACGTGGAGACCCCCTGTCTCATGTGGAGAAGCTACGTGGTGTACACAAAATCAAGGTGATCAAAAAAGGTGGGTGGTGATGGTGAGTCTTACTAACTAACAGCACTAGCGGAGGCCTTTGGTCGGTGGATGCCTTGTGTGGCACATCCAATCGTGACTACGAGAGATTTAAAGACTTGGAGAGAATACCCTAGTGGAGCTCCAACGTGAAAGAGAGGTTGTGATTTGGCAACCGTTAGACGAACCGCAGTGCTGCCTGTATATCGTCCTCTAAAAAATATAGAGTAACGTATAGAGGAAAAAATGTCTGCACTGGCGTACGCTAAAAGGCTCTGAAGCTGCATTCATCCGTCAAATTTTAGGCGTGCGCGGGCGTCCGCTATAGGCGCTAGGAAAGGGAGCTCTGCCCCTGCGATGTACTGAAGGTGTGGCCCCACCAGATTTTGCGATAAAAAATATTATATCTCACAAACTAAAACCCCAAATTAAATTCCAATTGCACCATTAAATTCGTTGTAATTAATTCTTCAAAACTAGATCTATCATGGATATATTTAGATAAAGTGATAATTGGGCCCACAGTGGATAGAAGTGTAGGGTTATGGGGAAGCTACACTAGCCGAAAGCTACCGCTGTGGTAGCCGAAAAACGGTTCCGCTACGTTAGCCGAACGCTTCTGCTGAGTTAGCCGAACGCAAAAAATTTTGACCCCATAAACCAGGAACTACTACTAGTTATAGATCACGGGATTACCACTAGACGCGCAGGTGCAGCGGAAGACGTCTCGGTGTCGATGTGCGCGTCGCAACGATGCCGTGTAGATGTTCACGTCTCCACGTGCGGTTCGTCCTTGTGCTCCAGATGCAGCACCTCCGAGGTATCCCACACGTACAGGGAGGAAGCATCACACCTCCAGACTGCTAGGTCTGCGAGGAGCAATAGGCGCGGGCGTGGGGTGGGCGACAGCTGTCAACAATTGACGTGGTTACAACCCTGGTCGCCCCACCCCTCTTTATATAGGCGTCCCTAATGAGCCCACCGACCTGGAGGCCCATTAGCAAACCCTGATCCTGGTCTGACTCGAGTCCAACTCGAATCAGGCTTCCAGCCCCTTAAGCGTGCGACCCTATGGGTTCACGCACACATAGACACGGCCCGAGTACTCCTACTCGCCCGATAGTTGACAGCGGCCTCTAATAAGACGTGCCAACTCCTATGTATACGCAAAGATCATATCTGACGAACCACCACGATCACATATACGCAATTCCCTTGCCACACAATATTTGGTCCAACTCATAGGTTAACATTTAACCTAAGCACGGCCATGCATTTTATGATCCAATCATATGAGTGGTCCAGTGATATCTCTCTCGCAAGGAGAGGGGCAAATCCCATCTTGATCGTCTATGTCTCACAGCATACTTCCTGACAAACCCGAAGACTATCTTTATAACTACTCTGTTACGAAGTAGCGTTTGATAGTCCCTAAGTAAGTCGATTCATATCTTGAGTACATACCACAATCTCAGGTCAAAGGATATAACGTATTGACGTGTAAAGAGATAATAAGAACATCTCATGTTGGGTCAGTCCAGCCCCATGTCATACATGTGCCCACATTATTAGTTTGACATCTCCATGTCTATGACTTGTGAAACATAGTCATCAACTAATACATGTGCTGATCTAATATTCATGTGTGTCCTCACATGAACTCGATCAGGGACAACTATCGAATAACCATACAAGTAAAAGAGTTTCACAGACAATTCACGTAATTGCCAATCAATACAAGTTGTCTTTAATGAATATTCAATGAACATATAATAAATCATGGATACAATAGAAATATCATCATCTCTATGATAACCTTAGGGCATATTTCCAACACAGTCTCCCACTTGCACTAGAGTTAATCTTTTAGATATCTAATACCCATAGACCTCACATGCGCCTCATGCCTATGCTGTGGAAGAGCCTTTGTCAAAGGATCTGCTATATTCAAATCTGTATGTATTTTGCACATCTTAATTTCATCTCTTTTAATGAAGTCTCGAATGAGGTGAAATTTCCGCAGTACAAGTTTGTTCTTCTGGTGATTCCTTGGCTCCTTAGCCTGCGCGATCGCCCCATTGCTATCACAATGTAAAGACAATGGGCTGGACGCATTTGGAAACACACCAAGACAATGAGGAACCTCCTCATCCAAACACCTTCCTTTGCAGCTCCACTAGCTGCAATGTACTCGGCTTCTGCCGTAGAATCAGACACGGTCTCCTGCTTGGAACTTTTCCAACTGACTGCACCACCATTTATTGTGAACACAAAACCTGATTGAGATTGTGAATCATCTGTGTCAGTTTGGAAGCTAGCATCGGTGTAACCATTTACAACGAGCTCCTCCTCACCTCCATAGATTAGGAACACATCTTTAGTCCTTCTCAAGTACTTAAGGATGTTTTTAGCAAGTGTCCAGTGACTCTCACCTGGATTAGCTTGATATCTGCTCGCAACACTTAGAGCATATGAGACATCTGGGTGCGTACATATCATGGCATACATGATGGAACCAATAGCCGAAGCATATGGAACCTTACTCATGCGCTCTCGCTCATCAGTTGTCGAAGGACACTGTTTCTCGCTAAAGCGCATGCCATGTGACATAGGCAAGAACCCTTTCTTGGACTGTTCCATGTTGAACCGCTTCAACACCTTGTCAATGTACGTTTCTTGGCTTAATCCTATTAGCCTCTTTGACCTATCTCTATAGATCTTAATGCCCAGAATATATGTTGCTTCTCCTAAATCCTTCATAGAAAAAACTATTATTCAGTGAAGTCTTTACGGTTTGCAACATCGGAATGTCATTCTCAATCAACAGTATGTCATCTACATACAAGATTAGAAACACAACAGCGCTCCCACTTTCCTTCTTCTAAACACAAGGTTCTTCTTCACTTTGACGGAAGCCAAACCCTTTGACCACCTCATCAAAACGAATATTCCAACTCCGAGATGCTTGCTTTAATCCATAAATAGATTTCTTAAGCTTGCATATTTTCTTAGCATTGCCAGGATCAACAAAACCTTCAGGCTGTATCATATACACGTCCTCTTCCAAATTTCCATTTAGAAAGGCTGTTTTAACATCCATCTGTCATATCTCATAGTCATAATAGGCAGCAATTGCTAGAATGATCCGGATAGATTTAAGCATCGCTACCGGCGAGAAAGTCTCGTCGTAGTCAACTCCTTGAACTTGCCGAAAACCTTTTGCGACAAGTCGAGCTTTATAAACTTGGATGTTTCCATCCATCCTATCTTTTTTCTTTTATAGATCCATTTGCACTCTATGGGTCTTACCCCATCAGGCGGGTCAACCAAGTTCCAAACTTGATTAGCTCCCATGGAATCTATCTCGGATCTCATGGCACTATGCCATTTCTCGAAATCAGGGTCCATCATTGCCTCGGCAAAAGTTGCAGGTTCGTCATCGTCTAACAATAACACATCCCCATGCAACTCACGGATTCTTGCCGACCTTCGTGGTTGGGGCGGGGTGTCTGTTGCCACAGGTAGCTCAACTTGTTCTGCTACATTAGCATCACTCGTGGAGTCAATCCCTGTTGGCTCATCTTGAACTTCTTCAAGATACACCTTTTGCCCTCTCTTGTCTCTTTTGAGAAA
The DNA here is from genome assembly GCA_009763385.1 of Coix lacryma-jobi var. lacryma-jobi. Classification (NCBI taxonomy): domain Eukaryota; kingdom Viridiplantae; phylum Streptophyta; class Magnoliopsida; order Poales; family Poaceae; genus Coix; species Coix lacryma-jobi. The sequence continues at coordinate 9,680,861 of CM019824.1, forward strand.
CTCTTTCTCTAAGAAAACATCGTTTCGAGCGACAAACACTTTGCCCTCTGTGCGGTTGTAGAAGTAATACCCTAAAGTTTCCTTTGGGTATCCCACGAAAAAGCACTTGTCCGACTTGGGTGTTAGTTTATCTGAAATAAGTCGTTTGACATAAACTTCACAACCCCAAATCTTTAGAAAAGACAAACTGGGACTCTTACCAGTTCATATCTCATATGGTGTCTTAACTACGGACTTAGACGGTACCCTATTTAATGTGAAAGCGGTTGTTTCTAGAGCGTATCCCAAAACGATAAAGGAAGGTCCGACTGGCTCATCATAGACCGAACCATGTCTAACAGAGTCCGGTTACGTCGCTCGGACACGCCGTTTCTCTGAGGCGTTCCGAGTGGCGTAAGTTGTGGAACAATTCCGCAACTCTTAAGATGATTGCTAAACTCGTGGCTCAAATATTCGCCTCCATGATCTGATCGCAAGGCCTTAATTTTCTTGCCACGTTGATTCTCTACCTCATTCTGAAATTCTTTGAACCTTTCAAATGTTTCAGACTTGTGCTTCATCAGATAGATATAGCCATATCTGCTAAAATCATCAGTGAAGGTTATGAAGTATTGGAATCCGCCTCTAGCTGTCGTACTCATTGGTCCACATACATCAGTATGTACAAGTTCCAACAAGTCAGACGCCCTCTCAGGAAGACCTGTGAAAGGCGACTTGGTCATCTTGCCCAGCAAGCAAGCCACACATGTCTCGTATGATTCAAAATCAAACGAAGTTGGAATGCCATCAGCATGGAGCTTCTTCATGCGGTTTTCACTTATATGACCCAAACGACAATGCCGCATATAGGTAGGACTTAACTCATTAAGCCGAGGCCTTTTAGCAGTAATATTACAGATAGACATAGGTGCATCATCAAGATTTAAAATAAACAACCCATTCACAATGGATGCAAAAGCCACAAACATATCATTCTTAGAGATTACACAACCATTGTCTTTACTCGCAAATGAATAGCCATCCTTCATCAAACATGAAGGTGACACAATGTTTCGACTTAAACTTGGAACAAAATAACAATTATTCAACTCCAAAATAAATCCTGATGGGAGGTGTAGTTGCATCGTCCCGACGTTCAACGCAGCAACTCTTGCATTATTGCCCACGCAGAAATCAACCTCCCCTTTTCCAACGCTTCTACCTCTTATCATTCCCTGCATCGTATTGCAAATATGAGCAACCGAGCCGGTATCAAATACCCAAGAATTAATATAAAGTTAGCGAGGAAAATATCTGTAACATGAACAACAAGTGTATGAGCAGCGGGAGTACCTTTACCACCGCCATCCTTCATCAAGGATGCTAAGTACACCTTGCAGTTCCTTTTCCAGTGACCTTTCCCCTTACAGTGGAAGCACTCAGAATTAGTAGTTGGTCCAGCAGCGTCAGGCGCAGGAGGGTTTGGCTTGGAGATCACATCTTTGGCCTTGCCCTTGCCCTTCCTATTCTTCCAAAAGTTGCCCTTCCTTTAAAGTTGGGCTTGTTTTGGATTGCCATCACATGGCTGCTGCCAGCACCTTTCTTGATGTCTGCCTCTGCTGTCTTAAGCATGCCACATAGCTCATTCAAGCCCCTCTCTGCACCATGAATATGGTAGTTCGAGATGAAGTTCCTATAGCTAGGTGGGAGAGAAGAGAGAATGAAATCAGTAGCCAGTTCTGGACCAATTGGGAAGCCTAGCTTCTCCAACCTCTGAGTGTAACCAACCATCTTGATCACATGTGGTCCAACTGCTGCACCCTCTGCTAACTTAGTCTCAGTAAGAGACTTAGAAACATTGAACCTTTTAGTTCTAGCCTGAGTCTGGAACATCTCATCTAGTGCTACGATCATATCGTAGGCTGTATGATTATTATCAAACTGCATCTGCAGATCTGGTTCCATGCTAGCAAGCATCAGGCATCCACTTCAAGATCAGCATCACATGCTTTCTTGTAAGCGGTTTCTCAGTAGCAGGTGCATTATCAGCAGGTTCCTCTGGTAGTGGGGTGTCTAGAATATCTTCCTTTTTCTCAGCCCTAAGAACAATTCTCAGGTTGCGGATCCAATCCACATAGTTTGTTCCATTCAATTTATCTTTCTCAAGGATTGATCGTAAAGTAAATGGTGGATTGCTAGGTGCCATTGATCTACAACAAAAGTAAATGCAAAATACTAAGACAATGTATCCAAGATAGAGTAAATGATATTAAATCATTAATATAATCTACTCCCACTGAGATCAATATCCCTCTTTTGAATCTCAATGATTCAAGACCCAAACTAACAAGTCTACTAGTGAGCTTTAGCATCACCGCTAGTGGACATGGTAGATCGGTAAGCAACTCTTTGCTAATCATATCACATATGACTCTTGTTGTTGGTCAACATCTCTATGCGTGCTCAACTCCTTATGCTTCAAGGTCCCTAACCGTTAGGATGACCTTGTTCAAGCAACCAACCCTTCTGCAGTAAGTATCCGATACGAACCTGCCTGGTCAAGGAAAATCAGTGACACCCTAATTTCATAGGCGCGCCACCGATTGTACAAGACATATGACAGTGCAAGGTTTGAGGAAGCATATGACTTGAACATTACTGAGGGATCGTTCTATACTTTCACTACTGCATGTAGACAATAAACATGAATCATACGTGAAAGTAGAACATAATAAGAGAATAGCATCAACTCAGATATGACTTGGTATAGCCCAGTGTTTCTTTGGAGATCTCCATCTCCGCCAATCTGTTCACCATGATGATCTCCATCCACATGGTACATGCACGCCATCCTCCAACGATGAATCCACTGACTAGCTACAACTAGCGTAATTAATTAAGTAATTACATAGTCGCGTGAAGGATCATCATAATTTTGGCACGCAGGCCATTACATCAAATGGACAATATATATGTGGCTCCAGCCATATTGTCATAATCACGACATGCAAGTCATGAAACAATACATACATGCATCACACACACATAAGGGCTATACCAGTCATCAATTCCTGCAAAACAGAGTTAAACGTTCCTGACGTCTAATCTTGAATCGCAGAAAACATAATTTTCCCGGCCTTTTTTCGCAAATCTAAATTTGACAAAACTGGCTAAAGCGGGTGAAAATCGGATGTAAAATTTTTGTAGATCGATTTTCGTTTAAAGATCATCTCAATCCGAGGTCGTATGCAAAAGTTACGGCTGTTTTACCGAACAACGCTCTTTTGCAGAAGCCGCGGTACATCTCATGCACCCGACTCTTGATCTAGATTCGATTCGATCAATCTGATTGATCTCCATCTTGCCATGGTTGGATTTACACGTATCACTTAACTTCGATGGCAGAATTCCGACCGGTAGGAGTAGATCGTTACATGACCAACACAACAAGATCACGAATCAAGATCAGAGACTGATCTACAACCGTGCATATCTGTATATGCACACAACCGAATCTATAACGAGGAAGTAACGGCTCTGATACCACTGTAGGGTTATGGGGATGCTACACTAGCCAAAAGCTACCGCTGTGGTAGCCGAAAAACGGTTCCGCTACGTTAGCCGAACGCTTCTGCTGAGTTAGCCGAACGCAAAAATTTTCGACCCCATAAACCAGGAACTACTACTAGTTATAGATCACAGGATTACCACTAGACGCGCAGGTGCAGCGGAAGACGTCTCGGTGTAGATGTGCGCGTCGCAGCGATGCCGTGTAGATGTTCACGTCCGTCCTTCACGTCTCCACGTGTGGTTCGTCCTTGTGCTCCAGATGCAGCACCTCCGAGGTATCCCACACGTACAGGGAGGAAGCGTCACACCTCCAGACTGCTAGGTCTGCGAGGAGCAATAGGCGCGGGCGTGGGGTGGGCGACGGCTGTCAACAATTGACGTGGTTACAACCCTGGTCGCCCCACCCCTCTTTATATAGGTGTCCCTAATGAGCCCACCGACCTGGAGGCCCATTAGCAAACCCTGATCCTGGTCTGACTCGAGTCCAACTCGAATCAGGCTTCCAGCCCCTTAAGCGTGCGACCCTATGGGTTCACGCACACATAGACACGGCCCGAGTACTCCTACTCGCCCGATAGTTGACAGCGGCCTCTAGCAAGACGTGTCAACTCCTATGTATACGCAAAGATCATATCTGACGAACCACCACGATCACATATACGCAATTCCTTGCCACACAATATTTGGTCCAACTCATAGGTTAACATTTAACCTAAGCACGGCCATGCATTTTATGATCCAATCATATGAGTGGTCCAGTGATATCTCTCTCGCAAGGAGAGGGGCAAATCCCATCTTGAGCGTCTATGTCTCACAGCATACTTCCTGACAAACCCGAAGACTATCTTTATAACTACTCTGTTACGAAGTAGCGTTTGATAGTCCCTAAGTAAGTCGATTCATATCTTGAGTACATACCACAATCTCAGGTCAAAGGATATAACGTATATGATGTGTAAAGAGATAATAAGAACATCTCATGTTGGGTCAGTCCAGCCCCATGTCATACATGTGCCCACATTATTAGTTTGACATCTCCATGTCTATGACTTGTGAAACATAGTCATCAATTAATACATGTGCTGATCTAATATTCATGTGTGTCCTCACATGAACTCCGATCAGGGACAACTATCGAATAACCATACAAGTAAAAGAGTTTCACAGACAATTCACATAATTAGCAATCAATACAAGTTGTCTTTAATGGATATTCAATGAACATATAATAAATCATGGATACAATAGAAATATCATCATCTCTATGATAACCTCTAGGGCATATTTCCAACAAGAAGATGATATAGAGGATGAATGGATGCGAGAGAAATGAATATAGAGGAGAGAATCTTGATGACCAGACAGTATAGAGGATGAAAAATAGAGGAACGCGAGTGCAGTTAGTCTTAGGATATACCGTGTGGCATCCTTCAAGAGTTTGTCCTCTATGCTTAGTACTCCCTCCGTCCAACAAAACATGCAATTCTCGCATATCGACGAGTCAAACAATTCGAACTTTGACCAAAGTTATATAAAAAAGTACTAACATGTTTTATACAAAAAATATACCATTAGATTAGTAATAGAATATATTTCATAATAATTTTATTAACGACATAAATACTAATACTTTTCATTATAATCTTGGTCAAACTTAAATCAATCTGACTGACACGGATCCCATAATTGCATGTTTTTATGGACGGATAGAGTACTTTGCTTGCCAAGTACGTTGCTTCCACTTGTCTGACTTTTATACTTTTCTAAATTAGCTATAGACTAGTTGATATGACTGAGTCTATGTAGGTCGTAAAACTACTTTGGTTTGAGAGTAAGTTAGAGCACTATAAGAACTGAACCTTAAGTGGTGTGTACATCTTTGTAAAGTAGTTTATGGTTTTTATAAGGTCGGTAGCAAAAAGCCATTCTGACAAATTAGTGACAATGGTAAACTAGGTACATACAGGCAGGCACCACCAAAACAATTACATGGTGTCGATGATATGAAGAAAGGGGTACCCCAAAACCTCCGCTTCGAAAAAAACAAACACAACCGGCATTTCATAAGCCACCAGACCAAAAGCCCGTCAAGAGGGAGCGGGCCATGGCTGTTAGCAAATAATGCAATAATAGATCGAACACGATACACAGATTTTTACGTGGAAAACCCTTGCGGAAAAAACCACGGGCGCCAACCGGCGATCTTCACTATATGACGAGAGTTTACAGAACGCAGGGAATACAATGAGTTGTCTCTCTCTGTCTCTTCCCGTGAGGCTTACAAGATGTATTTTTAGGGTGGACTGACTACTAGTCAAATACGGAAACAAATCCGCTAAATATATAACCCGGACCGTGGGCCTTCAGGCGTCCCCGTAGGACTCACGTTAGAATTCGGATCATACTCCAACAAACTCCACCTTGAGACGAATTCCATCTTGTAGCGAATGAAGAATATCATCAATCAACTCACTTCAATAAGAAATAATCACCGACGCCAAAAGTCACTAGGACTTATTTGTAATACCAACTAAGCCTGAGCATAGCTCAAACTTAGCTCCAGGAACTGGCTTTGTCAACATATCAGCGGGATTATCACGAGTATTAATCTTGCACACCTTAACATCACCTTCAGTAATAACACCACGAATAAAGTGATATCTCATATCAATGTGCTTGGTTCTTTCATGAAACATTTGATCTTTAGTCAGACAAATAGCACTCTGGCTATCACAATGAATAGTAGTGCAAGAAGTAACCCCGCAAAGTTCAGAGTATAAACCTCTCAACCAAATAGCTTCTTTACAAGCTTCAGAAATAGCCATATATTCAGCTTCTGTAGTAGACAGAGCAACAGTAGCCTGCAAATTTGCTTTCCAACTAACAACACAACCACCAATGGTGAAAACATAACCCGTGAGAGACCTCCTCTTATCCAAATCACCAGCATAATCATAATCAACATAACCAACAAGTCCATCTCTAGATTTCCCAAATTGCAAACAGGCATTAGAAGTACCTCGCAAATATCTGAAAATCCATTGAACAGCTCTCCAATGCTCCTTACCCGGATTAGCCATGAATCTACTGACAACACTCAATGCATGAGATAAATCAGGACGAGAACAAACCATGGCATACATAAGAGAACCAACTGCACTGGAATATGGAACTCTAGACATGTAATCAATATCATCATCTGACTCTGGACATAAAGCTGAGGATAATCTGAAATGTGTAGCTAATGGAGTACTCACTGGTTTTGCATTATGCATATTGAAACGACGAAGAACCTTCTCAATATAACCTCGCTGACTGAGGTATAACTTGCTAGATTTTCTATCTCTAACAATTTCCATACCAAGAATTTTCTTAGCTGCACCTAAGTCCTTCATCTCAAATTCTTTACTCAATTGTGCCTTCAATTTAGCTATTTCTGATTTTTCTTTAGCAGCAATCAACATATCATCAACATAAAGAAGCAAATAAATAGCCGAGCCATTGACAATCTTTAAATAAATGCAGCTATCATAATTAGACCGCTTAAAACTATGAGAGAGCATAAACGAGTCAAATCTCTTGTACCATTGCCTAGGAGATTGCTTCAAACCATAGAGAGATTTCTTTAACTTGCAGACAAGGTTTTTTTTCCAGAAATAACAAAACCTTCAGGCTGGTTCATATAAATGTCTTCTTCTAACTCCCCATGTAAGAATGCAGTTTTAACATCTAATTACTCAAGTTCATAATCATGCATGGCAACAATACTAAGCAAAGTGCGAATAGAACTATGCTTAACAACTGCAGAAAAGACATCATTATAATCAATACCTGGAATCTGGCTATAACCTTTAGCAACCAACCTTGCTGGCTCACTTGGAGAAATACCCTCCTTTCTTTTGAAAATCCATTTACAACGGACAAGCTTTTTATTCTGGGCAATTTTACTAAATCCCAAGTACCATTCTTTTCAAGTGACTCCATCTCATCTTGCATAGCGGTCATCCAATTGTTGCAATCAGCAGAAGTAATAGCCTTAGAATAATTAGAAGGTTCTAAATTACCTTCAATCTCTTCTACAACACTCATAGCATAAGCAACATTGCACTCTTCAATATACCTTTTAACTGGCTTGGGTTGTCTTATGGTCCTACCAGCAGTAATAGAATGTTGTGGAGACTGCACAAATGGAGAAGAATGCTCAACAACAGAAGAATCATCAACAATTGGAGAAATTTCAGCAACGGTTGCATCTTGGTCAACAACATTATCAACATCTGGTGTATCAATTAAGTGCTCCACCTGCACACTTATTTTCTCTCCCTCAACAGGAGCATCAATGGATCGGTTGTCATAATACATAGTAGATTCATTGAAAATAACATTCCTACTAAGCACAATCTTCCGAGTCTGGGGATTCCACAATTTATAACCTTTAACACCAGGTTGATAACCAAGAAATATGCATTTAGCAGCTCTAGGCTCCAATTTACCATTATCAACGTGAGCATAAGCAGAACAACCAAAAACTCTCAATTGCGAATAATCAGCTGGAGAACCAGACCATACCTCAATTGGAGTTTTCTTATCAAGAGGAATGCAGGGTGATCGATTAATAAGGTAGCAAGCAGTGGAAGCAGCTTCAGCCCAAAAACGCATATTCAAGCCTGAATTAGACAACATACAACGAGCCTTGGAGATGATAGTTCTGTTCATACGCTCAGCTACACCATTCTGTTGAGGCGTATAAGGAATAGTGTAGTGTCTAACAATGCCTTGATACTTGCAATATGCATTAAACTCATTAGAACAGAATTTCATCCCATTATCAGTGCGAACTTTTTAACTTTCTTCTCAGTTTGATTCTCAATCATAACCTTCCACTCTTTAAATGCTGAAAATGCATCTGATTTATACTTCAAGAAATAAGGTCATACCTTACGAGAATAATCATCAATGATTGTCAACATATAACGAGAACCACCAATAGAAGACTTACGAGACGGTCCCCATAAATCAGAATGCACATAATCAAGAATACCTTTACTTTTATGTGTAGAGGTATTGAATGACACCCTCTTGTGTTTGCCAAACACACAATGCTCACAAAATTTTAGCTTACTGATACTTTGTTCATCAAGAAAGCCTCTCTTGCACAATTCATGCATGCCTTGCTCACTCATATGTCCAAGATGTTTATGCCAAAGATCAGTAGCATCTGAATTAGATGAATTGGAAATTACAGCAGCATCACCTGTAATTGTAGTACCACGAAGACGATACAAATTTGGAGATTTTAGTTTACCTTTCATCACAATAAGAGAACCTTTTGACACCTTCAAAACTCCATCTCCACCGGAGTACTTGTACCCTTTAGCATCAAGAGTACTCAGAGAAATAAGATTCTTGCTCATGCTGGGAATATGCCTCACATCAGTCAAAGTTCTGATAATGCCATCATGCATCTTAATTTGAATGGATCCAATGCCAACAATATCACGTGGATTGTCATCACCCAATCTAACATAACCTCCACCTTGGAGACAATCATAGGTGACAAACCAATCTCTATTAATGCATATGTGAAAAGAAGCAGCGGAATCAAGAATCCATTCATCACTACTAGTTGCACATCCAGCAAAAGCAACAAGCATATCACCAGTAGAATCATCTGCCTTAGAAGCAGCAACAAAAGCATTACCTTCATCATTGGATTTACCCTTTTCTCTGTATGTGTCAGCTCTCTTCTCTTTGTTCTTCAATTTATAACACTCGGTGATAAAGTGATTATCTTTCTTGCAATACTTGCAGAATTTATCTCCCTTGCTTCGAGATTTTGATCGGCCTTTATAACCACCAGAACTTTTGCCTCTATTGCCATTGTTTGATTTATTTTCTGTTCTCCCACGAACAGAGAGCGCTTCTCCATTGGAAGTAGAACCTTCAGAAGGCACCATCAACTTCATCTTTTCCTTGGCATGCAACGCCTCAGAAACCTCATCAAGTGTCAAAGTATCATGACTATATAATAGTGTATCTCTGAAGTTTGCAAAAGAACTAGGCAAAGAGCACAGAAGAATGAGACCCAAATCCTCATCATCATAATCTACCTCCATAGCTTGTAGATCTGAAACGATCTCCTTGAAGACCGTGAGATGGTTAAGGACAGAACCACCCTCTTGCAACTTGTGCGTATACAACTTCATCTTCATATGCATCTTGCTTGTCAATTCTTTAGACATGCAAATTGACTCTAACTTGAGCCATAGAGCAGCTGCAGTTTTCTCCTGTAGACAATCTTGCAAAATATTATTTGAAAGATGAAGCTGAATTTGGGACAAGGCCTTACGATCTTTTCTCTTCTCCTCGTCGGTCCAAGTTTTAGAATCCTTGTTACCGAATTTATCAAGAGCGTCATCCACATCAGCCTGTGTAAGAATAGCCCTCATCTTAACTTGCCACAGAGCGAACCTTGTGTCGTGATCCAGTTGAGGAATATCATACTTCATCGACATGGTGAAGAAATAACAGCAATAACCAGAAGATTAATAATCTGCAGAAATCTAGGTACGTTACTGTGTAACCCTAGCAAGAACCTGCAGCCTTCGTGTACAATCAGCAATAAACTTGAAGTCTTCCGGTAGCCTTCTTGTGTGCACGTAGCAAATAAAGGTGGAAATTTCTATTTTTCACGTAGACAGCAAAAATCTCACCTCTGAACCGAAACAGGGAACGCGATTGTCCAGGACTGTGCGTGTGCACACACGCACAGTAGGAAGCTTGATGGCGACGTCTTTTGTAGCCGCAAACGAGCCGAGCTCCGTTCGAACTCGACAACTCGACGTGACCACGCCCAAAAAAAAAAGAAAAATCGAACTTCTGAACTCCTGGTCTGACTTTAAACTCCGCCTTGGACTCTAGGCTGTGAGAGGTCTGAGTCGCCGACTGGCACGGAAGAAATCACCGATCAGAAAATTGATCTCGGCGGCGGCTTCGAACGAATAGGGAATAAAACCTTAAAAAAATTTAATCTCGTGTCTGGTTCAGATACCACTTGTTAGCAAATAATGCAATAATAAATCGAACACGATACACAGATTTTTAAGTGGAAAACCCTTGCGGGAAAAAACCACGGGCGCCAACCGGCGATCTTCACTATACGACGAGAGTTTACAGAACGCAGGGAATACAATGAGTTGTCTCTCTCTGTCTCTTCCCGTGCGGCTTACAAGATGTATTTATAGGGTGGACTGACTACTAGTCAAATACGGAAACAAATCCGCTAAATATATAACCCGGACCGTGGGCCTTCAGGCGTCCCCGAAGGACTCACGTTAGAATTCGGATCATACTCCAACAATGGCGGCCCAACAACCTAAGGTGAATCTCGAGACGACACTTTTTTCCGCCTCGCCCAAGCCTCCAGAGCTAGGCCTCGGGCTAGCACAATTTCTCCGCCTCGCCCGAGCCTCCAGAGCTAGGCCTCGGGATAGCGCAATTTCTCCGCCTCGCCCGAGCCTCCAGAGCTAGGCCTCGGGATAGCGCAATTTCTCCGCCTCGCCCAAGCCTCCAGAGCTAGGCCTCGGGCTAGCGCAATTTCTCCGCCTCGCCCGAGCCTCCAGGGTTAGGCCTCGGACTAACACAAATTCTCCGCCTCGCCTGAGCCTCCGGAGCTAGGCCTCGAACTAGCGCGATTCTTTCGCCTCGCCTGAGCCATCCGGGCTAGGCCTCAGGACAGCACTCCCTCCGCGTCAAGCACCAAGGAAGAAGCCTCGCCATACATCTCCAAAACTCCCACACCAAGGAAGTCGACTACCCCATACCTACCACTTGTACGACCCCAGAAGCATTAATTGTGTCCTGTCCGCTCCAGTCAAAGCCCGCATGGCTACAGCGAGTGCACAGTTAACCGTACCCCGGTAAAATCAAATTGCAGCCACTCTCCCCAAGAAATGGGCACGACGTGAGGAGCAACCGCTCCATACCATGCACTGTATCTCACCGAGGACGCCCCTCGAGGTACACGCAACACCCTGTCTCACGTACGGTACAGGGCTCGACCCCTCCCGCCTAGCCTCGAGTTCAACCATGAAGGCTTCGACCATGTCCTCGAGCATAGGCCTACCGGGACTGATCTGCACTCCAACAACTCCCGACGCGACGTCTTTGCCCACACCGGCGCATGGGCGTCGTCCTTCTCCCCCGACGCCAGGCACGTCGCCACAGGACGAGGAGCGTCGCTACAGCGGCACCGACATGACCGACATCGTCATCACCAGCGTCATCAGTGACATCATCGCCCACGACAGCCCTAAGACAGTGTAACCCGTGACCCCTCTTCGTCTATAAAAGAGGACACCGGGGTTTAGACTAGGGCAAGCAAGCAGAAAAGGCAGACACGAGCACCCTAGTCTCCTAGCTCTCCACCATAGTCTAGGGTTTAGCTCTCGAATCTTAGCTCCCTTCTTCACACCCTCATCCACTCTCACTTATGCTTGTATTTGCCCCTGTACAAGCACTTCGGTGCAAGATAATACAAACTCCTCTCCTCGCTGGATGTAGGGCCTTCTTTTGCCCGAACCAGGATAAATCGCATGTGTTCTTCTTGTATCACCATCCGGATCAGGGAACACGCGCACACAAATTTACTCATTGGTCTAGACTGTCGATGATATGAAGAAAGGGGTACCCCAAAACCTTCGTTTCGAAAAAAAAACACAACCGGCATTTCATAAGCTACCAAACCAAAAGCCCGTCAAGAAGGAGCGGGCCATGGTGGCCCAACAACCTAAGTTGAACCTCGAGATGACACTTTTCTCCGCCTCGTCCGAGCCTCCACAGCTAGGCCTCGGGATAGCGCAATTTCTCCGCCTCGCCCGAGCCTCCAGAGCTAGGCCTTTGCCGAGTGCCCGATATTTGACACTCAGCAAAGAAATCTTTGCCGACTTTTTCTTCACCGAGTGCCCTTTGCCGAGTGCGGCACTCGGCAAAGCCTTCGCCGAGTGCGAGAGGCCCTTTGCCGAGTGCTGCCAGCACTCGGCAAAGCCTGAACGTCCTGTAGTGATATATGGTCATTGAGACTAACATGCCACACATTTGTCATCCATTTTCGAAAATTGTTGTGGAAAAATATAGTACTAGAAAGGTGTCGAGCTATAGATGCATTAAAAAATTGTGAACCATGGAAAGGTGAAAATGCATCATCCAAATACCGTCTTATTTATTAATTTTATTTCAGTTATTAAAACATGTGACACAATAGGAGCTTGTTTGGATTATCCACTCTAAATTTTAGAGATCTAAACTTTAGGGCTAAAGGTCCAAATAAGTGGCTTTAGAGCTCAAAATGAGTTAAAGTGCTCTAAAACTTTTAGAGCTCTAAAGTTTAGAGGAGGAGATCGATCTAAACATGTCCTAAGGCATGAGATGCACTCCCACTGTCCCTAAATAACTATCGCCGTTGGTGTGTATGTTGCAAGTTTCACTTAATTTATAGCAAATGCGTTCAATTTTTATATTTTCAAATAAATTTATTAAAAAAATTATATTCAAAGATTTTTTTCCCAATGCTACTAATTATATATAATAAATATCAATATTTTTTTAATATATATACTTAGTCAAAGATGTTTCTCGAGAAGCAAAAACGATATATATTTAGGGACGAAGAGAGTATATTGTAAGCGACCCAGAAACTCATAGCGGATAGTATCAAAACTGTTTGGTTTCTAGGAGATTGAAGCCTATAAATCCTCTTCCTAAAACAAATTAAAAGAGCTACATACATTAGTTAAACAACATTGAAACGATATCTCGCACGATCTTAAACCCCTTTTAGAATGTTTTTTAATACCTTTTAGCACAGCACAATATACTAGCTACCATGCACACACATCCTTGCTAGAACTGAGCTGTCGTCGTCCAAACACGTACACATGCGCTTGCTAGCAATTAATTAACTACTCAGACTGATCAGAGCTCTAGCAGTATGCAAGCTCTAGCTCTCGATGCCGTCGCCATCACTAGAATCTAATCCGATAGATCAACCAGCTAGTGTACAACACACAGACTGATCAGAGTCGCAATGTCCTCGTGCAGATTTGGCCGACCCGTCGGCCACACTGTTTAATTTCCCATACATATACTCCCTCCGTCCCTAAAAAACAGTCATTCTCGCTTCCCAAAAGTCAATAAATTTCAATTTTCACCAAGTATATATAATAAATTATTAATATTTATGTTACATAATTAATATTATTAGATAGATCTTTGAGTGTACTTTTATAATAAAATTATTTGGAGATAAAAATATTGCACACATTTTGTATAAACTTAGTCAAAGTTGATAAAGTTTGACCAGCACGCATCCCATAGCGACTCTTTTTTTGGGACGGAGTAGTAGGTTGTAGCATGTGACGGGGCCGGAGCGCTGAGACGACCTGAGAGGTGGCAGCGACGGGATTTTCCCAAAATGGCAAGTACGTGTGCTGGTAACCCATTGCACAACCAGTAACCAGAAGCCATGCGCGCGCGCACGTGTGGCAACGTGTGGCAGCAAAACACACGTGCGTCGTCCCAGCCGTACCCAAGCAGCAGGTAGCCGGCATGGAGTGGAGACGGCGGCCGGTTTATAAAAGCACGCCGGCCGCCGGCCACGGGCATCATCTCTTCATCTCTCACTCATTGTCTTCACCGTTCGCATTATTCCTTGCGTTGTTCCGTCTTCTCTAGCCTCTACTCTTCTTTTCTCTTCTCTCTTCCCCTCTGAGATTCTAATCGTGTCTAGGGAGAATTGGGAGAAGATTAGAAGAAGAGAGACCAACCAATCTCGGCCATGACGAAGCCGAGCATGCAGAGTGGGGCTGCCGCGGTGGCGGAGAAGGCGACGGCAGTGGCGCGCCATGGCGTCGGGGAGCAAGCGAAGGCGATCATCTGCACGGCCAAGAGGGCGGTGGAGGAGGCCAAGAACAAAGGGGATGGCGCCGCTGGCTCCGGCGCCGGAAAACGGTCGTCGTCGTCATCGCTGAAGAGGTCACTAGAGTGCTTTCTGGAAGGCCGAAAGAACAAGGCACCATCGTCTGTCGCAACTCATAGCCACCTATCCACCGCGTCTTCGTCTTCGTCGTCGTCTCCGTCTAATTAACAGAGATGGCCAACCTGCCGGCTCCGGAAGCACTCAAGTCGTCCCTCTTCTCGACGATCATCATCTGTTCTTATGATTCATGGTTTTTTTGAAAAACTTTATGATTCATGTCTTTGTATAAACAGATGCATCATTCAGTTCTTGCTTGTACGTCGTATGCTGTAGTGTACGGTGCAACGATTGAATGACATGGGCGCAGCCGGAATTGAACGAAACTAAATCTCGCTATAGAGTTATCACTTTTACATGGATGTTAATTAAACCTAATATCTTCTACTCGTTCATGGCTTTGCCTTTTTGTTCACGTAGAGGTAGATCGAGAGACACACATCACCTCGACATTGACCAAGAAAGTTGCTTCCATGAGCATCCGTCGTGCAAGAAAAAGCATTCTCGTCGTCGCCGGATCCGTTCGCCGGGCATCTCGCGGCGCCGACGATCTCCCAGTCCAGCACGCCGCACTCTACGGCCGGTCGACGCCTACACGGCGTCGTCTGTCGTCACTCTGCAACGGGGCTCCTCCCCACGTTCAAGAGATGGGCCGGACACGATGCGAAGCCCAATGACAACGCGGCCCAGTTTCACTCCCATCGTCTACTCGGGCTGCCCGGTCGATCCTGCCCCGCTGGCCGCAGGCCCGCAGTTGCTGCGTTTGCGTTTTGCGTTTTGCGTTTTGCGTTTGTTGTCGGAAGAAAAGGCGAAGCAATATAGCACTGCATCGCCTACCGAGAGCGGAGCGCGCTGCGAGAGAGCCACAAAACAAGGGGCACGGCCTCAACGCAACTCATACCTTTCTCCGCCTTTTGGCTAAGATCAAGTGTAGTATCTGTTCTTATCAGTTTAATATTTGGTATGTGGGTCATGTGTCCATTTCACTATTAACTATTTTTTGTGGGAGAAGGTCTGCTTTAGTGGCTTGCCATTGGGCCCTCGAGCGTTGCCCAGCCCTTGCACTACTGGCTGGGCCCGGCGTGCCCCAACAAAGCAAAAATAATTTTTTTAACTTCTATAGTATCTGACTTGAGTTTGCACTTTGCTTTGCGCCAATCCTGGGCTTCTAAAATTTGCGCCGTCTGCTGTGCTATTAAATCGATTCCTTAGTTACCTGATTTTGGATTGGGCCGATTTAAACTTAGTCGAATTTGGGCCGTCAATTGAACTTAGTCGAATTTGGGCCGTCAATTGGTCCAGGACGACAGCGGGAAGTTAGAGCCCAGTTGTCACGAAACACGCCGCCGCAATGAGTCCATGACAGCAGACGCGGTGAGGTGACGCCATGGTCGAAAATTGTTGTGGAAAAATATAGTACTAGAAAGGTGTCGAGCTATAGATGCATTAAAGAATTGTGAACCATGGAAAGGTGAAAATGCATCATCCAAATATCGTCTTATTTATAAATTTTATTTCAGTTATTAAAACATGTGACACAATAGGAGCTTGTTTGGATTATCCACTCTAAATTTTAGCGATCTAAACTTTAGGGCTAAAGGTCCAAATAAGTGGTCTAAAGTTAAGCTCTAGGCTTCTTTAGCCCACCTCACATTAGAGCTTTAGAGCTCAAAATGAGTTAAAGTGCTCAAAAACTTTTAGAGCTCTAAAGTTTAGAGGAGGAGATCGATCTAAACATGTCCTGAGGCATGAGATGCACTCCTACTGTCTCTAAATAACTATCGCCGTTGGTGTGTATGTTGCAAGTTTAACTTAATTTATAGCAAATGCGTTCAATTTTTATATTTTCAAATAAATTATTAAAAATTAGATTCAAAGATTTTTTTTCCCAATACTACTAATTATATATATTAAATATCAATATTTTAATATATACTTAGTCAAATATGTTTCTCGAGAAGCGAAAACGATATATATTTAGGGACGGAGAGAGTATATTGTAAGCGACCTAGAAACTCATAGCGGATAGTATCAAAACTGTTTGGTTTCTAGGAGATTGAAGCCTATAAATCCTCTTCCTAAAACAAATTAAAAGAGCTACTTACATTAATTAAACAACATTGAAACGATATCTCGCACGATCTTAAACCCCTTTTAGAATGTTTTTTAATCCCTTTTAGCACATCACAATAAGGACACTCACAATGCAGACTCTACTTAGAGTTTAAGTCCATTTATTACCTCGAAGCTATCATAGACTTAGAGTCTTGTTTTTTCTTCCTCTCTCTTCAATAACTACACTGTCACATCAGTAAAATACAATAAATAAGAGTGTAATAAATATGTTTAGACTCTATGATAGAGTCTGCATTGCGAGTCCTCTAATACTAGCTACCATGCACACACATCCTTGCTAGAACTGAGTTGTCGTCGTCCAAACACGTACACATGCGCTTGCTAGCAATTAATTAATAGTATGCAAGCTCTAGCTCGATGTCGTTGCCATCACTGGAATCTAATGCTCCTCGTAAATCTCTGTCAGTTTCAGCACGTGCTCCTCATGCAGACTTGGGCACTTGGCCGACCCGTCGGCCACACTGTTTCCCATTAGGGGTAATGGATCATGACCCTTATCACTCCTTCACAATCCAACTTGATCTTTTCCATTTTTAGTTTAAAATCATATAGTATTACGACCCGATCCTTATTGAGTCCGATCCTTAAATTTGCTAGGCTAAATTTTAGGGCTCTTTTCCACCCCGGCTCATACATACTCGTATACTCCACTCCGGAGTAGGTTGTAGCATGTGACGGGGCCGGAGCTGACAGGTGGCAGCGACGGAACTTTCCCAAACTGGCAAGTATACGTGTATATGCTGGTAACCCATTGCACAACCGAAACGAATTTGAAGCCATGCGCGCGCGCACGTGTGGCAGCAAAACACACATGCGCCGCCCGACCCCAGCCGTACCCAAGCAGCAGGTGGCCGGCGGCATGGAGTGGAGACGGCAACCGGGTTTATAAAAGCACGCCGGTCGGCCAACGGGCATCTCTTCATCTCCCATCGCCTCCGCCGTTCGTATTCCGTCTGCAGCCTCTCTTCTTCTCTCTGATCGTGTCCAGGGAGATTGGGATCGAGAAGAAGAGAGACCAACCAACCGGGGCTAGTAAAAATAAATGTGTGTTGTGTGAGATTCGAATTCAGCACATCTCGCCTCAGGCATGCTTACCAACTGAGCTACACAACCCACGTGATACAGTTGTGGACGTTTTCCTTTTGAATCCACTCGTGAAGGACCTTTAGCCCCGATTGGTAACATTAACCGGGGCTAAAAGGAGCTAAAGATTCACCTTTAGCCCCAGTTGGTAATACAGCCCCGGTTGGTAATACCAACCGGGACTAAAAGTCTTTAGCCCCGAACGTAAATTTCTGTCGAGACTAAAGCTCAGTTGATAGATCGTTCAAAGGCCTGTTTTTTTAGTAGTGGCTGCCGCGGTGGCTGGCGGAGAAGGTGACGACAGTGGGCCATGGCGTCGAGGAGCAAGCGAAGGCGATCATCTGCACGGCCAAGAGGGCGGTGAAGGAGGCCAAGACCAAAGGGGGTGGCGCCGGCTCCGGTGCCGGAAAATGGTCGCGTCGTCGTCATCGCTGAAGAGCTCACTAGAGTGCTTCCTGGAAGGCCGGAAGGACAAAGCGTCGTCGTCTGTCGCAACTCGTCGCCACCTATCCACCGCGTCTTCGTCTTCGTCTTCATCGCCGTCGCCGTCTAATTAACAGATATGGCCAACCGGCCGGCTCCGGGAGCACTCAAGTCGTCGCGCGCTCTTCTCGATGATCATCTGTTCTTATGATTCATGGTTTTTTTTGGAAAACTTTATGTCATGTATTTGGGTAAACAGATGTGTCATTCAGTTCTTGCTTGTGCGCGTATGCTGTAGTGTACGGTGCAACGATTGAATGACATGGGCGCAGCCGGAGTTGAACACGAAACTAAATCTCGCTAGAGTTATCATCACTTTTGCATGGATGTTAATTAGACCTAATTAATATCTTCTACTCGTTCATGGCTTTGCCTTTGTTCACGTAAAGGTAGATCGAGAGACACATCACCTGAACATTGATCTCGGTCAAAAAGAGCAGATGAGATCGTATTTTTATTTTATTTTATTAGGCCATCTCCAGTGGCCTGACTCATAGGATCGATAGCCCATGAGTCAGATGCATGCGTATGAACCATGCATTACTACAGGATAGCACTATAGGGGCGGCTAATAAGCCACTGTAAGGACCGACGGACGAAGCGCTCTTTCTATAACACTCGGTTTCATATTCAACCGCCCTTACAGTGGAAAACTGAAAAACAAAAAACAAAAAGCCCATATGGGCTCAGATCTGGGCTACCATGGACTCAGATCCGTCGCCGCAGCTCCGTTGATGCATCGTCGCCGCGTGCGCCGTCGCTTGCGGATCCGCCCTCGCTGGGGCCGGATCAGGACTCGCTGTTGTTGGATCCGGCGTCGCCGGGGTCGGATCTGGCCTCGCCGTTGAAGGAGAACACGCCACCATGGCCTCGCTCCGCAATCGTCGTTGTACGGGAGGAGGGGAGGAAGAGGACTCGCGCCGCCGCGTGCGCCGTCGCCAAATCTGGCCTCGCCTCCACGGCCTGCTCGGGAGGAGGGGAGGGAGGCGCCATAGCCGCCCCTACAAGTAGGCCTGGGCATTCGGTCATGACCCGATCGGTTCAGTTCTTCGGTCACTTCAAAAGTTCGGTCATTTAAAAAAGGAGACCGATCGGTTAGTTTCAAAATTCAAGACCGAGCTAGTTCGGTCTCGGTTCGTTCAGTTCGGTCTCGGTCATGACCGAACTAACTGAACTGTACAAAATATCTACTACATAGTATATTTTTTAGCATATTTAGACATTTTTTCTATTCTATGGCAAAAATAACGATACAACCTTTGGATTAAATAGAGTGATAAGAGTGATGGTTGATATAAACCCACTAACAAAATATTGTATCACTAATAATAGACTAAAATACACATTATATCAATAAATATTAGATGTTCGGTCAGTTCGGTTACTCGAGGCATATGACCGAACTAACCGTAAAAAGTTCGGTTAGTGTGGACTCAGGACCGAACTAGTGACCGAAAATTTCGGTCTCAGTCACTTCGGTCTCGGTCTCGGTCTCGGTTAGTTCGGTTCGGTCTTCGGTCAATTATGTCCAGGGCTACCTACAAGGGGGCCGTAGTGATGCATGCCATGCTCACGAGAGGACAAAAAAATCCGCTATAGAGTAGTATTAATCAATATAGTAAAGACAGTAGAAAAATAATCATCGTCCTAACTGTTAGCAACTAGCCGTTGTTTTAGCACACGCGCTCTCTCTCTCTATATATATATTTAGTTTTTCCACTTCAAATAAAATTTTGCATGTCTACCTTGCTTCTACGATCTCGTCTGTCGTCACTCTGGAACAGGGCTCCTCCCCACGTTCAAGAGATGGGCCGGACACGATGCGAAGCCCAATCACAACGCGGCCCAGTTTCACTCCCATCGTCTACTCGGGCTGCCCGATCGATCCTGCCCCGCTGGCCGCAGGCCCGCAGTTGCTGCGTTTGCGTTTTGCGTTTGTTTGTGAAAAGAAAATGCGAAGCAATATAGCACCGCGTCGCCTACCGAGAGCGGAGCGCGCTGCGAGAGAGCCACAAAACAAGGGGCACGGCCTCAACGCAACTCATATCTTTCTCGCGGTTTTGGCTAAGATCAAGTGTATCTGGTATGTGGGCCATGTGCCCATTTCAGTATTAACTTTTTTTTGTGGGAGAGGGCCTGCTAAAGTGGCTTGCCATTGGGCCCTCGAGCGTTGCCCAGCCCTTGCACTACTGGCTGGGCCCGGCGCGCACCAACAAAGCAAAAATAATTTTTTTTAACTTCTATCTGACCTGAGTTTGCACTTTGCTTTACGCCAATCCTGGGCTGCTCAAATTTGCGCCGTCTGCTGTGCTATTCAATCGATTTTTTAGTTACCTGGTTTTGGACTGGGCCGATTTAAACTCCGGGCTTGTAGATTTTGGGCCGTCAATTGGTGCAGGAAGGCAGCGTGAAGTCAGATCTTGAGAGCTTTAAGATATTGGGTTGTTGCACCCTAATATCTCGAGCCCTAATATCTCGAGCCAAAGCACTTAAGATCTTCGGGTGAACGTGTAGTGGATTTCCAGGAGGTTGACCCTCCGTTCTTGGTGGGGATATTTTTTTTTGATAAAGGATAATCAAATCCGGCCTCTACATCCACGGATGTACACAACCAATTATTACAAAAAGAGACAAAAAAACAAAAGAGAGAAAAACCATAGTCTTGTATATAGACCAGGACATTACAACAAATGATAAATGCTTCAACCCTCTATTTGATCAACGAGAGGGCGTCCTTGGCTTGCTCTCGACGCCGCAGCTGGGTCCCAAATGCCGCAGTGCAGGGTATGGCTAGGAGCAGGTGTGCTTATGTTGATGCCTTCAAGAAGGTAAATGACGTCCGCAGGCGCCATCATCAACGAAAGAAAGAAGAAATTACAGCGACGCCTCCAAGGGAGAATATGACGTCGATTGCGTCATCGCTGCCGGCCCAGCACCTACAGGCAGGGTTTTCACCCGTATTCCAAAATCCTGCAAAGGCACATCCAAGCCAAACCTGCAAACGACGAGATGCCGGAGATGGTCAGCAGAGTCTTCACCAAATGCAGCGCGGCAGCAGAAAAGCTGGGGGCGACAATGTCCTTTGATGTGGATGTCGGAGTCGATTTGCGGGCCGCCTGGGAGCAATGTGGTCTCGAGCCGAGTGCCTGGTGCAGGATTGATCCAGGCCTCGACCTCGTGGGAGGGCGAGTTGGACGGCTTGTAGATGGCCGGTGCCAACACCACCATCCCCATCCGGTGCCCGGGAGTCCAAATTGACCCCCTGGCCGCCGCTGGGGAAAGTGTCCCCGACTCGAGGCAACGCCCGCCCGAGTCCGCATCGCCGGAGCACCACCCGCACCGAGAAGGGGGCAGCAGCCGGCGGATCCAGCCTGAGATACCCAGATGCGCCCGTCGCCGCCAGACCCATTCACGGTGCGGGTACGCCGGCCGCCGATGAACGGTGTCGCCGTCCGTTGCCGAGCCCACCGGGGGGCGAGCCAGATCGGCCGCCACCGTCGAGTAGGCCGCCACCTCGCATATCGAGGAGTCAAACAATTCGAACTTTGACCAAAGTTATATAAAAAAGTACTAACATTTTTTATACAAAAAATATACCATTAGATTAGTAATAGAATATATTTTCATAATAATTTTATTTAACGACATAAATACTAATGCTTTTCATTATAATCTTGGTCAAACTTGAATCAATCTGACTGACACGGATCCCATAATTGTATGTTTTATGGACGAATGAGAGTACTTTGCTTGCCAAGTACGTTGCTTCCACTTGTCTGACTTTTGTACTTTTCTAAATTAGCTATAGACTAGTTGATATGACTGAGTCTATGTAGGTCGTAAAACTACTTGGTTTGAGAGTAAGTTAGAGCACTATAAGAACTGAACCTTAAGTGGTGTGTACATCTTTGTAAAGTAGTTTATGGTTTTTATAAGGTCGGTAGCAAAAAGCCATTCTGACAAATTAGTGACAATGGTAAACTAGGTACATACAGACAGGCACCACCAACACAATTACATGGAATGCATGAACATGAACTCTCTCGAGTCACTTGGTCAACAACATAGTAAAGCATCGCATACATATATATAGTTATAAACCGGTCTCATACCCTTTTATACAACGTCTAAATATAACTGCTAAGGACACATACATATATAAACTTTCTTCTTAATTTATATGCAGAGAAGAAGAGAGACTGATGAGAGAGAGGAAGAGGATCAAGATTCTATAGGGTATATATGTCTTGCGCGCGCACACGATAATTTGACCTCAACAACGACGACTATCGCTAGTGCGCGCCGTTCGCCCCCGTAGAGGTGAAACGGAAGGCTAGCTTTAGGAGCAGCTATACATATCCGCCACCGTAGCTGACGATGACGAAGAAGAAGCCCCACCCTGGAAGCAGTACCCGGCCGCGGCGGCGTCGTGCGCCATGCCGACGACACCGGACTACCGGAGCTGTCCTCCTCGAGGATGGTGTCGAGCTTGGCCGACGACGACCTCGGCGGGGCGACGGCGACTACGGCGGGCTGCCACGGCGCGACCTCGGAGAAGACCTCCAGCAGGAAGGACGACGACGCTCTCTGGATGCTGCTGCTGCTCGACATGTTGTACTCGTACAAGCTACTCGGCAGTAGTAGTGAAAGTGAAACTTGGACGACGGCGGTCGGCGGCGGCAAGTACAAGAGGTGCTGAGCACATTCCTAGTATTAGAGCGGATATAGCTAGCTAGCTACGACCTTGTCTATGCAGGAGCGACCGGCCGGGCTGGCGTTTTATAGCCGCGCGCGCATGCTGTCGCCGGGCGCCGGGCGCCGGCCGGCCGAGGCAGCGCGGGCAATCTTGGAAAAGGATTAATGGTGGTGGACTGGTGGGTGGTGGTTTCCGCTTCGCTGTCAGCTTGCATTGCAGAGATTTTGCAGTAGCGTTTGCAGCAGGGCATGGTGACCGGCCGGATACTCGATCAGGTTAATTAGAAGCGGCCGCCGTGCCGGCCTGTCGTGCCGTGCAACGCCTCCATCGTCTCTCTCAATCTTCTCTCGATCTGCCTGCCTGCTGATCGTACACGGACGCCGTCGTATCAATGCGTGTGGTTTCCCGGCCTCGCTGGGCTCTTGGACTTGGTCTCGCTCTCGCGACGACGAAATCGATCAGACGGACCTGACGTCGGGCTCGGGCCTCGATCGATCGCATTTACAGCAGCGACGAGAGAGGTCGCCGTCGCCGGCGGAAAGAGCCCCGCCCGGCCGCTCACGGCATCCGCGGCGCAGGCACGCGACGATGGCATGTCGCCGTCGTCGGCCGCCCTACCCGCAGCGGAGCGGATAAGGCTGGCCGCGTCGGAGCGCACGGAGCCGTGCAGCTGTGTGGACTCCGGCGGTCGGGAGGCGCGCGACCGCGCGGCCGAGCCGACAGCAGACGACCTGCCCGTGCGTCGGGCTCGTTCGTTGGAGAGGACGACGCACGCGTGGCGCGCGTGAAGTTCACGTGCACACGGTTCCACTTCGAACGGCTGCGACGTTTTCGTGACGCGAGACTTTGGGATGGAAATGGATGGGGGCCAGAAGGACGTCACGGGCCCAAATCAAGAAGTACAATAATCTGGATGAGCCGGCCCGTTATTAAGCTATTGGATGGCGATCGCGATCGCGATCTGACCTGCTGCAGCCCAGTTGGACGGGGATGGGCTGCCATGGCCCAGCTTAATTGTATTTTTGCTAGGGAAGAAGTCCATATGACCTTCTTCAACTATTGCAAAAGTTGTGCTAAAAAAAAAACTATTGCAAAAGTCTGCGCTATAAATATATTGCAAAAAAAAAATCTGATTTACCTCCCTCAATTAGAAAATTGTATTTTAAGATTCCTATAACTTTTGAAACCGTATGGTTTAACGTGGGGCCGCGTCAACTGTTCTATATGGTGCCATTTGAGGCATGAGAGGTAAAATCGAACTTTTACAATAGATAGGAGCACATTGTGTTCAGACCGTCCGCACCGGCGTACGGCACGGCGTCCGGAAACGAGTGCTGCAGCAGGAGCCAGTACTTCATCCTCTACGCGCGCGCGTCCGGTAAAGCCAGCGGAGGCGGCAACATATAGCGGAGAAGAGGAGTAGAGCGCAGGCCTGCTCGCGTGAGAGGGAGAGAGGAGAGAGTACGACGTGGACCCCATCCAATTTTGTTTCAAAAAAAATACTATATCTCACAAACCGAAAACTCAAATTAAATTCCGATTGCACCATTGAATTTATTGCAATTAATTCTTCAAAATTAGATCTCAGAGATACATTTAGATAAAATGACAAGTGAACCCACAGTGGATAGAGGATGATATAGAGGATGGATGGATGCGGGAGAAATGAGTATAGAGAAGAGAATCTTGATGACCAGACAATATAGAGGATGAAAATAGAGGAACGTGAGTGCGGATAGTCTCATAGTGACTAGCCATCCAATGCATGATCCGGTGGCGCATAGTATTTTTGGCGACGTGTCCACGACGACGCCGCGTCCAGACCTCCTCTCATAGCCATTGCTTTTGCTCCATTTGTATAGCTTCCCACGGAAACACTTTTTCCCACAATTGTACCAATCAGGACCTAAATAGATAGAGCCAAGTATGATGTGTTTACATTATTGTATGACACATGCGCTGATGTTAAAGTCACTTGGACTTTTTTATAGTGCATGCCATCGACGTAAACTAATTATAATAGATACAAGAGCAACTATTTAGTAAATAAAAGTATGAAACCAGTTTCATAAAATTTTAAGCTAAATCATTTTTTTCTAAAATTTAGGCATGATTTAATTTAGGCATGATTAGACAAAGCATGATTTTATAAAAACTATGAAACCAATTTCATAAATTTTTAAGCTAAATCAGTTTTTCTAAAACCAAATCATATTTTAGGATATTTAATTAATGCTACAATTTTGTAGGAAAATATGGAAAAAGTACCCTCTAAACTATCAAATCAAATCAAGTCCAATCCAATTACCTAAACTATCATGTCAAATAAGTCCAAATAACACCTGGTGGCTGATATGCTGTGATATCTGACAAAACCACTCAAGGTATAAATAGAAATAAAGTTACACCAAAATTACCAAATTTTACCTTCCCAAAGTAGGAAACACAGGTAAAAGTTCCCCCCCTCGTGGACTTTGGCCTTTGCGTGCGCCACCACCAGACGTGGCAGAACGGGCGCATCCACGTAACCCTCCTCTACGCCACGGGTGGCGAGGCGCCTCCGTTCCAGTTCCAAGCCTCCCCCAAACCGTGCGGCCGCCGCCGCCTTCCCTTCGCTTCCCTTTTCGTCTCTGACTTTTTCTCCAAGCTCATCTCGCTCCGTCCCCCCGATCTCGGGAGCGACCGAAGCATGTCCTGGCGGTGGGCTCTCGCGCGCCGCGTCGCGGCGCTGGCTGCGACCGGCGGTGCCCAGGCGCAGAGGCTCCTGCCCACCTCGTCGGCGGCCGGCAGCACTGGCCTCCTGGGGCGGCACCACATGCCCCTCGCGTCCCAGATTCGGAGCAAGGTCCACTCCCCCTGTTTCCCTCCCGTCCTCACCCTCTGCCGCCGGTGCCTGCTGGCTCACGCAGTGACGTTGGCTGGCGGTCGAGCTGCCAGACAACCGCCCGCGATGTGTTTGCGTTTATGCCGCGTCCATGTACAAACCGTGCGAGGTCGCGCTTCCTGCTAGCGGTGATCGCATTCGCGCTAGTTGGCCCTGTTTAATACGCTTCCTAGTCAGTCCCCTTAATCGCAGGGAGTAACAACCGGTCCTTCATGTGTGGCCATATTCTTCGTGGTATGGGAAAAAAAAAAGTCTGGCTTTTCGGTTGTGCTGATACAGGCTCTGTACGTTTTGTATCGTTTAGTAGGTGGTTGGTTGCAGAGGAGCTGCTCTCGTGAGCTCCAGATGGTTGCATGATGCCCAATACCAGGTTCGCCAGGACGGGGCTTCCAGGGCTCAGGTAGTCAGAGGCCTTTTATCTCTGTAATCATTTGTTTTGTTCTGCTCATTATAGCGTGAAATGATCATTTCGTGCTTTCTTTCTTTCTTTCTCACGATAAAAGGGTTAGGGTAGGGTATAATTTAGCTAGCAAATAAAGTATGAAATAATGGTCGACTTGTATAAATGCACAACATAACTACTCAAGTCATTGGGCTGTCACATTATTCAGTTGAGTGCGGCTTGTTACTATTACATCTCTTGTTTGTAGTGTAGTGTGTATCCTTTTTCTAATGCAGTGTCACTCGATCGATGGCTTCTCATCTTAAGCATATCTTGGATACTACCTCCGCACATTAGTTATCATATGAGCAAACTTCTATAAAGATTATCATAGACCCAATACAGTTCCTTCTCAAAGAAATGCTGTTCCTCCATCTCCAGATCAGCAGAAAGGATAAAATGTCTGTCATCAGTTATCCATTCATCAAAAAACTTGTAATGCAGCCAGGTACTAGGTAACCAGGATACTATTCCCAGTTTGACTAAGCTAATACGACAAACAACACATTGTACTCTACAGATCACCTGAAACTTGAGGACAAATTGATTTCCTTTTCATCATGTAAACTGTTCCGTTTGATGTTCCCAGGGACCCCATCTTTTTCCTTTTTCAAGTAGTTGGAAATTTACCATCATGTTGTATGGACTTAAAAGAAAGTTTCATTCATAATCAAAGATTATCTTATCTTAACCTGTTCTGAATTTTCCCCAGATTTTTATTTTGTTTGAAATGTGAAAGCTAGTGTATAACAATATAATGTATTTGTTATTTCTTGATTATAAGATAGTCTGAAGAGTCTAATTTTCTGGTGTTCTCAGGAACAGCAAGATCCATTTGAATTAGTCGCCGATGAGCTATCACTTCTTGCAAATAGGTTACGATCCATGGTGGCTGCTGAGGTCAGTAAGCAGTTGATCCTGTTCAGCAAAACTCATCTAGTCATCTGTGTAGTACTCCCTTGGGGCTACTGGTAGCAAAGATGATTTGATGCTTCGTTGATCTAGTGATGGCCAAAAATTTCATTCTCAGAGCTCTAAATTGCTTCAAAGTTGCATTTGCAGGTCCCTAAACTGGCATCAGCAGCCGAGTACTTTTTCAAGGTGGGAGCAGAGGGAAAAAGATTCCGACCTACGGTAAACTCCTCAATTTCTGGATTATTTTTTGAACAAATGACTATTATCATTTTATTGTTGGTTGTTGCCTCCTCTCTTCTTGATCTTTCGTGTCTCTAATGCTCTAGTTTGTATTTGCAGGTTTTGTTGCTCATGGCATCAGCTCTGAAATTCCCTTTGTCAGAATCAACAGAAGGTGGAGTTCTCAGTATATTGGCAGATAAACTCCGCACGCGGCAGCAGAACATTGCAGAGATAACTGAAATGATTCATGTTAGTATTGCTGCTGTTCTTCAGAGCTACACATTGATATTCTGTTCTTTTCCTCAATCTGTTATCCTCTGCAGGTCGCAAGCCTTCTGCATGATGATGTTCTTGATGATGCTGATACTAGGCGTGGTGTCAGTTCATTGAATCTCATCATGGGGAACAAGGTATTCACACATGCAATATACTAAGTGTATCGCTCCCATGTATTGAGGCTGCTTGAATAGATTGAAGTCCAAACTATGAAAAGTTTTAGTTTCCAGTGAACTGGTATACATTCGTGCTATAGCAGGCAAAAATAGCTTCTTCATTTGATTCCAGGTTAATACAAAGTTAGGATATTTGGAAATCAAAATATTTTTATGAGCATTAAATTAACTGGTGCTCTCATCTTAAAGTTACAGAAGCACCATTTTGTCTTAAGGGTTAAGATATTGGTTCTCAAAACTGATTTCTTTGTGGTTCTCTACTTGTAAACTGGAGAGTTTTCTATAGTTGAGATTATATGACACCAGTATTCATCGAATATTCTGTCTGCAGCTTTCTGTGCTGGCTGGCGACTTCCTCCTGTCTAGAGCATGTGTGGCACTAGCAGCACTTGGGAATACAGAGGTAAATTCACATGTCCTATTTATTTGTTTTTAGCAATGTTCAAGAATAGGCAATATGATTAGTTTTATTTGATCTTCTGATTTCTGAAGGGAAATTACAGTTGTTATATGCTATATGAGTTGCTTCTGTGGATGCCATTTGACTCAATTCATTCACATGTCTGGATATCATTCATGCATTTGTTCTTACCTTAAATTATTTCCTTGGTATCCTTTAGTATCATAACCGTGCTTATCTTGTGCTGTAATTCTAGATTCATCCTTGTGGTTACAGTGCACATGTGCTCTTTTCTTGCAAGTTGTCTATAGCACCACCAACAGGTTTCTACCTTGTTTGTGCAGGTGGTTTCTCTAATGGCAACTGCTGTAGAACATCTAGTTACTGGTGAAACTATGCAGATCTCTACAAGCAGAGAGCAACGACTAAGGTTTATTATGCTCTCTCTATCGTGGTCTTAGTTGCTTAGTCAGATCTAAAACAAAGAGTTGCAGTGTGAAATTCTTGCACATTTTTTTTTTTACTTTTGTAGTTCTGTTTTACCTTGTTCTGCCCATTCATTGATCTTTTTATTTGCAAGTTCTAATATGGGGTCTTACAAATGCAGCATGGAGTACTACCTGCAAAAGACATACTACAAAACGGCGTCATTGATATCAAATAGTTGTAAGGCTGTTGCTATTCTTGCAGGGCACACAGCTGAGGTCTCGATGCTTGCATACGAATATGGCCGAAACCTGGTTTGTAAAACATCTTTACGTTTCCATTCCTTTTCTGGAACTCATTTTCTTACAAGCTAATTCTGTGAACGTGGCTACAGCTTAGCTAACTTGGGACCATGCAGGGTCTAGCCTTCCAGCTAATTGACGATGTTCTTGATTTCACTGGCACCTCTGCATCCCTTGGGAAGGGTTCATTATCTGATATTCGCCATGTGAGAATAACAACCCAAGTTTTTTCATTGTATTTACTTTGCCATGACTGAAAATATAATCATGTCTATCATCTGAAATATGCATTTATATTTCATAAAGTGAATATGATGTCATAATAGTTTTGTTATACTTCATTAGTAACTTACGGGAGATCTATAAATCTTTTTCTGCCTTGTGTTAAAGAATATTCCTTGGTTAATATGCATATATTGCATTCTGTCTAGCACAAACTGTTTTACCGCCACACGTTTGCTGCCGATGCCACTCTCTTGATAGCTCTCATGAGAAACAATTTTTGGTGACTGGATCTTTGTTGATTGTTGATTTCACACATCAGTTGGGTGTAGAAAAGGTTATTGTAGTCTAGATAAGTAAAATATGACAAGGTTCGTTGTTTATCTCTTTGTGGTAAGCCTACTGAGATTAGATGTCAGATATGGTTAGGCTAGAGCTTCTGTTCAACACAAAAACCACAATTTCTGGTTGATGGCATTATATCTATTATTCTATTATATCATGGCATTCACTATGCAGGGAGTCATTACTGCCCCGATGCTATACGCGATGGAGGAATTCCCGCAACTACAAGAAGTTGTTGACAGGGGTTTTGAGAATCCTGCAAATGTTGAAATTGTGAGTAGTCATTTAGATTTGTGGGCAGGTTTCATTTTTCATTGTCCATTTACCTATGAAATACACACACATTAGGGAATACTTCTCTCTCAAAAAAACACAACGCACATGTTTCTAGCGAAGGACAGTGACACATGTTTAACAGAGAGAAATTTATTTATATGGTTTACTTATTAGGCATGCTAAGGAATTTTCATATCTAGTTGTACAAGCTTTTTGAACCTACTTGAATAGTTTAGCTGGATATTGAGGAACAGTGTAAATCATTTCATTAAGCTTTGGCAATTATCTCCAAACAAATATTATTGGTTCTCATAGTCAGCTAATTGCATGTTGAGCATTCAATCGCTTCTGGATTTAGAATCACGTCCTTGCACACTTGAAAGTGCATGTTTTCTGTAAGAGCATGAATAAAAATAAAACAGCAGGACAGGACCTCAAACTTAATGGAATACTTTCTTCTTTAAATCGCAGGCCCTTGACTATCTTCAGAAGAGCCGTGGGATTGAAAGGACAAAGGAGCTCGCGCGTGAACATGTTGATCGTGCAATCAAGGCTATAGAATCCCTCCC
Organism: Coix lacryma-jobi var. lacryma-jobi; assembly: GCA_009763385.1. Lineage (NCBI taxonomy): Eukaryota > Viridiplantae > Streptophyta > Magnoliopsida > Poales > Poaceae > Coix > Coix lacryma-jobi. The sequence goes on from CM019824.1 coordinate 9,711,295, forward strand.
AGATAGTGACGATGAGGATGTTCTGACTTCAAGGCGTGCTCTTATTGATATCACAGAGAGAGTCATCACAAGGACAAAATAGCAAGGTGCTTGGCGTTCACAAGGTGAATGGAAAGCTGAACCTCGCCTCTGTCCTAGTGTTCCACATGGAAAATTTTGTATACTTCGGTTCATTGCATTCTTTTCACAGCCCAAACCCCAAGTTTTGTGTAACATTGCTGAAATTTAGGATTAAGAAATGGCCCTGCATTTATGGGAGCTCTAGTGGTTTTGGCTGCATGTGGCAACAAAATATATATGTCACGGATTGCAATGGTCACCAGATATTGTGTAGCCATATAAGTTTGGGAGCATTATTGTACCCAATATACGAGAAGAATGGATTGTTGACTCCTGTCGAGACTCAGTACCATATAGCATCTGTTAACCATTACCTCTTCAAATTTTTCTCTTGTGAAATTGTGTGGTGCCTAATCTTCGCTCTGTGGGCCGAATTATGTACCCACATGGCCACATTTTGACATCTTGATGTGCAAACTGTAACGTATTCAATCTTCCATAATGAATGAGGCGTTACAAAATGTTGGTCATTAGTTTTGATCGAAAATGTGCAAACTGAAATGCATTCCATCTTCCATGATGAATGAAGCGTTACAAAATGTTGGTCATGGTCACTAGGCGCCTATATACTAGTAGAATATAATGCTGCATAATTACATTGGCTGATACTGATAGGCACACGCCATGAATCGATGGATCATCATCATCATGATCTAAACGTTGTTGTTGTTTATCCTGATCGTCCAGTTTAACGAGCTTGGCTCCAGAATCTCTCTTTGGCCCATGCAATCGCCTCGTCCACCGCGGCGGCGCCGACGCTGTCGATGTCGTCGCCGTCGTCCATCAGCAGCGGCGCCCGCTCCCTCACCTCCATCACCACCTCCTCCAGCCGCCGCGGCGTCCTCGCCAGCGGGTTGGTGAAGAGCGACGACGACGTGGCTGACGGCGGCGAGTAGTAGTACCCGTAGTCGGCGCCGGAGTAGTCGGTGATGGTGGTCTCGGCGGCCGGTGACCGCGCCCCGCGTGCGGCCTGCCGGAAGCTCGGCGCGTTGCTGCTGGTCTCCGGGTTCGACGTGAAGCAACAGAAGCTGCTGCCCCCGCGGTGGTTCCGGTGGTGGCGCGTTGCCGCCGACCCGCCGCCGCCGCCGGCTCTGCCGTGGTTCGACCTGCTGCCGGCGTCGGCGGCCTTGGCGTCGCCGCCGTAGTAGTAGCGAGCTGCCGGGTACGCGGCCGTCGAGCACGTGAAGCTGCTCTGGTACTCCCCTCTCGTCGACGTCGATGATGGCGGCGACGAGTCGTACCGCCGCGAAGGGATCGTCACCGGCCTGCCATGTCAAGAACGCCACGACGATCATGGATGATTACGCATTTTCTGATTTGTTACGCACGACACACATGCATTTTTCACGTGCTTCGATCGTCAAGGTTTTGGCACGCACGAGTGCACGACTGTGTGTGAGCTAGCTCCTACCTGAGCCTAGATGTGAACGAGGAGAGCGTGGCGTCGGCGGCGCGGCTGCCGCCGGTGGCCACCGGCCGGCAGAAGCCGGCGGAGGGGAGCTCGTCGGAGCTGACCGCCGACGATGACTTGGACTTGGACCTCGACCTCGACCTCATGTGACGACGGGCGCCGAAGATGTCGTCAAAGAAGCCCTGCTCCGTGGGCACGGCCGCCGCGCGCCCGTCGGCGTGCGGCCGGCGACAGAAGGCCTCGGCGCCGCCGGCGCCGTAGCTCGCGTACTGGTGGTGGCCCGTCGGGGAGTGGTAGTCGGCCGCCTCGCCGCCGAAGCTGCGGAGGAGCACGGTGCGCGGCGGCCCGCCGTACACGTCCCGGAAGTCGTCGGGAGCCAGGCTCTGGTGGCCGCCGCCACCGGCGGCGGCAGCGTGCTCGTCCGACGACCGCTGCCGCGGCAGCACCGAGCCCATCGTGCACCTCCACGACTCGTCCATCCTCTCTCTGACTTATCTACGAGCGAGAGAGAGCTTTGTGTGTGAGAGAGAATGGCGGTGGTGGTGATCTTTTCGCAAAGGCGATCGATGGAGCTATATAGGCCAAGAAGCAGGAAAGCTCGACGATGCTTTTGTTTCGTCGGATGCATGTGTATATATACTAGTAGCTCATTCTGCATGTATCACTGTTTGCAGGTACAGAAACGGTACGAACAAGTACTGTACTGTTAGCATCCTTTTCAAATTGCACATGTTGATCTTGATCCATCCCAACTAATTCCTGCTGTAGGAATTAAGCTGATGAACTGTTTCTGAAACTGGTGTTTTATATATTTTGCCTTGACCTGGTGAAGTATTTCTTCCCAATAGGCAATAGTGTTTATAGCTGTTTCTGAAACTGATGTTTTATATACCATACAGACATAACATGGTTAAATGTAGCCAGTCAAACGTTGCAAGCCTGCATGATGAAGTACTCAAATGGCCACAATCATGAGTAACAGCTTGCTAATCCTATCACATGCATGAAGAAGCTGCTGATTCATACACACACACACACACACACACACACACAACACCATGCATGCATACTGATGAAGGCTGCTTTAAATTAAGTTGCTACACCATTGTGTGGCTACCACCGTACCAGCAGGTAAATAAATTGACAGTTTTTGTTTTATGTTGCTTAGCTGTTGATGTAGTCTGGGATAAGATAGTTAGATGAATAATGATGTGGGCAACAGGTGAGTAGCCAGTGGATTGATTGGGATTACCTTTTGGAGGGGAGGAGGCATGTGATATGGGATGATTGTGTTCTGCTACCCTCTTTGTAGACAGAGCATCATGGTTGTTGATCCATGGCCTCATTCTTCCAATCTCCTCACTCTTCATTCCCATTTTTTTTAAAAAAAATGGACTCCGGGTTCCACTTGACGCTACTCCTTTTTGTTTTTTTTTTAATTTTGGTGCTTTTGTACTGTAGCACTCAACTATGTTATGACTAGGATTAGAATTTAAATGTGCTATCAAATAATTACGCATCTGAAAGCTACCAATCCAGTGTTTATGGAAAAGGAGACAGATCAAAGTGGCTGATCACTCTAGCATCAGGCAAGCCTTTTACTTTTTGGACCAAATTAACACCAAGCATAGTCCGTCTGCCTCAAGTTTAAACAACACTAGCAACTTGAGGCACTACAACTCAGGAGCAGCTCACCATAGGCTGCAAATCATGTGGAGTGTGCTTAAAGCTGTAGCTTAGGGTACTAAAAGTGATCTACAACTTGTGACTGCAGATGCCACTATACATCGTGCGTGTTTAACAACTCCAGCAAAATCTTGGCCAGAATCACATGGATGTTTATTTAATTTACTGCCCTGAGAAGCAATCCCAGATGGCCAGATCCACATCCAGCCGTGCCTCCCTGTATGTATAATATATATGGAGATCATGCTATATCTTCATGAATCCACAGCAGCTCAGCATGTAGCTAAAATCTATCTGCATATCAGAAATATGCAAAGTAGCATGCAGATGTGTCAGCTTATTTTTCTTGCATAAAAAACCGAGATCCTTCCTTCTCAAAAGAACATCTTTTTTTTTTTGGCTGCAGCCTGCTGGACCCCATTGTGTTCTTCCTATGATCAGTCAGTCAGTCACAAATTCAGAGCATGCAGATCAGGTATGTCTGCTCATTCATTGTCCATCATGAATCCCAGTCAAATGTCGAGCTTGACTCCATGCGCATGCCTGCACTTTCCAGATCGAGTTTCTTCATTCACGGACAGAAGACATTTCAGAGTGAAAAATTGAGGCCCCCAGACTGGATCAAGTGTGTCAGTAGTTTGTTCGAGTAATCGATTAGTCTTGGCTGCTATAAATACGTAGCGGCAGCATCAGCTGTAAAATTAATCAAACAAGAAGAACTGGCCCTGAGATTCGTGGTCATGCATGCTCTGTCAGAAGAGCATTGCCATACCTGTCTGTAACTGTAAGGCTCTCAACATCTATAATAATAACAATGAATAAACAAGCTCAGTTAACAAACGACTTAAATTAAAATACAGGTCTGGTAAAAAAAAATGTGGCCGATCCTTTCAGATTCAGGTAGGCTGCAGCAAGAACAGTGGCGGCGTAGCTCTGCCAGCAGCAAAGCAGGCAGCTTAATGCAGTTGCATGGCGGCAGGGGGGACGTGAGATGAGATCGAGGAAGCAGGCACAGACAGGCTCGAGGACGGGAATGATTCGGTGTCCCACAAGGCGCCAGCAGGCCAGGCAAAGACGCGGCACGAGACGATCGGGGCGAGGGGGCGGCGGTGATGCGCATGATTCGCCGGTGTCCCCCTCGCCGGCGGCAAAAGCTCGCGGCGCCAACATCTCTGCGAGCAAAGGAGGAGCAGCGCCGCGGCAGGCTGGGGCTTTTGTTCTCGAGCTAATTTCCTGAAAAGAAGCGTAAAGAAGGCGAGCAGGAGAGCAATCTACGCAAAGCGCCATGATAACCACTGCAATTTGTGGGGGCGTCAGTCATGGAGCTAACTGATGCAGGTGCACGCAGCAACAATATAACCAAAAGACGAAATCTTTCACTTCAAATTTAGATGCGCACTCGTTGTTGCTGTTTTTTTTTTAAAAAAAAAAGAAACAGATGTGCATGCATTCATGACCCATTGCTATGATTTTTTTTTTAAAAAAAAAGAAGAAGAAAAAGGGAAAGGGATGGACATTTAGGTGTGTCTTCAGACTTCAGGTGAGACACTGAGTATGCCTGCAGAGCGGATTCAAATCTAACTTTGTAGATTGTTAATGATCCTTGGAGAACATGTCTAGCAAATCAGCATACCTGTTACACAGCTTTGAGAGACAATGTCATGATGATGCACCACAAACTAGCAACATGCATTAGTGGCAGAGGAATGGAACACCATGGCCTTTTTGAGCTTCTGATACCTCCATCGCAAGCATGCATGTGGACCACATACCAGCAATGTTCAGAGCAGAGGGGTAACCACCACACCAGACGAGACGAGACCAAACCGTGCCCTGCAAATTGCAAAGCTTTCCAGGCTTTAAAAGAAGCAAGAGCTCAGCTTTACACACATGTACATGAGACCAAATTACACCTTTCTCCCTTTTCACTTTTATTATGTAGTATATATGCTTATACACATCCAATCATAAAAGAATACTAATAATAGGCGACTCTGACAGCTCAAATGGTAGAGGCTCTCATATCCTGCAGTTGGTGCTGGCAGTAACTGAAGAATTCATAAATAACTTTTAAATTATTGAGTTTAGAGATGTAAAAATCATATAAATAAATTTGTTTTGAAAAGTACTTTCATAAAAATATACATATACCATTTTTCAATAAATATTTTTAAAGAAACAAATGGTCAAAGTGATGTTTTAAAGATCATGTCGCTATCTGAAACGTCATGTTTTACAATATGGAGGGAGTATATATGAACGGCTCATGTTAACCTCACCTTTCGTCCAATCTTGTGCATGCTCTTGTGTGCTCTGACGCAGTTTTGTGAAATTAGTTTAAGTCAGTTTGCTCCCTAAATTAACACTAGATATGACAGCAGGAAGTGAAAGATCCAAAACGCAGCTTTTGCCTTTCTATTAGGGCTTTCTGTGCAAGATGCCTACGTGAACTTCTTAGCTTTATCTTCTTTAATGGTGTATGTGCAAAGGTGAGGCAAGAGTTGTAAGACAAGACCAGCTAGCAGCTCATGTGAACTTTGTGAAGTTCATGCATCGGCAAGAGGAATATGCATGAACTTTAGTAGCTAGTAGGCTATGTTGAAAATAACCATGGAATGGAACTGTGCATGTGGTGATCTCACCAGACGACTTTGACACATTTCGCAGAGATTCGAGTTCTCAAAGAAATGTTTTCCAAGAGAAACTAGTTTTGATTCTGCTATGAAACTAGTTTTTCTAGGAGATCAACAGAAAAGGGACTACGCTATGGTATGCCACTACAACACATGGGGTCTTCTGTGAAGATTAGAAATTGGCATTGGTAGAGTTATTTTGATCATAGTACCTAATATATAATGTCTTAGTGATGAAAAACCCGTTGTCACAGAAGATCGGTGCGTCTCTGAACATTTTTTGTGATAAAACAACAAAAATCAACATTGATTTAATGACGAGTGCCATTATCATTTAAACGGCTACGACGCTCAAAATCATCAAAAGGTTATAAACCAGGCCATTGCCACATGAACGGCCATGTGGCAATTGACATGGCCGCTGCGTGGTAGAGAAGTTATGACATATTGCATCATCATCATAATTCTCTTTGGGCTGAATTTAAAGGTTATTTAATTTGGGCTCGGCCCAACTAAATTTTAGTTTGGGCTAATTGATGTGCCCATATCATTTGAGCGAAGTCCAATTAAAGGTCCGTTTTGGATTGGGCCAAACTGAATATGAGATTTCCCTTTTCTTTTCTGTTTTGCCTGTGGCCCAATCTGATTGTCATATGATAATCAGGCCATAGTTTGACGTAAATGAGAATTTTGGCCCATCAAATTATAAGAAGATAGAAAGTTGTCGCATTATAACATTTTACCTACACATGCCTATAGTTTTCTATCGATCACGCAAAAGACTTACGCGTCTTTGTATTGAGATAGAGAAAAAATTAATACAACACGGCTTAGCAATGTCCTAGGGGGTTAGAAGAGTTGTACATAAACGCTCAGACTCACTCTAGTGTATTAAAATCTATACTGATACATTGGACACCGATCAACCCGAATTGCGGCGCCGGCTAAGAGGCCTATGCCAGGCTGCTGAGTGGCGGTGGCACTGCTTGCACACACCGACGTCATCGTTTGACAGGAACAACACTCACGAAACGTCTGCATATTATAGGGATCGACCCTGAAGATTTCTTTGTATGCTTTCATGGTTGACGTGAACAGTAATATCCCGCTAGTTAGTCACAGGCATTGTGCTCACCTCGCTTGGATGTGAGGATATATGTGATAGGCTATGTGTTGTTATCCACTTGCTTCTCTTGAGGAGCAAGAGAGGTGCACGTCCATCATGGACTGTATCATCTTTGGACAGCTCCAGGAGTGACGACCGCCTCACCTTTGTGACTCGCTCGATGAAGCGCTTGAGGCGTATATCGGTAGAGGTTGTTTGAGGGGATGAAGTGCGATTGACTGCATCTGTGGCAACCACGATCGTCGCATCCTTCGGGGTGGCAGCCCCGACCATGACACCGGGTTGTCCCCCTCATGGCGACATGACCCGTGGTGGCCCTACACATGCGACGACGGAGGCGAGTCCATCATCCACTATTCAATCCTTACCAAAGAATAATGAGTGTCCACCAACGATGTGTGCACCTCCCGAGAGCCAACCAACGGAGTAGTCGAGCATCCAAGCATTGGTGCTCTTGCTGGGGGGGGGGGGGGGGGGGGGCTCACAACGACGAGCTGCTCAAGCAATGGTTCTAGTCAATTATGTTCAAATACAAACAATCATAAGTCACTGAGCCAATCACGCCATACAAAACTATGGACATTTCATCAAGAATCGATATGGCATCAACATAACAGTTGACCAAACGATTGATGAGACTTGTTCCTAAGCAAACGACAAAAAGAGCAACTAAAATATGTGTTATTATTCCAATGGAAACTTCCCAATCATACTAAAAAGGGTTCTTTCTGGTGGAGAGACATTTTGAAACTCCTTGATAAATTTAAAGGGATGGCTTCAGCTGTTATCATGAATGGGTCCACATGCCTTCTCTGGGATATGATTGTTGGATGGGACAACCCTTAAAATTATCATATCAAGAATTGTTCTTGTTTGCCAAGAAAGCCAACATCTCAGTGAAAAGTGCAGTCTCCTCAAACCCACTATCCAATCTCTTCAGTCTCCCAATGTCGATTGAAGCTTTTGAGCAGTTCCAAGAAATTCATAACGTTTTGCAAGACTTGACTCTCATGGATGATGCTGATGTATGGTACTACATATGGGGTAATTCATCTTTTACTTACAAGAAAGCCTACAAATGGATTTGGAGATCCTCCTGTCAGCCCAAGCATAAAGTTTTCTTTTGGCTGCTAATTCAGGACAGACTAAGTACTAGAAAGTAGAAACATACTGAGAAGAAGAAGTATGCAGCTGCCCTCTTACAACTGCGAGTTATGTGGCATGAATATTGAAGAGACAATGAATCATCTAATTTTGGAATGTCAAGTTGCTAAGCAATGTTGGAGTCCAATTGGTGTGACAGCGATTAGTTCACCCGATCTTCTTCAAAGGTTTGACAACTTCAGATTCTAAATTGGCAGCAAGTTTTTTATGGAGGTAATAATCGTTATATGTTGGAGCATCTGGACTATCAGAAATGACATCATTTTCAGAGGATTACCAGGGACCAGCCTTCATGGCTTAGAAGTTTTCAAATCTGTCTTAGGCAACTCATTTGGAGGGCAAAGAAGAAATATTTCCCAGCTATTGAATTATGGCTAGAGCAAGTTGTGTAATTTTTCTTATTTTCTTTCTCTCCTTTTTTGTTTCTTGAACCTCTCCTTGTTCCTTTTCTTCTTCTTTCTTTTTGTGTCCTTTTATTTTGTAATCTGCTTGGTTACACTCTTTTTAAATAAATTCCAATAGAATCCCTCCATAGGGCTCTCTTGTTTCCTCAAAAAAAAAATGTGTTATTGTTGAGAACATGCGTTAACCAACCTCGTCTTGCAGTCAAAAAACTTTCGGTAGGGATTCTCACTTTGGTAGGGCTCTCCTGATGTATCTCTACACGAATCTTTCCTTTTGGTAAGGATTCTCAATTTTCTCACACCCTAAACTCTCTACTTTTTCTTTTGAGAAACCCCTAAACTCCCTACTTTTTTTGAGAGAGAGAGAGAGAAGACCCTGAAGAATGGACCAGGCCTGCAGTTTCACTGGACCGTGTGAGAGAGATGTGGAGGGCGGCCCGGTCCATGGTCTTAATGGGCCGTAATCCCTGCGTATCGGATTGACATGATCCGGCTTGGCTGGGCTGACTCGTCTACTAATTTCTCCCGGGCTAGCTTTTCTCAATAATGCAAGAGTGTATATGATCCGGCTTGGCTGGGCTGACTCGTGTACTCGTCAAACTCGCTTATTCACAGTTTTTTTTTTATTTTTTGTTGAAACGCTTATTCACTGACTGATGAATTAGTCCGTCTGAATCCGGAGACATCCCAAGGTAAAAAAAAAAATGACATTGCCATGGCAGGAGATGGACACGTCGAGCATGCTGCATGGCTGGCATATGGACGGAGCAGCTGGAGTGATCCTCATCCATCTCAATGACAGTGACATCTCTCCTCTATCTGCATCGGTCATACTGCAGCTTTGACCGAAACAGGGAATCTTTGGCGAGCAGAGGTAGCTGATGCTCTGCTGTGCTGCCAATGCCATGCCACCGTCGTCTCCTCGACCGACCGAGCCGAGCCCTACAGTACACTGCATGCAGTTGATCTGCAGCAGGTCGCCGGAGACGGAGACGGAGACGGAGGCGCAGCGCATGGGTCACACGACACGGCACGCCCTCACTGGCACTGACGACATGTTGTCCATGCATCCGTTCCATGCATGGAGCCATGGAGCATACTAGTACGAAGAAGGAGCAGTCCCGGTCCCGGTCCGGCTGGCTGCGCGCAAACTGTTGCCACACATGCACTGAACAGTGGGCAGGGCTGGCTGGCTCCGATGGCGCCTGACGGCCCAGCCCGCTCCATGCATCAGTCACGAGTCACCTCGCGAGCTAGCTGGTCGAAGACGAACGAACAGTGCATGTCCACTCCAGCCTGCAACTGTATACGTATACAGTATGCAACAGCAGTTTGAAGCAGCAGTCTGCAGGACTGCAGGTAGCAACAAGATCCATCGATGCATGCATGCACGGATGCACCGAGCAGCTCATATATCTATCATGGCATGGGGCACACGCAGCAGCATGCATATGTAATGATATAAATAATCAGTCAGAGACTCCTCAGTCGGTAGGGCAAAGAACAGGATATATCTATCATATAGTAGGTCTTGTTAGTTTCCCCAAACATCAATTCTTTTTTCTAAATTTTCTGTCACATCAATCTTTAAATATATATATATATGAAGTATTAAAAAAATAACTAATTATACTTTTTTTTTATGTACATGCCAAGATGAATCTTTTAAACCTAGTTAGTCCATATTTAAACAAAATTTGTAAAATAACAACGAAAGTACTACAGAACGTTACGCCACAATTACTATATGAACTAAACATACCCATACAGTAGTGCACAATACATACTCCCTCTGTCCCTAAATAAGTGTCTGTAGAAATCTGTGTTTCCCTCGTAAATACGCTTTCCGGACGATACTTTAAAAAAAAAAGAAACGGAGGAGGTATATAAGCAGCGTGGAGGCCAGGGAGAAGATAAAAACATGCATGGTGATCAATGCCTGGTTCTTGGGCAGAATGAATGAATGAAAAGAGAGACCTTGCATTGCCCTTTTGATTTTTTTTTAATATGCTGCTGCTGCTGCTGGCACTACTGTGCATACTGCATGGTTGCAAGCTGACAGTGCTGAGGCCGGTGTGGAGCACACCGGCCGCGGACAGCGGGGCCCCTCCCGGGATCCGGGCATGTGTCTAGATTTTCTTGGGCATTATTATATCCCTGCAACTCGCTTTTAGATTTCTCTCATCAGAGCTATCACAAGGCTGCAAAAAGGTTGTACGCTGACGTGGAAGAGAAAAAAAAAAGAAAAGAGAGGTGAGCTGTAAGCTTACAGCTAGATAAAGACATAAAAATCAAGAAATTTGTGAGAGAGGGAGGTGGGCTGTAAGAGAATCAACTATTGTATGAAATTTGTGAGAGAGAGAGGTGGGCTGTAAGAGAATCAACTATTGTATGAGTTGGCTGAGAGGTGGGCTGCAAGAGTTCATATAGCCAGCTGAAGGCTCTATTATTAGCCTTGCTCTCACGGGAGCGTACCAGTACGGTTTTTTTTTTCTAATCGGACTGCGTGGCCGCTTGTCTGCCTCTGCTAGCTATAGATGGGCATGCAACCCGGGCCCGTGAGCCCGACACGAAGCCCGGCGTTTTGGCCCGGCCCGAGGCACGACCCGGCCCGCCCCTAGGGCCGTGCCTGGGCCAGACCCTCAGCACGGCGGGCCGGCCCGGCACGGCTCGATACATATACAATTATATATAAAATTATATATAAGTATAAATAAATATATATAAATGTATATAAAAATATAAATACATATTTACAAATATAAAAAATATATATTCACATAGATTATCTAAGTTTCACCGGTGGGCCTGACGGGCCTGGTGGGCCCGACGGGCCTTCGGGCCGGCCCGTCCTCTCATTGGGCCGTGCCTGGGCCGTAAGCTAGGCCCGCGGGCCTCATCGGCACGGCCCGTAGGGCACGGCGGGCCTGGTAGGCCCGACCTCTATCAGGCCGGGCCGGCCCGTTGCCCATCTATACTGCCAGCCTAGCGCGCGCGAGCGTGCGTGCGTGTGTGTTAGGTGCCGTCGTCGGGCTGCTGCGTCAGCCATACATGCCTGCCGCCGATCGAGCTCCTCCGGTGCTTGCATTGCATCATTGCATGCTTGCCCTGAGCCGCCGAGCCGGCTGTATTCTTCTTCTTCTACTGTCCCGGCCCGTCTTCACTGCTCGATCTCGCTCGCTCGTTCCATCCGGAGTTTGTTGAATGAAACATGCATGGTCCATATGCAACATCCAACGGCGTAGTATGTGGAATTGTGGACTCTCAGCACACACATCCACACAGGGTTTTTCTTACCGATCGGTAACCGGTCGGTTTGGTCGGTAACCGATGAAACCGTTCCGGTCCGGTTACCAAACGGACCGGTTACCAAAATTTAAATTTGAAATTTGAAAATTTGAAAAAAAAATGCCCAAAAAATTCCTAGAAATAGATTATAATTTATGGAGACCAATGGTATAAAATTTTTTGAAATTGGACGTTTGGAATTGGAATTTTGAAAAAAAAAAGTTCGGCCCGTTAAGGCCCATGAGGCCCATTAGGCGCTCACGGGCACAAAACGCGGCGTTCACGGGTGGGGGGGGCAGAAGGGTCCCTTCCCTTGCCCTATCCGCGCCCGCGCCCCTGCTCTCCGCCCCCAGCGCCGCCGTCCGCTCCCCGCCGCCGGCTAGCCGACCGGTTAGGCTCGGTAACCGGGCGGGGGCGAGCGGTTACCTCTCCGCACTCGGGCGCTCGGCCAGCCGCGCGGTCGGCTCGGTAACCGAGCGGTTTCGCTCGATTACCGAGCGGTTCGTCCGGGATTTGAGGTAAGTTTTCCCCCCCCTTTTCTTGCTATTTTAGTTAAGTATCTATATGTTTTGGGTGTAGTTTTGTGTTAGGATTGTTGTATTTAGGCAGGATCTGTGTTAGATATTAGGATGGATGGATTTAGGTGGTTAGGGTTAGGGTTAGCTTTATGTTTAGAGTACGATTTAATTTAGGATTTGAGGTATGATTTGTGTTAGGATGTATATATTTTTTGTATATATTGTATAGATAAAATTTACGTGGGTGTGATTTTGTGTTGTTTGTTTATGCAGGTAGACAATGTCGGGCAGGCACAAAGACGTTGTCTGGGAGCATGGTGAAAATCTCGCTCCCGGGTGGCGGTGCAATTATTGTCACCTGACAAAAGGGGGCGGTGGTGCAACAAGATTGAAGCAGCATTTGGCAGCGCGCGGGACGGAGGTTGTGCATTGTAGCCGTGTGCCACCAGAGGTGCGCGAGTATTTCCAGAGAGAGCTTGACCGCGCCAAGAAGGCGACGGCTGATCGAGCTCGCCAAAGGCTCGCACAACAAAGAGTTGCACAGGAGGGGAACAATCTCATTAATGATGATGAGTATGAGGCTCAGATGGAGGCTGCCCTACAACAGTCGAGAGCTGAATATGAGTATCAACAGAGTGTGCAGGATAGAGGCGGTAATTACGAGCGTGGAGGGGGTAGTTCTCGTGCAGGTGGTAGTGGTGGTGGAGGTGGGGGTGGTGGCAGTGGAGGTCCCCGTGGTGGGTGAAGGGTCGAGATGGCGGACTAGAGGGGGGGTGAATAGTCCTTTTAAAACTTAAACTTAATCGGAGCGGCTAACCGAAACAAATGCGGAATTAAAACTATCGGTCTAGCCAAGACTACACCCCTCTACCTATACTCTATGACACCTTATAAAAGATCCTAAACAAAGCAAATAAGGTGCCAGGCTAGCTAGAGCTCACCTAACCAAATTTAGATGCAAGGTCACACAAACCTAAGCAGCTAATACTTCAAGCACGGGGAGCTCCTACACAATCTAGTAAGCAAAGCACAAAGCTCCTAAGCTCACTAGCAATGCTCAATAACAAGGCTACACAAGCCAAATTAGAGAGCTCAACTTAGCTACACAAACTAAGCAATGTGACTAGCAAGACTACAAGTCAACTAGTCACTCATGGGATCAACTCTATGCTACACAAGCAAGATAGCTACACAAGCACAATATGTATGAAAGTAAATACAAGCTTGTGTAAGGAGATTGCAAACCACCGAGAAGAGTAGACAATGTTGACACGGTGATTTTTCCCGAGGTTCACTTGGTTGCCACCAAGCTACTCCCCGTTGTAGCGATACACCCACTTGGAGGTTCACGCGCTAATAGGCATCACACGCCTAACCCTCAATAGGGTGCCGCACAACCAACACAAGATGGGGATCCACAAGCTACGAGCAATCCACTAGAGTTACCTTTCGTGATCTCCCACGGGGAAGGTACAATACCCCTCACAAAGCTTTCTCCGGAGCCACGCACAATCTTCACGCGGGCTTCACGACGGAGACTCGATCACCAAGCCGTCTAGGAGGTGGCAACCTCCAAGAGTAATAAGCACCACCGGCTTGCAACTCGAACACCTAGTGCCACTCGATGCAATCTCTCAAAGCAACGCACTAGAATCGCTCACTCGCAATAGATTCGCGCGCTAGCAAGCACAAGCGAGTTAGAAGGCTCCCAAGCACATCCACACAAGCCACCTAGGCTTTGGAGTGCTCCAACATCAACCTAGGGCCGGCCACAACGACTATATATAGGGAAGGGGCGGCGGCGGCCCGAACCCTACCTTTCTGCGCTTGGTCGGTAGTACCGACCCCTCCTGGGCGGTACCACCGACAGAGTCAAACTAGCCGTTTTCCCACTTTCCGCTGATTACGGCGAGGCACCGACCCTTGGTCGGTTCCTCCGGGCCCGGTAGTACCGAGGTAATGGCGGTACTACCGCCAGGCCAAAAATCGCCGCGACCAGAGAGCTCTGCGAAAAACCAGCCACTACCGACCTTGCGTCGGTACCACCGCGGGCGGTAGTACCGAGGTAATGGCGGTACTACCGACAAGCCATTTTTCAAAACAACAGAGAGCCTCGCGAAAAACCAGCCACTACCGACCTTGCGTCGGTACCACCGTGGGCGGTAGTACCGAGGTAATGGCGGTACTACCGGCAAGCCTTTTTCAGAAACTACAGAGAGCCTCGCGAAAACCCTCAGGGCCACGGTACCACCGACCATCCGGTCGGTACCACCGCCGGCGGTAGTACCGAGGTAATAGCGGTACCACCGCCAGGCCAAAAACGAGCCACATCCAGAGAGGCTGCAAACAGCCCTCCTGGGTCGGTACTACCGACACCCCCAGGTCGGTACCACCGACAACACACAGAAAACTTCATTTCCATCTCTGAGTTGATCCAAAACTATTTCAACAACTTCTCCTTTGCAAATGTGCTAACACCACCAAGTGTTCATCATCTTGTGCAAGTGTGTTAGCATTTTCACAATCATTTTTCAAAGGATTTTCACTTGCACTCACCACGCCACTCGATCATAGTAACATCGCAAAGTTAGATCGCTCAAGTGGCACTAGATGACCGATATGCAAACAAGTTTGCTCCTCTTAATAGTACGGCCATCTATCCTAAACCCGGTCATAATCTTCTCTACACACCTATGACCGGTGAAATGAAATGCCCTACAAATATACCTTTGCCTTGCGCATTCCATTCCATCTCCTTCGGTGTTGATGCAACACATGCACCAACCTATCTTCAAATGATATGATCCACTTCATATCATCACATGGCCTCCATGGTCCATCGATCTTGACATCACTTGCTCTTCACCATCGCTTCGGTCCTTCGGCGCCAAGTCTTGCTTAAGCCTCCCGACACTCGGTACCAACGGCTTCAAAGCCTCAACTTGCCCTTCACCTTCGCAACCGGTCCATCAAGCCAAGTCTTGCCTTGATCTTCTCCATCTTAGCCATATGACCACATGTCATGTCACATATGCATTAAGCTCCTTCTTCATCTTCATGCATGAGCATTGCAACATCCTCCAAGCCAATTCTCCTCTATGGCATATGTTGCTCACACATGATCACCTGTGGACTAATCACCTGTGTAATTCACTTTAAACACATATTAGTCCACCTAAGTTGTCACTCAATTACCAAAACCAAACAAGGACCTTTCAATCTCCCCCTTTTTGGTAATTGATGACAACTCTACAAAGATATGGAAATTAAGCTCTTTGGGTTCTATGTTACTTATCCAACATTAAGACCATATAAGAGAATTTGGATAAGCACCATACAACCCGACTTTGTAGTGTTAACTCCCCCTACATGTGTGCTCAAATGGTTTGGTTTCAAGCTTGCACACATGCATAAATATGAAATTTGTGGGAGTGTTAGCACTACTAAGTGATGCTAAGGTATACATGATGAAATTTTACCTTTGAAGCGTGCATACCACATTTTGATTCATCCTTAGCATCGAAGAGTAGCTAGACATCATAAAAACTAGAAAACCCCGTGAGATCAACATTAATAGCAAGGGTCTAGTTTTGCATTAAAAGCACAAGTCTAGCTATTAACCTATGCATGCTAGTTATCAATTCATCAATTAAATCCTATAACTAGCATATACCACACAAGCATGCATATAAAATTTTAAAACTTATGCAATGCAAGCAAGCACATGATTATGCACATATCAAATGCAACAACCAAGTTCATGAGCTTGCTCCCCCTACTTGTGTGCTCTCATTGTCCAAGAATTTTGTTCCTTCAATCTTGCTCCCTCTTGATCCATGTCCATCTTCTTTTCTCCCTCTTTGTCCTTGACATATCATAATTGACATATCCTTATGCAATGCAAGCAAGCACATGATTATGCACATATCAAATGCAACAACCAAGTTCATGAGCTTGCTCCCCCTACTTGTGTGCTCTCATTGTCCAAGAATTTTGTTCCTTCAATCTTGCTCCCTCTTGATCCATGTCCATCTTCTTTTCTCCCTCTTTGTCCTTGACATATCATAATTGACATATCTTTTCCACATATCTTTTCCATAACTTCTCCCCCTTTGTCATCAATGACCATAAAAGGTATGCTTCTCTTGATACAAAGGGTTGGACTAGGGTAGATGGATGATACTTGAGTCTTCATTTTTGATGGACACCACCATATGTGTTGGAATGACACCATGTGTAGGATCTTTGACCTTGATACCAATAGGTGGGGCACCTCCCCTATGTCATAGCATGGGTCATCCACTTGATAAACTTGAGCTCTTGATGGTGAGGGATGTTTTGCTTGAATTGATCACTTAAAGTTGAGGATCACTTGAAGTCTTGTAGGATACCAATTGAATGGAAGTTTAAACTTGATATCCATTTGCATTATTGTCTTCTTCTTGAACTCTTGTCGTCTTCATGAGCTTCTCATTTGTGACTTGAACTAGGCAATATTGCATAAGATATCTAACTCGGTTTGCTCTAGAGTAAGCTTCTTCACACATCTTTCAATGGTTATCTTACTCATGTTGAATTAGACACTTGAATGTTCATCTTCTAGATCAAGTACTTGGGTTCACTAGCTCATGAACAAATTCACATACTATCCACTAGATCATATAGTCAATCAAGCAATAGTGGTAGGCTATGAATTTAAACTTTTCAATTGTTATGCATGATCCTATTGAGCATGTACTATATGCACTAACCGCATACTAGTAAGGGATGAATATGATCATGCACATTACAATGATACCTTTGCTATCTTGGAGTAGAGGATAGTCATTTTGATTCCAATTAAGCTCCAAATAGCAATGTGAAGTCCATGGTGAAGACCAATAGATACCAATTGATTAGAACAAATCTTCACACATATGATCAAGTGCACTATCTTGTTGTGGTTGGCTTGCTTCTTCATTTGAACATAGCTTGCATATGAATACCACTTGAATTGTCATGATTTGCTTTTCTATCTTGGGTGTTGCTTGCTTTCTTTCTTGATCAATCTCTTGATTTCTCCAACCAAGCATCTCCAATGATACTCTAGATCACCACTTCCATGTTAGCCTTCCAAGCATCATGCTCGGTTAACCTACAAAAGGCGGCAAGCCCCTACAAAAGGGAGAAGTGATCTTTCTCCAAAGAATCATCCTTGATACTCACTTGAATTGACCTTGTTTGATTGATCCAATTAAACTCTTCTTGAAAATGTGACTTTGAATTCCTCTTTGAGTCCTTTTCTTTCTTCCAAATGATCTTCAATTTGATACTAGAGCTTGATCTTTATCTTCATCTTGATGTTGGTCTTGATCTTCAATTTGAGTACCAAATGTGTGCCAAATACACTTCCCAATCACATGAACTTGTACTCATATTTGCCATACTTCTAGCTCATCTCAAAACCAAACATAGGTCCCTCAACCACTTTATAAACATGATTCCAACTTGAGGGCCTTTTAATCAAAGTGACTCTAGATTAATCCAATATTTGTCACTTTTCTGGCAGATTCTGTCCTTCTTAAAGAAACATGCATATCTCCCAAAATATAAGTCTAATGACTATGAAATTTGGTGGAGATATGCCTCTCTAAGTGTTCTAGCAGCCATAAAAATTTGAGCTTCATTGGCTTTCTAGATTGCTACCAGATTTCAATTCTTTCCATAGTACTACATGCTGAAAACTGCTGCACAATAGTTGACAAGATCTACTCCAAAACCAAAGTACATCTTATCCAATAATCATGAATTTTGCACAGCGACTAATATCACAAGTGTAGAGCATGTGTACCAAATTTCAAGCCAATCCAAATAGATTTGATCATTCAAACATGGCTATTATCACAGCTAGCTCAGATTTCAGATTTTTGATAACTTTGAGCAATTGAGCTATACTCTACCAATTTGAATCAAACTTGAGCTAAACTTGTTTGAACATCAACACAAGACATATATCCATTCAAACCACTCACTAAAAGAAGTCTTATGAACATATCCATTCAAACTAACTCAATTTTGATCACTAAGCATCAAATCCATTCAATCATCTTATAGCAAGCAACATATGCATATATATCCGATTCGATCATCTCATATGCATCTAAAATAACATGATCAACTAGAGATATACCTTAGTAGCTCACGATCATCCAAATAGCAAGCTTCTACTCAATTAGATTGCAAGCCTTCAAATAATTCCAATCAAACATCACAACTTGATCTTTTGCACTTGTATGTTTTGCACTTGGACTTCACTTCTTTTGTCTTGGCATTGGGTTTGGATAGCACTAGGCTTCATTACTTGAATCAATCACATGATGAATAATATGAAATCAATTGAGTCAAGCCTCCAATGCCATGGTACCTACACACATTCATCCACTTTTTGATGGTACCCAAACTAGTTTGGGTCCTCTCAAGTTAGGAGCAACATACTTAGGCATAGCCTTAGTATGAGTAGCGGGATGAGTTGCAATAGTAGCCAATGTGGTACCATTTACATCCTTCCTAAGCATAGAATCATTAGTAATTGAAATAGGCTTAGGAGTTTTACCTAGGGGACATGAATGAGCCATGTGTCCCCTTTCCCGGCATGAGTAGCAACTTCTCTTGGATTGAGCCTTCTCTTCTTTGCTCATTTGTTGCTTCTCATTGCCTTGCTTCTTCTTGTTTGCTTGATCCTTCTTCTCAAGCTTGTTTGGACAACCCGAAGCTAGGTGGCCCAATTCATCACAATTGTAGCACTTGATGTGAGCTTGATCTTTTATGTTGCTCACAATCTTGTTGGCATCATGGATGTGATTTGGATGCCTTGCTCTTCCGCTCCTTCTTGTTTTCTTCTTTTTCATCAAGTCACCATCATGATGGTTGTTCTTGATTTGAACTTGGGGCTTCTTCTTGTTGGGGCAAGCTTTTGCAAGATGTCCCATTTCATGGCATTGATAGCACATGAAATGAGATAGCTTCTTTTCTTCTTGCTTCCTCATTTTCTTGCCCTTGGCATTGCTTTTGTTAAAGCCAATGCCACTCTTGTCACCATAGCTTCTTTGATTCTTCATCATGTGCTCATGGGTGACCTTTGATTTGCACCACCTCTCTAACTTGTTGCTCAAGTTCTTCACTTCACTTTTGAGCTCATTGTTCTCCTTCAAAATGTTAGTCTCACAAGACAAGGAAGTAGAACAAGCATCTATATGTGAAGAACATGGCATAGATAATAAATCTTCACAAGAGGTGGATACATGCTTCTTTTCTTCATCACAAGGGTTAGCACAAGTATGCGATTGATCAATTGTCCCATGTGATGAGCTCTCACTAGTTTTAATTTGTTCAATAGAAAGCTTACTAGTGAGAAAAGCATGGTCTTTTACCAAATTATCATGAGTAACACATAGTTCCTCATGAGTCAATTTAAGCTCATCATGTGAACAAGTAGTAACATAAAGTAAATGATTTTGTTGTTCACATGCATTCTTTAGAAATGAGTTTTCTAATGTCAATTTTGCATTTTTAGCTAACTCATTTTCTAAAGCAATGGTCATGCTAGCAAGTCTACTAACAAGCTCATCATAGGAATCATGATTAATCATATTGCAATTTGATACCTTAGTGTCACCTTGTGACATGAAGCAATATGATGATGTTGGAGAGCTTGTAGTAGCATCATCATTGGAGCATGTACCATTATTACCATCAAGTGTGCTTGAGGTTGAATCATCACTTGCATCACTTGAGGCATCATCTTCCATCTTGTCAAGTGTGCTTGAAGTATTTTCATTGTTTGCATCACTTGAACATGAGGTGGAGCAATCTTCCACAACAACTATGTTGCGGTCATGCTCAACATCCTCATGTACCACCGGTTCATCCTCCTTTATGAACTTGCCATCATCAAACGTGGAGGGATCACCGAAGGTGGTCTTGATGGATTCCCACATCTCATGGGCGGTCCCTTTGGAGTTGATCTTATAAAACAACTCAAAACTCAATGCATCCATTAGATAACAATAAGCATTTGCATCAAGTTCAAAGAGATCCTTTTGAGCTTTGGTGAGATTTCTATGGTCCAAAACATGAGTGAGACCACTAGTGATAATCCACCAAAACTTTGGCCCCTTTGCACGAAAATGATCAAGCATATGGTGTTTCCATTGTGCAAAGTGTGTGCCATCAAAAATATGTGTATCACACACATTATCTAGCCCACTAGACGCCATCCTCTCGGGTCGGTGAAGACCACAAATGAGAGACCTCGCTTTGATACCAATTGAAGGGTCGAGATGGCGGACTAGAGGGGGGGTGAATAGTCCTTTTAAAACTTAAACTTAATCGGAGCGGCTAACCGAAACAAATGCGGAATTAAAACTATCGGTCTAGCCAAGACTACACCCCTCTACCTATACTCTATGACACCTTATAAAAGATCCTAAACAAAGCAAATAAGGTGCCAGGCTAGCTAGAGCTCACCTAACCAAATTTAGATGCAAGGTCACACAAACCTAAGCAGCTAATACTTCAAGCACGGGGAGCTCCTACACAATCTAGTAAGCAAAGCACAAAGCTCCTAAGCTCACTAGCAATGCTCAATAACAAGGCTACACAAGCCAAATTAGAGAGCTCAACTTAGCTACACAAACTAAGCAATGTGACTAGCAAGACTACAAGTCAACTAGTCACTCATGGGATCAACTCTATGCTACACAAGCAAGATAGCTACACAAGCACAATATGTATGAAAGTAAATACAAGCTTGTGTAAGGAGATTGCAAACCACCGAGAAGAGTAGACAATGTTGACACGGTGATTTTTCCCGAGGTTCACTTGGTTGCCACCAAGCTACTCCCCGTTGTAGCGATACACCCACTTGGAGGTTCACGCGCTAATAGGCATCACACGCCTAACCCTCAATAGGGTGCCGCACAACCAACACAAGATGGGGATCCACAAGCTACGAGCAATCCACTAGAGTTACCTTTCGTGATCTCCCACGGGGAAGGTACAATACCCCTCACAAAGCTTTCTCCGGAGCCACGCACAATCTTCACGCGGGCTTCACGACGGAGACTCGATCACCAAGCCGTCTAGGAGGTGGCAACCTCCAAGAGTAATAAGCACCACCGGCTTGCAACTCGAACACCTAGTGCCACTCGATGCAATCTCTCAAAGCAACGCACTAGAATCGCTCACTCGCAATAGATTCGCGCGCTAGCAAGCACAAGCGAGTTAGAAGGCTCCCAAGCACATCCACACAAGCCACCTAGGCTTTGGAGTGCTCCAACATCAACCTAGGGCCGGCCACAACGACTATATATAGGGAAGGGGCGGCGGCGGCCCGAACCCTACCTTTCTGCGCTTGGTCGGTAGTACCGACCCCTCCTGGGCGGTACCACCGACAGAGTCAAACTAGCCGTTTTCCCACTTTCCGCTGATTACGGCGAGGCACCGACCCTTGGTCGGTTCCTCCGGGCCCGGTAGTACCGAGGTAATGGCGGTACTACCGCCAGGCCAAAAATCGCCGCGACCAGAGAGCTCTGCGAAAAACCAGCCACTACCGACCTTGCGTCGGTACCACCGCGGGCGGTAGTACCGAGGTAATGGCGGTACTACCGACAAGCCATTTTTCAAAACAACAGAGAGCCTCGCGAAAAACCAGCCACTACCGACCTTGCGTCGGTACCACCGTGGGCGGTAGTACCGAGGTAATGGCGGTACTACCGGCAAGCCTTTTTCAGAAACTACAGAGAGCCTCGCGAAAACCCTCAGGGCCACGGTACCACCGACCATCCGGTCGGTACCACCGCCGGCGGTAGTACCGAGGTAATAGCGGTACCACCGCCAGGCCAAAAACGAGCCACATCCAGATAGGCTGCAAACAGCCCTCCTGGGTCGGTACTACCGACACCCCCAGGTCGGTACCACCGACAACACACAGAAAACTTCATTTCCATCTCTGAGTTGATCCAAAACTATTTCAACAACTTCTCCTTTGCAAATGTGCTAACACCACCAAGTGTTCATCATCTTGTGCAAGTGTGTTAGCATTTTCACAATCATTTTTCAAAGGATTTTCACTTGCACTCACCACGCCACTCGATCATAGTAACATCGCAAAGTTAGATCGCTCAAGTGGCACTAGATGACCGATATGCAAACAAGTTTGCTCCTCTTAATAGTACGGCCATCTATCCTAAACCCGGTCATAATCTTCTCTACACACCTATGACCGGTGAAATGAAATGCCCTACAAATATACCTTTGCCTTGCGCATTCCATTCCATCTCCTTCGGTGTTGATGCAACACATGCACCAACCTATCTTCAAATGATATGATCCACTTCATATCATCACATGGCCTCCATGGTCCATCGATCTTGACATCACTTGCTCTTCACCATCGCTTCGGTCCTTCGGCGCCAAGTCTTGCTTAAGCCTCCCGACACTCGGTACCAACGGCTTCAAAGCCTCAACTTGCCCTTCACCTTCGCAACCGGTCCATCAAGCCAAGTCTTGCCTTGATCTTCTCCATCTTAGCCATATGACCACATGTCATGTCACATATGCATTAAGCTCCTTCTTCATCTTCATGCATGAGCATTGCAACATCCTCCAAGCCAATTCTCCTCTATGGCATATGTTGCTCACACATGATCACCTGTGGACTAATCACCTGTGTAATTCACTTTAAACACATATTAGTCCACCTAAGTTGTCACTCAATTACCAAAACCAAACAAGGACCTTTCAGTGGGAATCCTTTTTCGAGGATGTTCAGAAGATCAGGATCACAGAGGGAGACACCTGTGGAGGTGGAAGACTACAATGTGGCATCCGGTGGCAGGACAAGAATGGTACAACAAAGGATTGATACAGGGCGCTGGACCCAGAAGGGAAAAAATGCAAAGGAAGCCATCGGTAAAGCTTGGGCAAAATTTTACCATCATGCAGGAATACCGGGACGGAATGCGGACAGCCCGTACTTTGTTGGTGCTGTCCGAGAGACGCAGAAGTGGGGTAAGTACCTATAACTACAAACAGGTTTGAACTTATGTATCGTTCCATGTTCTTATTAATTGCTTATGGTTACAGGTGAAGGCATCTTGTCCCCCACTGGAAAGGAAATTGATGGGAAGTACCTTGATCAAAATGTGAAAGACTTGAAGGAGAGGTACGCAAAGTTTCAGAAAGAGTGGCCCACGTTTGGCGTCTCGCTGATGTGTGATTCTTGGACTGGCCCCACAAAAATGAATGTTGTGAACTTTCTTATTTATTGCAACGGGGTCACATGGTTTCACAGCTCTGTCGATGCAACTGGGAAAAGTCAAGATGCGAACTATTTATTGAGGGTAAGTCATTACAGTTGTCATGTTATTATTTTTAGTTATATTCATGCATATATAATATACGTTATGACTGTTTTCAGGAGATTCGGAAGGTGGTGATGGACATTGGCGCGGAGAATGTTGTCCATGTGATCACTGACAATGGCGCCAACTATAAGAAAGCGTGCAGCTTGTTGAAGCTTGAGTTCAAGCATATTTGTTGGATGCCTTGTCTGGCACACACCATTAATTTAATGCTAAAGGATATCGGTCAAAGGAGTGATCATTCAGGTATGATATCCGCATGCAAGCGCATATCTAATTGGTTGTACAACCATACTCAGTTGCATAATATGATGAAGAGAGGAATTGGTGGTGAGTTGGTCAAATGGAATGCCACTAGATTTGGGACCAACTACATGTTCATGGAGTCATTTAACCGAAGACGTGACAAGTTCATGCAGTGGATGGCATCTACAGAATTTTTGGAGAGCAACTGGGCAAAAAACCGAAGAAGGTAGATTTGCTCATGCCAGGATGTCGAATCTACAGTGGTGGGAGGGATTGGAGTATATCATCAACACTGTACAACCGATTTACAGGTTCCTTCAGTTCGCTGATGAAGCCAAGCACCCCAACATTTGTGAAGTTGTGTATCAATTCCAGAATTGCAAGTCGGAGATGGAGTCTTTTTTTGGAAGAAATACGCACACATGGAATGACTACAAAGAGATTTTGGATAAAAGGATATCTGACGTGTATATAGGGACGTACGTGGGGCCAGGTATGAGTTCCTCCATGTTCAATTGAATTCCATATTTACCATATTGAACATTTTCTGGATGCTCAATTCAATTCCATGTTGCAGCTGCCGTGCTGAATCCTAAGCTCTCGTACACACTGGATCCAACTGCAACAATGTTCGCTGGCCTGAAGGACGCATTTCAGGAGATGACAGATGTGCAGAGCGCCGTGCAGGCATTGCAGGAGGCTGAGGTTTTTCGCCAGAAGGTTGGTGAGTTTGGCTCAGAGCTAGCTCACAAAATGGCCATGGATCCAAGAACATCCCCATGTAAGAGTACTTTGTCATTCCATTTAGTTATGCATATTGGAACATGTAGCTAACATAATGTGTTCCACTTGCAGCGGCCTGGTGGATGATCTTTGGTAAAGACACTCCAAATTTGCAGCGCCTAGCTTTGCGGCTTGTTTCACAATGTATGTCCTCCAGTGGATGCGAGCGGAACTGGAGTACTTTTGCCTTGCTGCATACGAAGGTCCGCAATCGGCTATCGCACAAGAAACTGAACAAGCTTGTTTATGTCAATTACAACCTTCGGCTGCGACTTGCGGATGCCAACCCACCAAGGCTTGATGACGACGATTTTATTGACCGGTTCGCCGAAGTCTCATTCTATGATCGGACCAATCCGCTTAGGGAGTGGATGGAGTATGGAAGATCAAACCAGCCTCCACTTCTTGATGAGGATTCAGACGAAGACGACGTCCCTTTGCCATCACGTCTTGTCAGGTACGTTATATGTATATTTATAAATGTGAGTGCGTGTCTAATAATGTACGGTGGGATTGATTTTATTTATGTGATTTGTTTGTTTCTGTTGGCAGTGAGCATATAGACCCCGATGATCTACGTCAGGCTACGGGGTCTGATTGCATCAGTGATTGAGCTCGTAGACATGTGGGTCAAAGTCACCTAGGGAAGAGGAAGACGCAAGCGCCGCCTAGGAAGGGGCAGACCAAGCGAGGAAAACAAGTCAGCAGCGATGCGGACACTGAGGAGGAGAGATCTTACCATTCTGACGATGATGATGATGATGATGATGATGACAGCAGCGATGGTGGTGACGATGACGATCATGATGACAGTGGCGATGGTGGTGGTGGTGCTGGTGGTGGTGGTGGTGGGACTAGTTATGGAATTCGTTTCACAGGTATCCATTGCACTTGCACGTACATACACACATTTATTTTTGTCCATGATTACTAATTATGGTTCATTGCAGGCGAGACCCAATACACACATGCTACGCAAGATCGTGACCATGGACAACCACAGTCCCAGAGGAAATCAGTTTCATTTGGACGCACACACGACGACAATCCAGAGGACTCGCAGGGGAGATCAATTTCTTTTGCACCCACGTACTACGACACTCCAGACTACTCTACTTCGTTCT
This sequence comes from Coix lacryma-jobi var. lacryma-jobi, assembly GCA_009763385.1. Classification (NCBI taxonomy): domain Eukaryota; kingdom Viridiplantae; phylum Streptophyta; class Magnoliopsida; order Poales; family Poaceae; genus Coix; species Coix lacryma-jobi. The sequence continues at coordinate 9,737,200 of CM019824.1, forward strand.
ACAGCGATGCCTCACAACCTTCTTATAGCTATCCCATTCCTGACGTGAGCACGCAGCCTCAGACTAGGTGGGTGTACGAATGGGAAGATCCCAGCTTTTACAGTATGTTGGTTCAAGAATGGGAGACAACCGCAGCTTGGACGGGCCAGACGTGGCAAGATTACAAGGCAACCCTGCTTCAAACCAAAGGTATCGCTCTTATGTCCATCGCCGAGTACGAAATGTCATGCCAACAAGGGGTCTTTCCATACATCTTGCGTAGATGATCATGTATTCCTGTGACTGTGAGGATGTGTTGTTGATGCATTCGTTGATGTTTTCGAGACAATATTTATTTGTATGCGACTATTTGTTCATGTTTTCGAGACAATGAATTTATTGCCGCAGTGTGCGGTCTTTTTTATATCTATATGTCCAAAGGAAGTACCAAAAAATCATTTTTATCCAAAAAAAAGACAGCCCACCGATTTGGACCGGTTACCGATCTAACCGGTCGGTAACCGACCCAAACCGGTCGGTTTACCGACTCGGAACCGAACTACAGAGGCATTTGAATTCGAAATTCAAACCGGCCGGTACCGGGCGGTTACCGACCAAATCGGTCCGGTAAACCGCTACCGGTGGCCGGCAGTTTTGGCCAACCGGTCGGTAAGAAAAACCCTGCATCCACATACATATATGCAGCTGAGAGTGAGACCATGCTGCCGGCCGCCATGCACGCGTGCGTGCATGCATGCATGGGCTAGCTAAGGTTAGGTGCGACGAAGCAGCACAGCAGGACTGCAGGAGCACTACTACTCGGCTACTCCGTCCGCAGTTCACACGGACGACACGGGGATCGAGAACGAGAGGAGGGCAAGGACAAGCAGACGATCCCAAGGGCGCTAAAGCCGACATGCCGCTCTGGCCCATGCTAGGGCTTTGCTTTGCATTGCTTGCTAGCGCACGCCGGCCGCGGCCGGCCGGGCGCCCGCCGCCGAGCAGCACACATACACGTAGGACAGCATGCGGACACACTGTGACTGTGAGAACCCAGGACGCGGGGTCGCGCCGTCGTGGAATTGCCGGCCGGCCGGCGAGAAAACGTTTCGTTCCTTTTTCAACGCCCGCCACATGCGCAGCAGCAGCACAGACCACAGAGCAGCAGCTAGCCGGCCGTCGTGGTCGTGGCCCTCGCGTACCACTTGCGTGCATAGGCCAGTGATCGATGTTTCCGTCCGACATGCAGGTGCAGATGAATCCAGATTCCAGACGACGATACGATTGGGAGCAGCTGCAGAGAATTTGTGTGTGTGAGATTCAGAGAAATCGAAAGATTCGGGAGCTAGAGAATTTGTGTGTGACAAGAAAATTACTACTGATCATCGGAGCTGTGTCGTTGCTTAATTTGCCGCGCCATCTTTTCAACGCCCTTTTGACTCTCGTCGCCTCCTCGCCTCGCCGCCTACGGCCCATGCATCATATCTGTCAGGTACTCGATCAGGTCAGGTCAGACGATGCAATTTCGCCTGATCTTCTGATCTTCAAACGCTTTAATCATCCATCGATCGTTTCCGATTGTACATACCATTCTAATCACATGCCCGGTGCCCATCCAGCTCGTTGGTGCCCTCGCCAATCGAGCTAGTTAGTGCTTGCTACCTCATCAGCTCGATCACGATAGATATCGATGGATAGATAAGAACGCCACAACAGCAACACACACCACCTGCATATTGTTCCCGCGACTTCTTTCTTTCCTTCCTTCCTTCCTTCCTATTTGTAAGAAACATCACCAAGTGTATCGATCTGTATATGCTGTTATCGTTATAACTGCATGTGCTATTCATTAATAAACAAATACTACCAACGGCACGCATGCATGCATGCACTGCTTGTGTGAGCGAGGAGGCCAGACATTACACTGCACTGATGACTGATGCGAGCGTGCACGATGCAATATACTACTCCTCCTAATTAAGCTTGGCTTTGGACAAGCAGGCCGCGTGTTTGCCTCCTGCAGAGGCGTCAGCCGGGAAGCAGGTCGCGGCAAGCCGGCAGGCAGTGGATGGGCAGCTCCTGCTTGGTGCTTTGCATGGCTATGCCTGCCTGCGCGCTAGCTCTTTATCGGCATGCATGAGCATGCGGCAGCCATAACTAAAACCCCCATGGGGGACACTGATTCCCTCCTAATCATCATCACTGTCTCTAGGCCACTCCAAAACAGGAGGGCACCGATGGGCACCCAGCAGAGAAAAAAAAAAAAGATCATACGGAGTATTTTATATTAAGCACTCCTCCTCCAGCTTGTATGATGCACCTGTGTCTTGCTGGTGTCTATCACAAAGGACGGCCGGGCCCACCTAGCTGCTGTATGATAGTATTAGGCACTGTCCCTGTCATGCAAATGCTGGCTTAATAGTCTACTGTATATGTATATTAAAAACCTTTGCAGATTATTTTTTGCTGATTCTACTTTATATTTTTCTTTTGGCCTGGCCCTTCATGATGTGGCTGTTGTTATCAGCCTAATTCCCCTCTTTGCTGGGACAGAGTGGTCCAGATTAATAGAGGTCAGCCTTTCTGGGCTTTCTGCAGTATACATATATTATTATATATATGATGGGATTAATTAATAAGCTGTGTGGTGTCACTTCAGATTACACTATGATTAGTTCGGACCCGTGCGGCTGTTCATGCCTGAGAATTAGGGATCCATTTGCGAGTGTGGAGCAGTGCTCCGCAAGCTTTTGTTTCGGAATGTCCTGCACCACTGCAATATCATCGTCCACTAATCAATTCATTTGACCGCCGCTTTTGGTGGTGCTTTCAGAGGATTAGGTATCATTAAGTGGCGCTCCGTGTCTGCAAGTACTGTAGTTGATTAGCCACATGGGGGATATAAATAATCACTCGTCCTAACCTGAAACTGGACTGGGACTGGAGTGGGGATTACTGCTCAACGACAGGAACATGCATTCATGTAAATGTGTTTATTTGCTGCTGGACTATATATATATATATTGGTTATTGGCCACTGCCCCATGCATGTTTGTTTTTTAGTAGTAGCTTGCTTGCAATGATGGAGCCAGCTCCTTGAGAGAGAGAATTTGAGGTGCTGTGCAGCTGCGCTGGCCTATTTGTTTTGTTGACTAGATCTGAACTTCTATTCAGACAGGTGAAGCTTCCCATGCTGCTTGATAGTGAACAAGCATTTGGCTGTACGTATATTCTACCATTCCATAACTTCTCCACACAACAAGGTGAAAATGAAATGAATCCTAGCTTGGTAAGGTATAATAATATCTTACTAAAGAAGAAGATATATATCTGCATAGCATTGCATTATTAGTCCATGTCACTCTCTGATGTGGTGTGTCAATTGCTTTGCTCCAAATGCTAGTTGCATTGGCAGAGAAAAAGCAGTGTTGACACTTCACCACATTTGGTTTTGAGGCTCCAGGAGGGATCAAGAAGGAAGCAAAGGCCAAAGGGGGAGGCTACTATTGTAGAACGAATGCTGCTTTCGTGTTGTGAGCAAGCAAAAGCTGCTGCATCTCATGCTGAATTTGGTAATGATGGGTGCAAGTGCCATTCGAGACCATCTAGGCCGCCTAATTAACAAATCAGCTACTAGTAGAGTAGCTATTTCAGGCTACGCACTTTATCCCCCCGAAATCATGATACCTAATCTCACTCACGATCTCCTCTCTCTTTTATTTATCTGTTTGTTTACTATTCAATCACACATTGGAGGAAAAGGTTATATACTAGTAGTAAACTTGATTCAGAAAACAGCAGCGAGGCCGGGGCTTATCCTGAGATCATTGGATGCCTTTCTTGACCCCCTTTTGAACACTGTTCCTCCCTCAGCTCCCTCCCTCTCTTTTTCATCCCATTTTCCATCACTGCAAAAATGGTCATGTCATGCTTTTCTCCCACCACCACATGCATCCCTCTGCTCTCACATCTAGGATTTGATTGCCCACAAGGACAGCACCGGTGGGCCCGGCCCCCTCTTTGCCACTGGGGCCCACCGCCCATGGATCAGGAGGAGGAAGAGAGGAGGAGGGACTGCTGTGGGTGAGGGGTTCCATTCAGAAGCACTGTTTTTGTTGCCACTGCATGTGTGTGTGTGTGGTATGCAACGCATGCATCAACACGCCGTCCCTGTACTACGTTAATTTCTCGAGCGGCCGAACTATTCCGTCTTTGACAAGATGGACCGAAAGAAGCGTCGTTATTTGGACCTTTGCTGATCAGTTCGAGAATCCTTCTGAGATTTCCTGATCGATGAACACTCTTGCCGCTGCCGGCCGATCCAAAGAAGTGTGTGTGTGTGCAGTGTGTGCTTGGTGAGATTCTCGGTTGCTTTCGAGATTTATTTACAGAGAGCACGACTGATCATTTCGATAGTTTGATTATTGGTTGCGTGAATTGAATACACTGTTCTTTCGCCATCTCAGGAGGACAGGAGATAAACATTACTACTTTCCAGTGAAGGCGCCTTCTTCCAACGAAAATTTTAATAGAAGGCGGCCAAACCTCAATATCATTAATTGACACCTAGATCGATATGTTTTGGATTTCACGGCCATGACCTTCATCCATTTTGCTACAGTAGGGCGGTGGGACCCAGCCTAGCTCGTGACATCATCCACGCGCCAGTTCTACATCAACTCTAGCTCCAATTTTTTTTTTAATTACACAAGTACAACAGACGCGCAGACGGTTAATACAGATGCACATTCACTCCTATTAACATACGTATGTGTATCTTCGATAGACTATGCTGGTATAACTTGAGATTGATAAAGTTACTATAGCCCTCGCTCTTGACACAAACGTCACCTAACACTGAAAGCACAACGTCATTAAATTATTGAATAAATCAAAGAAAGTACAAAAACTCACGCTAAAGTCGAGAACTTCCGGATAGTTTGATTCCACTAACAAAAATCTAACGAACCGAGTAAGGTTCAATTTCGTAACTCTAGCTCTAGATTCATTGGCGTCCACGACCAATAAGATCGATCTTGGTGGGAGTTTTACTAGAGTTTTATTTGCATTTAATGAGCTATAGCTCAAATGATACTATCAAGAAGGAAGAGAATAAATGAGTTTTATGATGATGAAACTCTCTTGGCTTGCATACCAACTCAAGATAGGTCATAGAATCAATGGTGTTTAGTTTGTGGAGTCATCACCCCATGCTTCATGAGCTCATCCTATAAATTTTGGTAGAATTAACTCAATCATCATGTATATACTAATTATTACGTAGCTTGTGACGAATGAGGCGGTGATAGATCAACTCATTCCATTTCCACAAACCAAATAAAGAAGTGAGGACTGGGAAAAAGAATAGACCACCTCATTCCTCGAACAAAAACACTCTTGATGTCTCTAAAACAAAAGAATAGAAATATGTACTAAGAGTGACGGTTTCATCCATATTTTATTGCATTCCATATTTTTAGAAATAATGCTACAAAACTCTCCACTGAGAATGGCAAGGGCTAGGTCCTAACTCAACCTAAAATTCTAATATAATTCATGTTCTATTACACTATATATTGTGCTCTTTCAAAGCCAATGTTCGATTTAGGACAAGGCATAGAGGCAAGTACTATGTTGGTTTTATCTCATAGGAGATCTCATGTGGCGTCAAGCTTAACAGGCAAAATATATGGTGATTTATATTTTAAATTGTCTCGTAGAAACTCAACATCCTTAGTTTCTGCATAGAGCAAGTAAATGTTACTCCATCCATCCCAAAATAAATGCAATTCTAGAGTTCAAAATTTATCCTAAAAATAAATGCAATTCTACGTACATATAAGACAAGACAACTCTATTCGTTTTTTTTTTACTTTTTTCGTTTTCTAAAGCGTAATGATTGCAACTTTATAGAGGTATGTTGGTAATTTCACTGAAAGTATTGGTCACCATGTCTAATCCTACAATTGCATTTATTTTAGGAGGAGAGAATACTCCGTATGAGTTACGAGCATAGAACAATTATTACTCATACATAAATAATGGTGCAAGATCTGTCATATGATAGCAAATTTTAGTTTACATTTTACACAATATTTCCTCGGTCCTTAAATAACTCTAAGTAATTTATTTTGCATAAAATAAATCTTATAATATAAAATATATTAATATTTATGTTACATAATTAATATATCAAGACAAACCTTTAAATTTATTTCTATAATAAATTTATTTTGAAATAAAATTGTTTTTTTTTTGAAGGGAAACAGGAGGGGAATCCCCTACTGTGCTTTTATTATTAAGACAAACAAAACTGAGTTTACATAGGGGAATCAAGAAACAAAGAAGGAAACGAAAAAAATCAGCATAATTACACATATGCTTCTAGCCATTGGTAGTATGACTGAGCTAAGCTACTTTTTGCTCGAAGAATAACTTGAGCAAATTCCTTCCTGAAGACCGATCTACAATGTTGTTGATATTTTCTATAAATACAGTTAAATTTATGTCAGAAAAACTGACAGTTATTTAGACACAGAGAGAAAACAATAATGACACCTTTTATCTAACCTCCTCCCTCTCTCTCTTCTTTCCAACTCATAAAAAAATCCTAATACTACAGCTTCGTGCGAGGATGATGTGTTTGATGTGTGCAGCAGAGTACCTGCTTTAACAGGAGAGTCTGGAGCTTGGCAACAAGGAGGCTCACAGTAATTCTGCTGTCGACTGTGTCGTGCATACAGTCGGTAGAGAGAGGACGATGGAGGCATCCAGTTGGCCTCGTCCTCTCGTGCAGGTCAGGCTCAGCTCAAATAGGAGTAATTCTGATACTGACGGTGGAACAGGGCGACGCAGAATACGGAATTACGGATGGATCACCTGATCAGCAGCCGTTAACAGCCGCTCCCTGGCCCCTGGCCGTGCAAATCGGGTCAGTCTCTGCTGTCTGGTTACTGCAACTGGTTGAGGAGAGCATGCAGATGCAGCACAGTTGCAGACATTAAAAAAAAAGGCACTGTAGAGCAGTACAATGCTTGCTTGTTGCACATCATTTCCGGAGATTCCTAGGATGATCAAAAGCCTCATGCTGCTGCAGCAGTGCCCAATCATGGAGATGATAGAGTAGATGTACTATAGATGCATGCACGCAATCCTTTTTCTTTCTTTTTCTTTGTACTACAGTACTACTAGTATGTGCTTGTACTGCTAATTAACAAGTCTTCATTTCTACTCCTATTTGAGCTGAGCCTTTGCATATATCAGCCCTTGTTTGGTTTCATACCAACAAAGCTCGGCCTGTACTGGCTGTTGTCCGTCGTCGATTGATAAAGGTTTAGTGTGCCAACAGCAACAGTGGCGCCTTTCGAGGGGAGGGGAGGGATTAGTTGGTGGTGTCAATTTATTGTGTTTCTCTCAGATCCAATAGGTGACAATTGTACAGCCGCTAGGGTCACCGGTCACATCACGGGCACAATCATACTGTTTCTTTGACGCGACTAGGGAGAAGAGACCGAGGAGAGAGTCTATCACACGCACAGTTCCATGGAGTGATGTGAGTTAAAGCTGGGAAAGGTACAATTGGACAAACCCTCAGAGAAGAAAGCCCTAGGATCTAGCGTCGCAAAAGCCATGCGTGATCACAGTGGCATCGCCAAAGCTTCAATTCAGACTACTCCTAATCATCATCATCCATGCGTACCCGAATCCATGAAACTAGTAGCATAGCAGTGAGTGAGGGAAAAAAACGATATACTCCTAGCTAGCTAGTACGTTCATGTTAGCAGTCCGTGGAGTGGCGATGAAATTTAAAACAAATTTTTCTTTTTCAAAAAAAAGAAAATAATACAACAAAGGGGAAAGAAAAGGAAAACTGTATATTGATTGGCTTCACCCCTAAGGAAGAAATCTGGAGATATGAAGGAGCTAGGAGGCTTAAAGATAAACAAGAATCGAGAAGGAAGGGGGTGTGGAGGCTTTTTGCTGTGATGGAGTTGACAGCCATCACTACCACCGCTATGGCTAGCAGTGACCGGAAAGAAAGAACCCTAGCGGCTGTAGCGAAAACTAGCACCATCATCTCCTTTCTCTATCTCTCTCTCTTTCTTTCTTTCACCCAAGAGGAGTCGCCGAGTTGGTACATTTGTGGGCCTGGCCTGATGAACGAATTCTCTGGTTTTTCTCTGAACCACATGATACCCTGATGAATAGAAAACCTGCAAATCTCTGAACAATCTCTCCATTTGTTTTCATCGCCGGCTCAAAGAAAAAAGCTATAGCCACCCACAAAAGGGAAAGTAGGCTTGCAATGCACAGGACTACAGGAGGAGGCCGGAGAGAAGCTCTTGATGGTGATTAAACAGAAAAACAAGGGAGCGAAAATGCAAACCGCGCGCAGAGAGATAGTACTGTACTACCAGCTGATGCTTGGGAATAAGGGACTGAAAAAAGAATTGAACAAGCTCTAGGCTTTGGTACTTGATATGCATTCTTTTGGGGGCTTCTAGGTCTTGCATTGTTCGCACCGCTTTCGCTCGGCACTCCCAGAGTCTAATAAAATGTAAGTGTAGTACACATACTCCAGTACGTACGTATACTAGCAATGCCTTTGTTTTTGTGCTAATTAAACTGTACTGCTGCTGTAAAAAAACTGTACTGCAGTACTATACTATCAACATGTTTAGATTCCAAAACTTTACAAGATTCTTCGTCACATCGAAGAGTATTAAATACAGGTAAAAAAAATAAATAATTGCACAGTTTGTCTGTAAATGTCGAGACGAATCTTTTGAGTCTAGTTGATCCATATTTGGACAAAATTTGTCAAATAACAACGAAAGTGCTACAAGAACTTTACACACACCCCCTATATGATGATCAAACTTAGTACTAGGAGGCGGAGGCGGAGGCGGAGGCGGAGCCCCTTCTCTCTGTTTTGGGGTCCTCACAGCACATGGTGTGGCTTAGAATAATGCCAAAAGCAGCTTTAGGGCAAGCTCGATCTGCTTGCTTGCAGTGCAGCTGCTGCTTGAATATATCCATTCCATTCCCTTTCCTTCCCGTGGGTGGATGGATTGTTTTTTCAGAATTATTCAGGCCACCACCATGCATGCATCCAGCAGCGTTGTGGATGGATGTGGATGGGGTTAAGCTGAAGCTGACGGACGAGCTTCGCATCATCTTCTCTCTTGGCGGGTTTCTCGATCTTGTGCTCGGTGACTAGGATGCTTGCTGTCGTCCATGGCCAAAATAATTTCTGTCAGGCGATCGATCGAGTTTTGTATCTGTACGTAGTACAGTACTGATTTGGGAATTTGACAAATGGAGCAGCAGTACAGTCACTACTAGAGAAATGACCTTTGGGCGATAGACAGATTCGGACATTAGCCTCGAATATTTTTGTGTCCGGGGCTAAAAGTTCTTTAGTCCCGGTTGGTAACACCAACCGGGACTAAAGGTCCTACCTTTAGTCCCGGTTGGTAACACCAACCGAGACTAAAGGTCCTTCCAGACACAATTTAAAAAGAAGGAGTATCCTATTCTGTTAGATGTGTAGTGTAGCTCAGTTGGTAACGCGCGCACGTGAAGGCTAACTGTGCGGTCTTGAGTTCGAATCTCCACAGCCACAACATTTTTTCGTTTTTATTCCAAACCTTTAGTCCCGGGTTGAATACTGTAGCAAACCTTTAGTCCCGGAACCGTAGTCCCGGGTCCAGAACCGGGACTAAAGGTCCCTAGGACCCGGGACTAAAGGCCCATCCTCTACTAGTGAGTACAGACAGACTGTGGCTAGCTACGGATCGGAGCAGCAAAGCAAGAAGTTGCCGAGCCCGGACGAAGCCACCTACCGTTTCGGAGGTGTGTTGGCCATGGCTGCACTCCACACTGATCCCCACCCGCTTGCAAGTGTTTGCGGTGGTAGTAATTAGTAAACTGTAATCCCAAGGCCGTCGTCCTAGCCAACCGCCCAGCCCTAGGGCAACAACTCTCTCTCTCTCTCTCTCTCCTTCTTTCACCATTGCCGACGCGGGGAAGGCCGGGGAAAAGCTAGCTAGGGTAGGGGCGCGTCGTGTTGTACGTTTGACCTGCGCTCATCAGGCTCAGCTCCCAGGGGAGTGCGAAAGGAGTAAAGCCACCGTCCTTTTTCCCCCGATCGACGGCCGGCGTGGTGACCGACCGTACCGGTGGACACACCGGCTTAGAGGCCTGAGAGGGATGAGTGATGGACGTCGGTGGTGGACCATCGATCGGCGCGGCAAGGTGGGGAGGGGAGGGGAGGGGGGGGGGTCCCACCCAGCAGGGGACGATGAGAAAAAAGGCCGGGCAGGCGAGGCAGGCCTCCGTGCCCATGCATGCATGGTCCTGCCCGACCTGCGCCCCGATCTCTGCGCCGGAGCTCTCCGGTCCGTGTGGGGGCGGCTGCCGGCCGGGGGCCGATCGGAGCAGAGCAGCGTGGTGCACGCGCGCGCAGGGGCCATGCATGGGCTAGCTCATGGTCATGGCTGCGGAACCCCGGCCTTTCACTGTGGTTGCAGTGTTGCCAAGCAAAGCTCCCCCGGCCCCCTCCTCCTGCTCCTGCTGCTGCTGCTGTATCCGATCCGGATCGGACCTCATCACCTCACCTCAGGACGACGACGGACGGCCACGACGTCGTACGTACGGGTCCGGGTCCGTCCATGCATCATCATGAGACGCACGAAAGAATGAACCAGCACCGTACCCCAGCAGCAGGTGCCGGAGAAAAAGCCATTAGCCAGCCATGGATCGGGTTAGCTCGGTAGAGTGCGTATTGGATATGGATGCATGGATCCAGCCAGCAGCTAGCAGGTGCAGGTCCAGGTGCTTGCGATATTTAGGACAGCATTGCCGCGAACATAGCGACTCTGCCAGGTGGGCCCGTGCAAGGGGAATGCAGGGACCGGAGCTTTTTTAATGGCCCTCGTTTGTTTGGTGGCATGAGCAAACGCCCCCACTGTCCTCGACAATGCCCATGACCGACAATGCCTGTAACTTCTAGTTTCTTTTCCCCACCTCGAAAGACAACAGCACCTCACAATTGCAGCACCCACGAGGCCTTCTTTGAATGGAAATTTTTTCGTCTAACGTTTTCGTTGTTATTTGACAAACTCTGTTCAAATATGAACTACATAGACTTCAAAGATTCGTCTCGACATGTACCTACTAAAAGTACAATTAGTTATTTTTTTTACATACATTTAATGTTTCATGCATACGTCCGAACATTGATGTGATGAAAAATTTTAGGAAACGAGGGCAACTAAACAACAGGGCCGAAATCGCACGCTCTCGACTCGTATGAACACGAATAATATATAGTAAGGTTTTATGTTTGCACGCACGAAATTAGCTTTTTTTTTATAAAGCACGAAATTAGCTTTAGCTTATTATCAAACATATAAGGGTGGACTACATGTTTTGATTAGCTAAGTCTGTAACTAGGAGTTATTATAGCTAACTTGCTAACCAACCACTACAGCAGAATCAGACTTTGCCGAGTGCTAGCAGCACTCGGCAAAGAGACTTTTGCAAGTGCCGCATTCGGCAAAGAGCACTCGGCAAAGAAAATGTCGGCAAAGGGCTCTTTGCCGAGTGCCAAATATCGGACACTCGGCGAAGGCTTTGTCGAGTGCTGATATAATTGACACTTGGCAAAGCGCAAACATAAGGCAAAAGATGTGTCCATCCCACGTCGTCCGTCCCAAGGTTACGATAGACGACGACGACGACGACGACGACGACATTCTCATTTCCGCGCATGGACGGGCGGCACTGATGAGTGATGAGAGAGCGATCGAGCGTCCATCCCACGTCGTCCGTCGTCCCTGAAAGCAATGCAACACGAATCTCCAAAAGTGTATAGTATCTATCCATCCCAGGTACGATTGTACTCCCTCCGTCCATAAAAACATATAATTATGGGATCCGTGCCGGTTAAATTGTCTCAAGTTGGACCAAGGTTATAATAAAAAGTATTAGTATTTATGTCGTTAAATAAAATTATTACGAAAATATATTATATTACTAATCTAATGGTATATTTTTTTGTATATTAAAAATATTAGTATTTTTTAATATAATTTTGGTCAAAATTCGAAATGTTTGACTTCTTGATAAGCGAGAATTGTATGTTTTATTGGACACGGATGGAGTACTTCAAAGAGCTCATAAAACGCTCGAACACGACGGACAAACGTCCGAAACCGACGACCTCCGTCCCAAGAACCGCCGACGGACGCTTTCGTCACCACTCATGTCATGCTGCACGGTGACGCCTCGGTCCGGCCGGCCGGCCGGCGGCCGTGCGGGTGCCGGTCACGGCCACCGTACCATACCATACGCCCAGTCGCCACACATGTCCGTTGGACGGACGTGGCGGTGCCAGTACTCCAGTAGGAGGCCACCGGGCGGGGCGCGCGGCCGCTCTCCGGCCGCCGTACCCTTGTCGGCGACAGGACCGGTAGGCACAGGTCGATCGGCCGACGACGCCGACACGCGGGGCTGCTGGGATGGAGGGACCGAGCTAGGCCCCGGGTGACCGTCGGCACCCGGCGCGCTGCCCGAACGCATGCATGCACGGCACGGCGCGCCGCCGGCGGGCTTCTTCTGTGTCCGAGATCGAACGCCAAGTGGGGCCATGCATGATCCGGCAATGCAAGCAAGCCATTGCCGTCAGCGGCCGCCGCCCGGGCGTGTCACTGGTGTCAGTGTCACCGCGTGCCGCGGCGCGGAAGGCGTGAGCCGTGAAGGGAATGGTGCCTGTTGCTTGCTGCACTGCACGAACCGCGCGGCGCGCGCGCGCACTCACGCATTGGCACGGGCACGGACGCCACGTTCCAACACGTACTCGATCGGTGGCGGTGGTACTCCCCACGCTAGCAGATTCTAGTTAAAAAAAAATGATCAGCACGTATCTAATGCAGATTTTTTTTTTCTAGACGGAGTGAGTCGTACATTTGGAGTACCATTGCTGGTATTTTTTTTTTCCGATGTAGCATGCCGACTAGCAGCCGGCGTGCTGCCCGGACGAGCAGGTCGCCGTCGTTGGAGTACGTATGCAACTGTTGTCATCTCCGAAGAAAATATATTAATTGCTGAAAATGTGGCTCAAAGTGTCTCGTGCAATAAAGGCGAAAAACTATTATTATTATTATTATTATGTACTACTAGTACTGTACGAGTACTTGAAATAAAATAAGGAAGGATGGGTCAGGTCAACGGTTCCCTGACACATGCTAGATACAGTACTCGTGTAGCAGCACTGCAGCAGCATGACGAGGAACGAACAAGCCCGCGCCCATGTGGCACCGTATCTCGTACGTAGACCACCGGATGTATGTTTTCTTTCCCAACTATATTATCTATTATTACTGTATTATATACAACTGTAATAATAACAACAACTCGCATAGTAAATAAATTTTGTGATTATTAATTATTTTTTTTAAGAAATAAAAAAAGATTCCCAAGGTAGAGCCATCGCCATCACGAGGACCCCACCCAGGCAGACCACAGGCGAAGCCCAAGCCAGCAGGTTCCGTCCAGCCCGGTCAAGCACGACGTATAGTACGGAGGATGCATGGCGGCAGCGGAAAACGAGAGGAGCTGCCGACGACGTACGCTTCCCCGTACCGTCGTTAATACTGTATACGACGGCTATACGGCAGCCGACGACGCGCGTACGATACGACACGATACGGCGTGGCGACGGTACGGTACGTCCCGCTCGCGGACGCCCCTCTCCGTCCCCGTCTTCTTTTCATCAGCTAGCTGTTGGTCGACAGGAACAGTTCCGTTCCGTTCCGTTCCAGTCGTCCAGTCTACTACTAGGTCCACTGGACTACTGTCTACTGGATGACAGCGAACCGCGGCGGAAACGGGTGCAGCTCGCGGCGCCGCCGATCGCCATCGATGCACCACCCGTCCGTCTCGCCCTGGCGGATGGATATTGGACATGAGCGACGGAGGGACCAGGAGTCGAGGACCAGGACGGCAGGACCGCCCATGGGCGCCCGGGCCAGGCATTTCTGCGCCCCGTTCCCGCGGTTTCTGTTTTGTTTACGTTAATATGTTTTTTTTTTACACTGGTTTAACTCACGAGGGTGTTGACGCTAAAATTTAGTCTGCCGTTACGTCGAATTAATTTATCAGCCGGAACCTACTAACGTGAGATGAATCTATTAAGCCTGATTAATTCATGATCTATTAAATTGACATAGTGATGCTACAGTAAACATTCGCTGATAATAAATTAATTTGGTCTAATAAAATCGTCTTATTAATTACCATATGACTGTATAATTCGTTTTATAACTAATCTGTTTTTAGTGGATTAAACTAGTGCCGCAATAAAATTTATTGTTACAAGACTAAAATTTTAACGCTTTGTATAAACATCCCCTCGGTAACCAGTCGCTCGAAATCCAAATGCCTTTCACTTTTACCACCGTCAGTCCGTCACCGTCGGCCGACGGCGTCTATATATTGTCGAGGGCTGTTTGTATTCGACGCTAAATTTTTTATCCTGTCACATCACATATTACGATATTGATGTTGTTTGGCTGCTGGTCGTTTTTACGGTTGATTTCGGCTGTTTTAATAGTATTCTGTGAGACAGAATAAATCGAAGTACAACAGATAAACCGGCTGACGAGGCAAATGAATAGGGCCGTCTATTAAAAATAAATTAGTTATAAAACTAATCACACCACCATTCAGTACTTAATAAAATGAATCTATTAAACCAAATTAATCTATCCAAAACTAATGTTTACTATAACATTATATTGTCAAAATCATGGGCTAACTAAGCATCATAGATTCATTTCGCAAAATAGCCTCCACCTAACAAATTAGTTTTGTAAGGGGTATTTAGTTGGAACACAAAATTTTTGAGTGTCACATCGAATATTGATGCACTAATTTAGTCTATTAAAGATGGACTAATAAAACTCAAATTACATATTCCGTTTAGAAATATAAGACAAATTTATTAAGACTAATAAATAAGGTAATAAACATGTTTAGACTCTGTGATAGAGTCACAATACAAACTCTAGCATAGAGTCTACACCTATTTATTATCCTTATATCTACAGTATTTTGTTGTGACAGTATATTTATTGAAGAGATAAAGGAGAAAAACAAAGACTCCAAGTCTTATTTAGACTCTAAATCTATGATATATTTAAGTTAATAAATAGTTTTAGACTCTATGATAATCAAGTTTAGTTCCCACTCCTAAACTTTTCATCTGTCACGTCGAATATTTGGACACATGCATGGCTAAAAAAATAACTAAGGCCATGTTTAGTTCCAAAATAAAAAACTTTACACATGTCATACCGAATCTTTGGACACATGCATGGAGTACTGAATATAGATCGAAAAATAACTAATTACATAGTTTGCATTCAATTTGTGAGATAAAACTTTTAAGCTTAATTAGCCCATGATTTGACACTAAAGTGCTACAATAACACATGTGCTATGACGGATTAATTAGGCTGAAAAAATTCATCTCACGATTTATGGACGAATTATATAATTTATTATTTTTTGTTAGTACATAAACACCTCATGCAACACCCTACGTAAACATTGTTTATGACACTCAAAAACTAAACATCTCCTTATTACACATATTGCCATAACTTTCTGAGACCATTTTTTTAGCAATGTAATGCTGTAGTAAACATGTATTAATAATAGATTAATTAGTCTCCGTCATGATTTTCGAAAATTTGTAACATCGGATAACTTTTGCCGACCAAAACAACTGGCATTGTGAGTCCCCGGTTGCTACTTCTACGGCAGCGTCAGGTTCGATGCTGGAGTTCATCAGACATGGATGGATGGACGGACGGATCGTCGTCACTCGTGAGTGGAGTTGTTGTCGGTGAATTTTACTGCGACTTTTTCTTTTTTTTTTATCTACTTTACAGCCAGTCACCAATCCAATCAAAATTTACTACTCCGTGCTTCTACTCCATTTAGGTCATCTCAAGGGTGAGTTTTATTTTGTTGTTTCCAAAACTGATATGTTATATGAAATAAAATGAAACTTAAATTAAACTCTCCATTGAAAATGAGAGTTTAATTGTAAAGTTTTATAGACATTAAATTTCATGACTCATAGAGAGTTGGTATTCGTGCCAAGATAGTTTCATCTAAATAAAACTCATTTCCTCTCTTACTTCTTAAATACAACGGCATATCATCAATGATATCTATATGACAGCCTATTTAATATAAATGAAACTCAAATGAAACTCCAACTTACACCAGGCAGAGGAGTCCGTATTCAACTCAAAAAGTGTCGGAGGGGAGAGAGCGAGTAGCAGCACTACAGTACTCGTATAGTCCTATGCCCGCCGGCTCGGTTGGTGGTTGAACGAGCAGGGCCAGGGCGGCGTCATGTCGTTGCGCGGTCAAAACTCACACACTGCAAAACTGCAGCAGCCACTGCAGACGGCAGCCGCTAGCCTCTGCCTGCAGACGGTCGCTACGGCCACACGAGCCGGTAGCAGCCAGACAGTGCTAGCGAGCGCAGTCGATGCTGTCTTTGTACCAGTAAACACAGAGTTGCCACAGTGCGCATCGTGCTTCCGTACCAGGGCACCCATAATGGGGGGAGATTAGCGAGGCTAAGCGCCTCCCAATCAAGCATCAGCATCAGCATAAGCACAGGCCGCAGGCCACAGGCCAGGCAGGAGAGGAGGAGGACCGACCGAGCGACGAGGACGCGAGGGACCTGGGGGACTTGGGAGAGTGCGGCACGCGGAGCACTGTGCATGTGCGATCGATTGCTGCACGTCGCGCGCACGCGCACACGCAGGCGCACCAGTAGTAGTAGAGCCGAGTGGAAGGAAGCAAGGACACAGAGAATTGACAAAAATCACGCAAGGGAAGGAGAGAGGAGGAGCGGGACTGCGGGAGCATAGCAAGAGCAAAGCTGAAAAAGAGGAGCACCACTCGTGGGGTTAAAACCCCGAGAACAAACTTGGGTTGGGAGCAGAGCAGCAGCAGCGGCGAGCCGGGGCGAGCGAGCAAGCGAGAGCAAAGCATACCAGAGGGTGGCTGCAAGGCGCCGCCTGCAACTGTTCGAGTTCCAGTTCCAGCCCCGAGCTCTCCCAGGCTCCGCGTACTGCGCCCCCACAGCGCCCGCGAGGAGGGGAGAAGCGGCGGCGAGCGAGAGCGAGAGCGAGCATGCTCTTGGCGCCCCTCCCCGGCGCCGGCCGGATCTGCCGGAGGGCGGTGGCCGGGCCGCGGCGCTAACCGCCCTCGACGGGGACCTCGCGGCCGCGGGATCTGACGCCGTGCTTTGCCTCCTCGGATCGATCGACCCCAGCGGCGGCGGCGGCGCCGGGTTCTCTCGGCTAGCTCCGGGCCAAGGTAACCTTTTGCTCTGCGCATTCCCGCCGCTCAAAACATCGACCTTTCCGAGCAAAGCAAGTGATTGTGCTCCTCTCTCTTCTGATTATAGAAGGGGAAGATTGCGCCTGCGCTCGCTTGGGCGCCGCGCCAGTGGCGGTAGTCTTCGGCGGGAGCCGCAGCGGCGGCACGCGGTGGAAGAAGAAGAAAAAAACAGAGCGAGAAGGCTGTGCCCTTGCCTGCTTGCCTCTGCCCTCTCGCGGTGACTTGGCGAGGAGGAACTGGGAAAGCAGCGAATGGTTTTCGGGAAGGCGCGGTGATTTGGCCTGAAAAGGAGGAATCTTTCCTTCCTCTTCCCCTTCCTTTGCCGGCTCTTATATCGGCCCTCGCCAGATCGGCGGCCTCGTTGCTGCTTCTTCGGTGACGGGGGAAAAAAATGAGGCTCTCGTCGTCGTCCGGCAGCGTCCTCCCGGCTCAGCCGGGCTCGCCGGAAGGTACTACCTCCTTCGCCTCCTCTGCTCTGCTCTGCTCTGCTGCGCCGACTTCGAGTCTTCTTGTTCATTAATGCTCTTTCCGTTCCTTGTTTCCTCTTCCGTATTGAGAGTTTCAGTTGGAGCTGTAGGACTGCTGTTTTGTTTCTGTTCGTTCGTAAATGCCTCGCTTTAAACCTGCTCTGTGGCCGTGTGATCCTGCAGCAGCTACCCAGTGCGACGTTTATCTGGATTTGTTTTGATGATTTTTCCTGATTTCTTTCGAAGGCGTTACTGTCACGAACTGAGAGCCTGCTTTTCATTCGATTTCGGTCCCTTATTTTTTTTTGTCTACTACTTTTTTATGCTGATTTCTTGATATTTCTCCTTCCCGGTAATAGATTGATTGATAAGTATTTCTACCTGAACAGTTTTTTTTTTCAATTAAGATGTAAAAATAGTTCCCTTATGGTTCCAGTTTAAGGACACTTATTATTAGTTATAATACCATTTCTTCATTCTCAATTTTATATCTCCACTTAGAATTAGAATTTATTTGTACCATCCACTTTCTGAAACTTAACTTTTTGTTGTTGACATAAGCGTATGTCACCAGTTCATTCTCCCTTGATATTTTGTTCCTGAAGAAACTTGCAGTATTGGATTTTCTTCTCAAAACAAAACAAATACTTCTGCCATTGCAGCTGTGGAGGAGCACAAGTGCCTGAACTCGGAGTTGTGGCATGCCTGTGCCGGCCCGCTTGTTTCCTTGCCCGCGGTGGGTAGCCGGGTCGTGTACTTCCCTCAGGGCCACAGCGAGCAGGTTTGTGCGCAAGCTCACCATGCCCGTCAATCCTATGTCCTCTTCCAGTTTGGCTGTCAAGCTCAAACCCCCAATTTATCCTCTGCCAGTACTTCCAAAACTTGAAAAATTCTCCCTTTTTTACACAAGTCTTTGGTGAATTTCTGCTGCAGGTAGCAGCTTCGACAAACAAGGAAATGGAGTCTCAGATCCCCAATTATCCTAATCTGCCGCCACAGCTTATATGCCAACTGCATAATGTGACGATGCATGTAAGTTTGGAGCCTCGGAACACTTTCTCCTTAAGCTGAGTAATTTTAGTTTTGTGTTTCATCCGTGTTGTTTTGTTTCTATTCTTTCAGGCTGATGCAGAGACAGATGAGGTCTATGCACAGATGACACTCCAACCACTCAACCCGGTAAATAAATCATATTCTCTCTGCCTATTTGTGTGATATAACATGCAAACTCCTCTAGGTATCCATGAAGAGTAATTTTTTACTTGCTTTTTGTGCAGCAAGAACTGAAGGACCCATATTTACCTGCAGAATTAGGTTCGGCCAATAAACAGCCAACGAACTATTTCTGCAAAACATTAACAGCAAGTGACACAAGTACCCATGGTGGGTTTTCCGTTCCCCGTCGAGCAGCTGAGAAAGTGTTTCCTCCACTGGTATGCGCAACTTCTCTCAAGTTTCAAGTTCATTGTTTATGTTGATTTTGTTGCAGAAAGTGAACTATGTTTCCATAGATTGATCTAATCTGCCAAATACTATGTAGGATTTCACCCAGCAACCTCCATGCCAGGAGTTGATGGCAAAAGATCTTCATGGCAATGAGTGGAAATTCCGTCACATCTTCCGTGGTGAGCAGTTATTTTTTTTTTCCTTTTAACTCTGTTTGCTGTGCATTCAATGGTAAGGGCTATTGCATAACCTTCTAAATACTGTCCTTAATGCAGGTCAGCCAAAGCGGCATCTTCTAACTACAGGCTGGAGTGTCTTTGTAAGTGCAAAGAGACTCGTTGCTGGTGACTCTGTCCTTTTTATTTGGTATGTTCATACTTCCGGCATTCAAACAATCACTTAATCCTCTCTTTTTTAGTCTCCTTCCCATTAGATAGTTTCTTTTTGGTTGATTTTATGTCTCATTGCCTTGTCAGGAATGACAATAACCAGCTTCTGCTGGGAATTCGTCGGGCAAGTCGGCCACAAACTGTCATGCCATCTTCAGTCTTATCAAGTGATAGCATGCATATTGGTCTTCTCGCTGCAGCTGCTCATGCTGCTTCGACAAATAGCCGGTTTACAATTTTCTACAACCCAAGGTAGAAACTCTATAATCACTTATTTTTTGGATGTTTTTTCCTGTCAAATGTTTTAACAGTTGCTTTTGCAGGGCAAGCCCTTCGGAGTTTGTCATACCGCTTGCAAAGTATGTTAAGGCTGTGTACCATACCCGTATATCTGTGGGGATGCGCTTCAGGATGCTTTTTGAGACAGAAGAGTCTAGCGTTAGGAGGTAAGTTCCAATCTGTTTGCAACTCCACCTTGTATGTTTTACCTCTTAGTTCATTTGCCATTTTAATTTTTCTCTATCATTTTCCTACACATTGCCTTTGGCTAGTTTTGAGGATTACTGCATTCACCAACAAGATCCATGGCTTAGGCCACATGTCAATATACCTCTTTCCTTACACTCAATATTGAACTACCGTATACGCAGTCATAACTCATAAGTGGTATTAGCAGTCTAACCAGATCACATACATTCAATTCCAGATACATGGGGACAATTACCGGAATCAGTGATCTTGATTCTGTTCGGTGGCCAAATTCACACTGGCGTTCTGTTAAGGTATATTTTGGACCTGTGCTTCTCTTGTTTCGTCTGCTTACTACAAGCCCTTGTCAACCATTTTCGTTGCAAATTTTCATTTGAAAACGAAACTACTCCAGTACCCCCTTAAAGTTCTCTCAGAGCTACCTACTTCATGGTTTACCTGTGAATGAATATAGGTTGGCTGGGATGAATCAACTGCTGGTGAGAGACAGCCAAGGGTGTCACTATGGGAGATTGAGCCCCTGACAACTTTCCCAATGTATCCATCTCCTTTTCCGCTCAGGCTCAAGCGTCCATGGCCAACAGGCTTGCCTTCGCTGCATGGTATGAGGTGCAGCTATGTTTAGCTAGCCTTTGTAGATATGTTAGTTTATTAAATAATTTTGCAATATGGATTCTATCGCCAATAACCTTTCATGTGTCTATCTATAGGTGGGAAGGATGATGACCTGGCTAACTCTCTCATGTGGCTTCGAGATACCGCAAATCCTGGTTTTCAGTCGTTAAATTTTGGTGGACTTGGTATGAACCCTTGGATGCAGCCAAGGCTGGATGCTTCCTTGCTTGGTCTGCAACCTGACATGTATCAGGTGATGGCTACGGCTGCTTTCCAGGATCCAACAAAGCAGTCATCACCCACAATGCTGCAGTTCCAGCAGCCACAGAACATAGCTGGCCGGGCCGCGCCACTTCTTTCAAGTCAGATTTTGCAGCAAGCACATCCTCAATTTCAGCAGCAGCCGTACCTTCAAAACATCTCTGAGAGCACAATCCATGCGCAGGGTCAGTCTGAGTTCCTCAAACAGCAGATCCAACGCAGCCAGTCATTCAATGAGCAGAAGCCCCAGCTGCAACCCCAGCAACAACAGCAAGAATCACAGCAGCAGCAGCAATCACAGTGTCTGCAAGTCCCTCAACATCAACAAATGCAACAACAGAACATGACCAACTACCAGTCTGTATCTAATGCATTATCAGCGTTTTCTCAGCTGTCGTCAGCCTCTCAGTCTTCACCTATGGCACTGCAAACAATATTACCATTCTCACAGGCACAAAGCTTTACAGACACAAATGTAAGCTCATTATCTCCTTCCAACGCCAACATCATGCAAAATACACTGAGGCCATTCTCATCAGAAGCAGTTTCTCACCTCAGTGTGCCGAGGCCCACTGCAATACCTGTCGCCGACCCATGGTCATCGAAGCGAGTTGCGGTGGAGTCTTTGCTTCCTTCTCGCCCCCAAGTTTCGTCCCAAATGGAACAATTGGACACTGCACCAGCTAGTATACCTCATAGCTCTGCGTTGGCACCACTTCCTGGAAGAGGATGCTTGGTGGATCAAGATGTGAACTCCGATCCTCAAAATCATCTCTTGTTTGGTGTTAGTATAGAGTCGCAGTCACTGCTAATGCAAGGAGGCATCCATGGTCTTCAAAACGGGAATGATTCAACTGCTATACCTTATTCCACCTCCAATTTCCTGAGCCCTTCCCAGAATGATTTTCCTTTGGATCATACACTAAATTCTTCAGGCTGCTTAGATGATTCTGGGTACGTGCCTCCATGTTCAGATAATTCTGACCAAGTGAACCGACCCCCAGCGACCTTTGTGAAGGTGAGCAAATTTTTCTACCGGGAAGGGATCCGTGTTTCTTCTGTGAATTGAACTTTATTTATGCGCTGAATATTTGCCTATTTGCTCAAAACTGTCGAAATTTGTACACTGCCAATACTTACAAGTATTAATCATTGGTAGAATATAATGGATAATCATGCAATGAAGCTTTTAGAGCATTTTATTAGACAACAGTTCACCTGTAAGCAAGCACTTGATAAAAGGAGCTAGTCTCTGAAAAGTTCTGTTCTCTCTCTCTCTCTCTCTAACTTATTACATATACACAGGCACTAATATGCACATTTGCTCCTGATTGAATGACAGGTTTACAAATCTGGAACCTATGGAAGGTCGCTTGATATCACTAGGTTTAGTAGCTATCATGAGCTCCGTAGGGAACTAGGGCGCCTATTTGGCCTTGAGGGCCAGTTGGAAGACCCTTTGAGATCAGGCTGGCAGCTTGTATTCGTCGACCGTGAGGAGGACGTCCTTCTCGTGGGAGATGACCCTTGGCAGTAAGTTCTCATGACCGTCCATCTCAATGATACATCCTGAACACTTTCATGCGTTTCTTTCCCACACTCCACACTCTTCCTAACATTACTGCCCGTCACAACCCGACGTGCAGGGAATTCGTGAGTACGGTGTCCTGCATCAAGATACTCTCGCCGCAGGAGGTGCAGCAGATGGGGAAGCAGGGCCTGGAGCTCCTGAGCTCGGCCCCTGCGCGGAGGCTAGGTAGCAGCTGTGACGACTACGTAAGCCGGCAGGAGTCGAGAAGCCTGAGCACCGGGATCGCGTCCGTGGGGTCGGTCGAGTTCTGAACCGAAGATAGAGGGCGCACGCAGCAAGTTACACCCCCTCAGACTAGGGCTGAGGGCTGGTCCGCGACCCGATTTTTGGCGCCTCCAATGGTTTTGCGGCCTGGGAACTGGTATGGATGGAGCTGGAACTTAAAGTTCAGCGCAGACTAATCCTTAGCTCTCCCAAGTTATGTGTACCACCTAATAATTCTGTTGGTCGTATGATATCATCAACTCCTAAGTAGAAACTACCGATGGTGGGCGCCTGCCCGCCGCCGGTATACAAGATGCTGAAACTTTGTTCTTGTATGGAGAAAAATACTAATCCTGTGAATGTAGCCAGGCTCCCTCTAATGATGGATCAGGTAATACACATGCCTGGCCTGTTGATGTTCCTGCAGATGGTGGCGTTTTTGGTAACACACCTGAGCAATTGTGGCAGAAAGGAGGGAGGAGGGGTGGTCCTGTCGTGTGTCATCCTGTGAGTGTGCGTTGCACCATTCATTGTCCATTGGCAAGCGAAACGTGCTGATGCATTCCGAGCAACCAGAACAAAGTTTGGTAGCATGAGCTGACGAGCATCCCATTTGTAAAAACCTTTCTGACATGGCCTTTGCTTCTTCCAGATCTGTAGTGCTAGCGTCCAAAGCCCACTGTTTGGTTTACTGACAATGGGAGTGCGAGGTAGTAGGATTGTTGTCTGGTGACTGGTGTGGATAGAAGGGCTAGCCTTGAAGTAGAAGAACCTGTGAAGTGTGGAGGCAGACGCAGACCCACACCCAGATTGGCAAATGGCAGCCCCTTTTTGCTTTTTTTCCTGGTTGGATTGGATTGGATTGGATTGGAGTTGGAGTTGGAGAGGAGGAAGAGGAAGGGACGACGACTCCGACGAGGGTTGGGCCCGGCATCATTCCATTGCGATGGGGACTGCCTGCAAATTGGGTGGAGGGTTGGGGGTCCATCATCAGCATCGATCCATCATCCCCATGTGAGGTTTGCGTCCCCATCGATCTCATCTGACCACCTGATGGTGCCTGCCTGCACTGCACCGGTGAAAAATCGTCGAGGGATGGCCCTCCTTCACTTTCCTGAAGGTGAAGGTCAGTCAGTGGTGAGGGGCAGGGAGCGCAGAGTACCAACCAGCAGCCAGTGCGGATGTGAATGCGATGCCCATCTCCTCCATGATCCGTTGGTGCAGGCAGACGCAGATAGATCTCTAGCAAGTTCTCAACGCTTGCGTTGCGTGTCCGTTATCCGGAACCGGTCCGATCCATGTCCATTTGCATGCATCTCCATCCGTTCCGTCGCGAGTCGTGGCCCGTCCTTGTCTCATGTGAAACACGCCGGCTCGCGAGCTTGAGCTGAGGTCGACGACAGAGGCAGGCAGGCAGCATGTGGAGCACAACAGCACACGCCGGCATCTCCAATTCTCTCTCTCCGATTGGGGGCGATGGGGGCAGCTCCATCTCCATTCCCCCGTCCCCTCCGATTCTGCTTTCTGCATGATGAGATGAGGGGGGATTCGTCCGTCCGTCCGTCCCAGTCCGATCTCCGGCCGGCCCCGCGCCCGGATCTCCTGCGTGCCCGATCGCCATCCCCGGGCACCACCGGCTGGCCTGGGGAAAACGACGGAGGAGAGCGAGGTTTTGCTTTACCGCTGCCTGAGGAATCGTCCTGGATCCTGATGATGCCTGGTTGGGGAGTGAAACACGCGACTGACTGGAGGTGGAGGAGCTGCTTGCTCCCCGGACCCCAGTGGTGGATGGACGCCGACAGCCAGGACAGCGAGTCAGCGAGGCCTCAGGAGGAGGAGGACCCCGTCGCATTCGCCAGGTGCCCCTGCCGCTACCAGCCTCGGCCAGGTGAAAACGCCATCACGCGCGCAGCGGCTGCCTGGTTGGTCCGGTGCCGACGCCGACCAGGAGGAGGAATCTGCACCAGTCACCTGGCTACGGGAGGAGGAGGCTACTGGAGTGCCCCCGCTGGCCGCTGCTAACCTACGACGGCGCCTCAAATTGGCCGTCCGGCCACCTCCTGTGCTGCCCCCTGCCTGCCCGTGCGTGCACTTTTTACCCAACTTTAGCGCCGGCGGAGGACCACCGGCACCGCGGCGGCAATCACGTCATGGGTTGCCTGTTTTAGGGCATGTTTGCAAGATCTGTGTTAAGTGACTCTTGAGCTGTGCTCTCAGATTCTCTATGAACTGATTCTATGGCTGAAAGTAGGGGACCGTTTGGCAGAGCTCCACGGAGCGGATTTTTAGAGAGAATCACCCTCAAACGTATTTCTCAGCAAGAAGTGATTCTTTGCTGATTATATGAAGTGATTCTCTGAAATGAACCAGGAGGCTGAGAGCTTAAAAAAAAAAAGTAACTTCACCTGATTGTACGAAGTGATTTTTTATCCTGATTTTGAGTGTTTAGTCTACAGAATCAAAGAGAGTTTAGTCTAATGAAAAAAGTAGCTCGGCACCGAAACGTGTTACCTCAACGCCTGTGATTTATAGCGCCGACTCCCAAGATCTAAAGATGAGCTTGCATCTGCCAAAGATGTAAACGACAATTTTCTTCAAAAAATAAAGGATCAAATCGTAAAAGATTAGGGCTTGAGATCCTCCACCACACGCTGTACCTCGGCTACTATCAATTACTCTCTTCTCTGAATGTTATTCAATTGATATCTAGTATCGCCACAATCTATATGAATTCTCGTACAAAAACTTTTCACCTATCACATGAAATATTTGCACACATGCATAAAATATTAAATATAGACTAAATTTAACTAATTACACAGATTATAATAACTTTGCAAGGCGATTTTTTAAGCCTAATTAGTCCATAATTTCTCAATGTTATGCCACGGTAAGCATATGTCAATAACAGATTAATTAATCTTAATATATATTCCTCTCATGGTTTTCAGACGGAATATATAATTTGTTTTTTACTAGTCTATTTTTAATAGACTAAATTATTGCTGTAACATTTGACGTGTCATCCAAAAACTTTTCACGTTTTAACTAAGGTCTTCATGTCGACTTGCTATTGTGTGCGGGACACTAAAAGGTTCTGAACCATACCAAATGATACACACATGAGTATTTGGCTGTATGCCTGGAATTTTTCCATTTTCTAAGAAAAATTGCAGTCAATAACCTGTTAAAAGGCAAGACGAGAGAAAAAAAAAACATTTGGGTGGAACCCAAAACCATAAGAACAGCCAAGGACAGTGACTCGGTGAGGCCTCACCGCCTCAGGTCTCTTTCACCAGATGCTCCTAAGGGCGTCCGCAATGGTGTTCAAATCGCTAGCTATTTGGTCTCTAGGAAGAATGCTATTGGCTCTCAATGACAACTTACAAATAGCTAGCTAGATGAGACATATAAATAAATACTATTTTAATGAGGCAACTTATAAAAGTAGCACTCTTATTGGCTATCGAGGAGAGAGATCAAATAGCTAGCTATTGGGAACTCGCTAGCTATTTGATCTCTCTTCTCGATAGCCAATAAGAGTGCTACTTTTTTATTATTTTTATACGTCATTTCGCTAGCTATTTGTAAAGTGCTATTGAGAGCCAATAGAATTCCTTCTAGCTAGCTATTTGACAACCATTGCGGATGACCTAACATGCAGCAGCCCCGGCCAGGTGAAAACGTGATCAAGCACTGTGTCTGGCCGGTTCGTCCGGTGCCGGAGCCGCCGACAGACGCCCAGGAATCTGCAGATTTCTCCGTGTTCCATCCAGTCTCCGTGTGCCAATGTACTATTGTCTACGACAGTCCACAGGCCATTGGTACTGGAGGAGCGCCTGCCTGCCCCTGCACCTTGCTGCTATCCTACGCCGGCGCCTCAAATTTGCCGTGCTGCAGAGCACCACTAAGGCAATTAATTCACGGTTCATCGGAGAATACAAACACTATGATTGAATTACATAGCTCATTCTCACCATGTTTCATGCTTCTGTGCACTATTATGATGACAAGCGCAGAAAAAAAAAAGCACAACAGAGAGTTCTTGGCAACGTTATCGCACAGTTTTCGCACAAACACCAAAATGGCTCTGGGACAGTTCTTGGCAAAAGTTTTTCACCATCCAAAACTTGCAGGTTTCTCTGGACACAAGTTTTTTTTTTTTTTTTCTTTGGCTGCTACTAAAGGATCGCCCAAGTACAAGAAACACTAGACAGAAAGGCGCGCTTCGCCGTGCCCGGTACTCTGCACGTACACTAAATTTGAATGATAGTTAAATTAAAGTTAACTTGCTAAAGCAACATGGGATTACTAAAAATAGAAAAAGAACTGAGTTCATACGGATAAATAGGAAAAGGCCTGAGAATACATAGATAATATACACTGAACTGTTAACGTAATCTGTGTATATCCCTGGAATCGTGGGTATAACAATTGATGAAAACAATATCTCCGGTAGGCGTACAATATGTATGTGTGATGAATATATTTACAAATTCTTCAGAGGATAGGTTGAGCATATGATCTGTTGAATACTATTGTCAGAAACCTGTATAGCAAGGCTAAGTACTGATCCTAAGATTCATCTAATGCGGCTACACCAGAACTAATTTAGGTCCCTCCCTGAAATACCACTAACCAGCTAACATGCAAGGAAAGTTTCAAGGCAATCGTACATAAACAGATGTTGGTCTTGAACTAAGATCTTAGCATTGGATAAGATAAGCCTAGTTAGGCAATTATTGGACTGTTTTTTGGGCGTGGCAGCATACAAATTGGGGTAAAGCAGAGATAGTTGTGCCGACCGTCGAGCTGCTCATGATGTAAGGCACTCTCCATGTTACAGTTGTGTAAGTAATGGAAGATGAAAGATTGAGGTGTTGCCATGTTAGGAAGCGACTAATAGTGTTAATGGAAGAGTTTAGAAATGTTGATTGCACCTGCTCCTCATCTTTAGAGGCATTGGCATTGAGTCACCTTCGGAATTTGTACTCCATCATCAGGATATGCACTGCATAATTACAGAGCTAAGTCAGTGAGTAATAAAATAAGACAATGTAACTAACATATATTGCAAAATAACAATATCATGAAAGGCTAATTCAGTGCACCATAAGAAAGGCGATAAAAGGTATTAGAATTGCACTTACTTTTTTTTCTACTCAACATAGCAGATATACTAATGTCCCTACCACAATATATTAATATCGATTGAACTTATCGGTCGGCTTATCAACAGTACCATGACTTATTCTCTCTCATGTAACACTATTCAGATAGGGAAAATCAATCGTGAATAAGCGAACAGGGTCAGAGTCATATATAGAAAAGAAAGAAAAAGAAATTAAATATGGCAGACTATAGAATTATGGACACTATAGCAAACATTAATCTAACTGAAAATGACAAAGAAAAACTCATGAGATTTGACATAGAAAAACTTTGATGGGCACTTAGCAAACCTTAAGGCTGAAGGATCTTGCACTGATTGCACTGCCTCTAGCAACAGTATCCCTTGGGAAAATGGCATGGTGAGTTTTGCTCAAAATCATTAATTTCATAGACTAATGCTCAAGTTATAATTCCACCGGCCAGCATTTAGAGGATAGTGATTCCAGTACGTACATCACATGAGACAAAAAAAATCATCAAAAGGTTCTGATATGAGAACAGTGTAAAACCATTATATAGTTAATAGAACTTGTGGGAGAGAAAATAACATCATGAGTAACAATGGATTCAATGCTATGATCTTATCTGTAAGCACAGATATAAAAAAAGCAATGTACTGCCATTGATTAACTTATTCTTTCTGTTTCTGTGGCATGCATAAATCAAACTGAAAACAAAATAGATTTAGGAAAAGATGTGTATCAAGAAATCAGATCTACACGGTATCAGTTAAGGATCCCTGCATGCTATCTCTCTCTGTATTGTTGCAATTATTTTTTTTTTAGATCACGCCGCTGGCGCGTTTTTCATTAAGCAGATAAATAGAGTTTTACAGGGACAACCCCCGCGACGTTAACCCAGGTTACCGTCGGCGCGAGCGAAAAGAACAGAAACTCGAAGAAACCAGAACCGGAAACAAAGGACGGGACTGAACGCCGAGAGTTGCCTCAGCTGCCCGCCGCGCCCGCCAAGAGCGGCGCCAGCCTACCCACCCTCGCATCACACCACAACTGCGCCTCGGCCCACACCTCGTCCACCAACCGAGCAGCCGTCGACACCTAGAATCTTATGTGATAGCAAATCGAAGCTTCCAATCAGTTTTTGCTTTACGGGAAAAACCAAAACAAACAAACACAAAAAGGGAGGAAAAGTAGAAGATAGAGGGGAAACCTGAACAATGAATCCCTGTCCTGTGTCCGCGTGAACCTGATAGCTCATCATGGGTCTGTGAGTGGAGAGAAAGAGGAGACCAGAGCTAATGTAGTGTTCGTTTCCTGGTAAATTTTTTTTTGCGAGTCACATCGAATATTGCGGCACTAGTTTAGCCTATTAAAAATAAATTAATTATAAAACTAATTACAAGGTCATAGGCTAATTACTGAGACGAATCTATTAAGGTAAATTAATCCATCATTAGCGAATGTTTACTGTAGCACCACATTGTCAAATCATGGACTAATTAAGTTTAATAGATTCGTCTCGTGAATTAGTCTCCGGCTGACAAATTAGTTTTTTAATTACTATATTTTTAATAGGCTAAACTAGTGCCGCAACGTTCGATGTGACTGGCAAAAAAATTTTGCCAGGGAAACGAATCCAAAACCAAATACCGCTGGTTGACCACAAATCACCGAGACACGGTCATAAATGGCGCAATAGACCGAGGAGAGATGCAGAGGACGACGACACTATCAAGGCTAGAGGATTGATGGGATTTGACGGCTCCATGGTGTGGTGGAGTGGTGGGACGATGCTGCGCACCGCACGGCGGCGCGAGAGCAGAGAGGACAGGGGCGAGGGCGAAGATGCAAAGGCGAGCAAACGGCGTGACATGTTTTGGTATCACCGATTCTAGGGCGAGGTAACGCCGAGGCCTTTTTCCACCGTGTGATTGTGTGAAGCAAACTGCGAACTGCGTAGGCTACACGCGAGCGGACGCAACACGCGTCTAACGGTCATTGACAAATAGCAGCGGAGCGCTGGGAGGACGCGGATCCTCCCGCAGGTAAAGTTTACTATTATTTTTTTTGGCTGCTACTAAAGGATCGCCTAAGTACAAGAAACATTCTCAGGAGGAAAAATTTGCACCTTGAATCATACGAATGTGTTCTCTGTCAAAACTCAGAAGAAGAAACTGTTGACCATCTCTTCCCTAACTGTCCTTTTTTCTCGAAATTGTTGGAATTCAGTTGGAGCTGCAATTCAGGATGATGTTGTGGTCCTTCAAGCTATCCTTCAGATTAAGGCTCAGGCACATCCACACTTCTTTATGCTGACAATAATTTTAATGTGTTGGTCTATCTGGACAGTCAGGAATGACTTCATTTTCAAAGAGGCTCAACCAAATGTTCTGAAAGCCATGGAAATTTACGAAAAAAAAAGAGATGAAGATTTTATCACTCAGGGCAAAGGCAAAGCTTTCCCAAACTTTTGATTTATGGATCCAAAATCTGTTGTGCTTTCTCAAACTTTTGATTTATGGATCCAAAATCTGTTGTAATTTTTCTTCTTCTATTCCTTTTCTTTTAGTTTTTTTTTTGTTTCTTAAGCTGTTGTACTCTGGAGCTGTTTCATTCTTTTTGAATAAAGTTCTGTAGGGGCTCTCTGTCCCTCCAGTTTCATTAAGAAAAAACCAAACACCAAAATGTTCAAAATGGAAAACTATGGCACGCCACTAACTCAACAATCTCAACCAGCCACGATGGACTACTGTCTTTGCCGCCTGAGCAAAATTCAACTACTCTTGTAGCTGGTTTACGCGAAGGTTACCAAACACCTGCAGAAGACATGTTACCACCCTTTTAGGGAAATAATTCACACTTGAGCTAACTGATGACGCCCCCCTTCATGGCGGAGGTGCTTCTGAAACTTGTCTCTGATTGCCTGCAACTCGTTAAGAGCATCTCCAATTGATGGGCGATTCGCTGGCGTCTGGTCTGAACAGCGAATCCCGACCTGCAGAATTGAAGCGATGCAGGCAATTCTCACGCGCTCTAATACTGCTGGAGTTTGAGATGCTTGGTTCTTCATCGTCTTGTGTCTCTGTTAGTAGCTGTCGATCCACAACAGCACTCACTCCGTCCGGCACTGCCATTTGAACATAGTTTCTAAGCCCAATTGCTTCTTCAAATTCGTTGGCCGTTGGTCTTTTTCCAGTAAACATCTCCAGCAACAGTATGCCGAAGCTGTATACATCACCATGGGTGGAGACTTCGTTGCCAAGTCCATACTCTGAAACCAACAACATGAATACCTTTTCAATAAGTTGTTTTTTTTTGGTATATGTTCATGCAGTAACGTCAGTAGAAAGTTCATTTCCAAACTAAAAAAAAAGAAAGTCCATTTCCAAAACACTAGGTTTACCTACTTATTTTGGTGTCCAACTATAAATTTCAGAGATTTCAAGTCTCTCATGTTCTTCAAATTTTAGCTATTGTTTAGCTATATTTACATATTTAAGTAAGTAAAACACCCCAAAAAAGCTTAAATTTAGCTATAGCATACGTTGTTGATTAATAATTAGAAGAGATAAACTAGAAGCATACCTGGAGCTGCATAACCAATTGATCCTCTCATTGATGCCCAGCCACTCGATTCATCTTTGTCTTGATGCATGAACCGCGCTAGCCCAAAATCACCAACGTGAGCAACCATGTCACAGTCCAGGAGAACATTACTTGGCTTAAGATCACAGTGGACAATTGGCACTGGCTTATATTGGTGTAGATAATCAAGCGAGGCTGCCACATCAATTGCAATAAGTAGCCTTGCAATTAGTTCTAGTGACTTTTGTTCACCATCTTCTTCCATAGTATTTCGGTGTAGCCATTGGTCCAAATTTCCATTTGGAAGAAACTCATAGACGAGAGCCTTGAAGTCCCGGCCTTGAAAATCAATACTTGAGCAGACAGTTAATATCTTTACAAGATTTCGATGTCGAGCGCATCTTAAAGTATTGCATTCTGCATCAAAGCTTCGAGATGCGCCACGTTGCATGAGGTTGAGAACCTTAACAGCGACAACTTCATCCTGACCATTTACTCTCATTCTGCCTTTGTACACTGATCCAAAGCTCCCTGCTCCGATGAGGTTTTCGGATGCAAAACCATTTGTTGCATTCATCAACTCAGCGAAGGAAATCCTCACATACTGCTCACTCAAGATCGACCTTTGTAGGTTTATTGCTTTTGTCTTCTGCCTCTTTTGGTGGAATGTAGACAATGCAACTACTAGTGTGACAAAAACACATGCACTAGATATGGAAACTATAATGGCAAGTTTCTGATGTGGCATCTTGGTGGCGTGGTTGAAGCTGCAGGGTGGTAATTTTAGTTGAGGGATGCCACCACACAGGCCATCATTCCCAGTGATTAAGACTATAGTTGCATTCTGAAATACTCCATCTGTTGGAACTCCACCTTGGAGTTTGTTGAAGGAGAGATTGAGTGAATAAATACCCGTTAATTCGGTAAGGGTCTCAGGTATGGCCCCAGATAAATTGTTGTACGAAAGATCAAGCCTGAAGAGGCCCCTTAGAGTTCCTACTGATACTGGAATTGTCCCCTGAGGGCTTGTTTGGATGCACATGTATTTAGCTAAATCCACATGTATTGGAGTGTATTTGAACTAAGTTACACTTCAATCCATGTGGTTTGAGGTAGATACATGCGCATCCAAACAAGGCCTGAAGGGTGTTTCCAGATAAATTGAGATATACTAGACTTTGACACTGGCCGATAGAGTTTGGAATCTCACCGGAAATCATATTACTAGAAAAGTCAATCTCATTGAGATTTTTTAGGTTGCCCACTTCTGATGGCAAAGTCCCTGATAAGGAATTATATGCAAGATTCATGGAAACTGACATCGTTGATATGAAAAATAGTTCTTTAGGTATTGATCCGGAAAAACTGTTGTGAGAGAGATCCAAAACTTGTAGAGGACAGTTTATAAGACTTGAAGGTATAGGTCCCCTAAACTCATTAGTACTAAGAAAAAGCTGAGTAAGTTGAGTTAGATTGCCTAGGGCAGCAGGGATGGGTCCTGACAAAGTGTTTTTTGGTACAGATAATCTTTTCAATTCCTTGAGGTTGCCGAGAGATGGTGGAATAGTGCCTAGAAGAATATTTTTATCCATAGCAAGTGTCTCTAGGTTAACAAGGTTTCCTATTCCTCCTGGTATTGTTCCAGTTATCTTATTGTCTTCTATGCTAAACAATTCCATTGCTATTGACAAATTAGCAATTGACTTTGGTAGCACGCCTTGGAGCTTGTTGGAATCCAGAGCTATTTTCCTCAAATTGCTACAGTTGGTAAGACTAGCCATGAAGCCCCAATCAGCATCATCTGTTGCTTCAAACCCACTGTATGCTAGCAACACCACGGACAGGTTCGCTTGGTGAATTCCCAAGCACTGCGGAATTGTTCCCGACAGGAAGGTGCTTATTATTTCAATGTTTTGAAGCATGGATGCGTTGCAAATGGATGGCGGGAGGATGCCATGAAACGGATTGTCTGATATCATGAATCTTTTGAGTTTGGATAGCTTGCTGCCCGTGTCAGGTGGGAAAACGCCAGTCAGGTTGTTGTAATCGAGGACCAGAACTTGAAGCGAAGAGAGATTGAACACCGAACGGGGCAACGATCCTTGTAGCTCGTTATCGTTTAGATAAAGGTCGTTGAGGGCATGGAGGTTTCCGATTGAATGAGGTATCGAACCTGAAATGTTATTGTCAGTGAGAGAAAGAACTCTAATTTAAGAAGCTCAAGATCTCCTAACGATTCTGGGATCTGACCTACGAGACTGTTGACCTGGAAATCTATGTACACACCAGCGAAGAGAGGTTTCCTAGCCAAGGAGGGACGGTTCCTTGTAGCTTGTTTGCTCCGAGCTGAAGAACACGCAGAGACGAGAGGCCTTGATGCAATGGTGGAATGCTTCCTTCTAGCTCGTTTTCTGCAAGACTGAGAATGGTCAGTGCTGAGAGGTTTCCAAGCGAAGCAGGGATCGTTCCAGATAGCTGATTGGCACCTAGAGATAAACGGGTGAGGCTGACAATGCTGCCTATCTCTGTTGGGATTTCTCCTGCCAAGTTGTTGTACTGTAGTACAAGAGTCTCAAGGTCATGGAGATTACCAAGCTCTGATGGCAGGATTCCATGGCAGTGATTCGACGAAAGGTCGAGCAGCCTCAGGTAGGTTAGGTTGCCCAGCGCTGTGGTGATGGTGCCAGCGAGGTTGAGCCCGGCGAGGCTCAACGCCACCACGCGGCCAAGGCGGCCTCCGTTGAGGCCGCATGACACACCGGGCCACTGGCACATGGGAACAGACAGGTCGTTGCGCCATTGCTGCGTCAGAGCTCCCGATGGGTCCGTGCTCACGTGTGACTTGAACGACATGAGCGCGAGGTAGTCGGTGGTGTTGCTTGTGGTTGTGGAGACAGAGCCAGGAGAAGATGATGCGAGCAAGACGAAGGCGAGCAAGAGCGGCTCTAGGAGTAGGAGTAGCGCCATTATTGCCGCCTGTGCAGCTCTGAATTTGGTTGCCGGGGATGGCTGTGTTTGTTTGTTTGTTTCAGCGTACAAGGCAACTCGTTGTGCCTGCCTCTGATTTGTACGTGTACTCGAAGACAGCGCTTGCCACTGGATTCAGCTCGAATTAAAAATCTGTAGTCAGATGTTTTTCACTCACCTGATCGAGACGAAGACTAGAGCAACCTACAAATTGGTCTTTGTCAATTGTGTTGTGATGTCAGCACACAGAGCTGGTGGGAAGATGACAATCGTATATACGGTGCTTACTTCGCTGCTGATAGGCTGTTGATCAATCACCAGTCAATTGTGGTGATATGTTTCAGCTTCCAGCCGGCTGCCGGCCAAACCTTTTCTCACGGAGATTGTGATCCTTGCAAGTTACAGGTTGAATCGGCCGATATTTTTGATCTTGTCTCCTTATTGCATCATACATTGGGGATGTCCCTGCCTAGCAAATCTCAGGCGACTCACGACGGTTTCGTTATTTAAAGTGAAACAAAAACTTATTTAAATCAAGGGTATTTAAAGTGAATCAAAAACTTATTTAAATCAAGGGTATGTAGACACCTTGCAGAAGTCATAAATCAAGAGTAGGGCGAGCATATATAAACCAAATAATTCAAATATAGCACCTTCGTGCTGCTAACCACTCTAAATAATACGTGAGGATAACAAGAGTAAAAAGATGCTAACCACTTTAAACAATATGTGAGAATAACAAAAGTCAACAGAAATGTGCTATGCACCGCAGGCTGAGCATATTTTTATGATATGTGTTTTCATATGTTAAACCCCACAATGTAAGACCATAAACCATCCTCGTCATGTTGTATATTTGTGTACATTGTTGTGATATTGATAAGCACACCAACTGCACAACTGTTTAACTGTACAGATAGTTCATGCCAACGTTATTCTACCTACCAGTTTACTCATGAGTCATACTGTGATGCACAACCAGAATATTCTCAGCCTGCCACAATGTGCTTACGCCTTTTTCGCCTAAGAAAAAATCAACTATCAATGTCAATGCCCACAGCATGTAGTTATACATAATCCACATTTTTCACTATCTTAGTTCTAAACTCAGTTTACAAAATATGAGAAACAATCTATTTTAGTCTACCTCAGCTCTGTTTCACCAGTACCTCTCTCATGTCTAGTAACAGCATGAATCTCAGCCACTCAGTATCGCTCTATCGTTTCCTTGATCGCCTGGGAGCCGCCTCCTCTTCGCTCTCGCTGTCATCGTCCCGAAGGGCGCTTCTACCGTACCTGTCTCCAGACTGGGCTCTGGCTCCATCTGGTCCAGAGTTTCCAGTGTTATCATGGCCCCTGCTGCCCTGGTCTGATGAAGCTGTTTCAAACCTGTCCACACCACGGTCACCACCTGGCCTTCTCTGTTCCCGCTTCGCAGCACG
Source organism: Coix lacryma-jobi var. lacryma-jobi (assembly GCA_009763385.1). Taxonomy (NCBI): domain Eukaryota; kingdom Viridiplantae; phylum Streptophyta; class Magnoliopsida; order Poales; family Poaceae; genus Coix; species Coix lacryma-jobi. The sequence continues at coordinate 9,773,200 of CM019824.1, forward strand.
GTTATTTGGAGGTGGCAGGGGCATGAAGGGCGCCATACCCATGGGACGATTAGGCCGTCCAGGCCCACCCATTCCCATGCCTCCCATCAGTGGACCACGGCCAGGGCCCATCATCATGTCGAGACCCAGAGGGAAAGGCTGCGGAGGCCTCCCGGGGAAGCCCATCCCGGGCATCGGTCCTCTAGCAAAGTCCCCGGGGAACCTTGGGCCAACAAATGGTGGGAAGCCACGTGGCATGCCAAAAGGATCAGGCATGCCAAAACCACCGCCGAAACCAAAGCCATCACCCATCATGTTGGGAGGGAAGCCACGCCCTGCCATCATTGGTCCACGCATCATTGGCATTTGAGGCGGCCACATCATCCCCCTTCCTCTTCCCCTCCCTTGAGACTCTTGGCCATTGCCTTCTTCTTCCTCCTCGCTTTCCTCTTCCTCGTCATCTTCATTGTCGTCAAACAGCACAATATCTTGATTATCAGCTGCCTCGTCAGCACTAACTCCCTTTGCTTTTTCCTCCTCTCGCTTGGCCTCTGCTGCAATTAGCATAGCCTGAACCCATATTCAAAAATATCAGACACAGGAAATGAACACTTCAACAAGTGAAAAAAGGAAAGAGGTGACATATAACTAGAATAATATATACTCCCTCCATCCCCGAATAAATAGATTTCTAGAGTTGTCCTAAGTCAAACTTTTTAAACTTTGACCGAATTTTTAGAATAATACATCAAGATTTATGATATCAAATTAGTATCATTAGATATATCATAAAATATATTTTCACAATATGTAAATTTTATATCAGAGATATTTTTACTCTTTTCTATAAAGTTGGTCAAACTTTAAAAAGTTTGACTGACACGGATTCTAGGAATCGATTTATTCAGAGACAGAGGGAGTATCAAGTACACAAGTGGACCAGGCCTTTTGACAAAAATGTACCATGCTCTTTAAGCAAAATAGCACTAGCACCAACCAACATGTGGAGCTGTGTGCTACTGCTTGTGGAAGAGTGTATATGCATTGTTAGTCCTTATTCCATTAAGAGAATATAATGTGCCATTATTAAATTTTAGTCAATCTAAAAGAAGTAGCAATTATCTCCATGAGAATAAACCTTTAGTGTGATATCTTCCACCTCTTTCTAGCACAAACCTGCTATATGAATCTTATATGCACATAAACTATGGTCACCCACAACCATAATTTGACAATTGATAACTAGTTTAGAGTTAAGAAACACAGCAAATGGTGTTCAAATGTGACTAGACCAAATCCTATAGAGTTGCGGTTGCAATGGACTAGGTTGATATGCCTGCTAGTAACAAAACAGAAAGGTAATGCGAATGTCAAAAACAAGATAAACAGCCCGGCCTGTTTGGTTCCCAACCTGGGAAACTTGCCTGGGCCAGGCATCCATCCCAGGTGTTCATTTTTGAGCGCCTGGGGTTGGATCCACCTGCCTGGCTGCAGCCCCAGCCCCCAGGCCAGGGCGTGAACCAAACAGCTTAAATGCATAACCTACCGTAAGTTCGCTGTCTGGCTCCAGATAAAGCAGAGAAGCCAACTGCTCACCAATGAAAGGTTCTAGTTCCTGGCAATCTCTGCTGATCTGCATTAATCAGAAGTGAACTGAACAATTAAATCCTGGATGGAAACCTTTTGAGAATGTAGATATATATAAAAAGAGTATACGATTTTGATAATCTAGTCAATCATCAGTGTGTGCATACCACAACAATTTCTGTTAATTTATCCACGTACCTTAACAGGGAGGTTATCATTGTATGGATTGCGGAGATGATGGGTTTTCTGAAATGACAACTCACAAAGCTGCAGCGCAAAAACTCTTGTAAGTACAGACATAATGATGATACTAGACATACCCGTTAAGGCTTTCATGCAAAAACAGATGGCAATAAGTATTCAATGAAAAGTCTTATCAGCCACAACTTCAATTAATGATTTGGTGAATGATATAACCATGCTTGTAAACTTAACATCAAATTATATGGTCCAGTTCCAAAAAATAAAGAATTTATCATACAAAGGTGATAAGCCATATTCAATTGTGTTATGTCCAGTTCATAAAAGACGCAAACAGAATATAAACACAAGACTTGGTCTACACGCTTGCAAGAACTAAAGCTAACCAATGACTAGTTCATCTGTACAATGAATGAGTAGCAGATCCAAATTTGATATGGAGAACAGCACCCAATGGAATGACACTTTAAGGAATTAATATGATAGTTTCAGCTTCTAAATAAATTGTCTGGGCCTAAAGCACATCTTAACCACCATTCCATTAACATACAAGTCTCACTTTCTATCAACGTTTGCATGTTTCTAAACGTGTGCTTGGTTATTTTAGATGGTTTGCCAAGAGGAGTATTAAGTCCAAATTCCCTTGGGAACAGGGTCTGGGTTGCACAGATGAATAGGTGGGACAGAAAGGAAGATTTGCGCTGCTACTAACCGAACCAAAACTACAACATATAAAAGTCTTCATGTACTATAATGTGAATTTACAACCATACTGTCATGGGCCAGGGCTAGTCATGCAACACATTAGCCAAGCTACACGACTTCCCTGCCCAAGCCAGGCAGCAACAGCATGAACTTATGTGATGGATTAGTTTGTCAGTCATTAGTTGCATTAGCAATTTCCATCTGTTGGCCACAATGCCACATGGGCATTTAAAGGAGTAATGTGGTCGTGAGGAACCGAACAAAAAGTGAATTCAATATACATGCCGGTCTATCTTCTCTTTATCCTGCCCTTGTGGTGAGGCTACCACCTTTTTTTTCTTAAAAAAAGTGAGGCTACCGCCTGTCAACAAGGTCACTCTGTTTGGGCTCAGGGCCATCTAAAACACTCCCATAAAACATAAGCTATGATCATCAGTTATCAGCTCAAAAGTCAAAGATCCCATCATCTGAAAAGGGCTAAGCTACAATTGAAGTGGTGATGAACAAACAGGAGTACATAATCAGCAAAAAAACTGCACCTTAAGCCACTGCATAGAGAAGTTCCGACCATAATGCGCTGTTCCATGAGCAGATTTCCAATTTCCACCACCAATGTAGCCACCAATCCTAGAAGTCATTTTTGCACACCCCTTGAAAAGCATAACATTTAGTCCAGTGAATAAATTTAATTGAACAAATTCAAAGTAGCATTTTCAAAGATTACATCAAAGACAGGCTACAACAGTATTCATAGCAAATATGAACCTTCAGTATACCTGGAAATTGCGAGTTCTATTAATAGAGAATATTAAAATAACATTCTCAGTGGATTCAAAAGCTTCATTGAGTTTAGCCTCGTTACTCCTCTGTGTGGCCCAAATTCCTTGCTGAACTGATATTTCCAGATTCTCCCGATTGCAACTTTTAACAATGAAGTACCTGATGTTTTACATTTACCAACCCAAGAATGGGTTAGAGAACCATTATAGTATAGCGCAGCTGATACCATTAAACAAATAAATGGAACTTCTAACAGAAGATGCATAGGTGATGGTATTACTAAAATATGGGCTAAATTAGCGATAGGTACAAAAAAAGAAAAAAATGACAAAAGTAAGCACTTAACCTGATAGAAGGTGAACCCAAAGCACTGTTATTCATAAAACTAAGTAGCTAACTAGCTAAGCTCCATATATATTTTAACAAGCAAGTCAAATAGTTGATTACTATATCTGTAAAACAAAAGGGATGTTCTAACCCTTATTTTTCAAGGGATCCCTCAAGAAACCCAAAAAGAAATGGAAAAAATATTGATTTCCCAAGTATCGCAACGCATGAACCAGATATATAAAAAAAATAGTGAACTAAAGATGTACGAAAATCTAACATACAGGGTCAAGTTCCTATAACTAAAAATTGTAGTTTGTCGATACAATGGCATCTAAATTTGAAATACTAAACAAATAAAATTCAGATTAAAGTGAGTATAGTGTAAACTGCATATGTGAATAACCCTGTGTATTGTCTCCACGGGCATGGAGGCATGCTCAATACCCTGGGTATGATATGGCCTGGATCAGACTACAGCTCCAAAATTAACCATTCATGTAATGTTCACCATCTCGTGCTACTCGAACTTTCCACCACAAAATCCGTCTATATAAACAGAGTAGTAGCTTAGAAGTAACTATCGTTGCGAAAGCTTCTTCTATTGAAGAGCTAAATATTGTGGACGGAACCTCAGAATAACTAGCTAACGTATAACCTAGCTTTGTAATCCAAAGAGCAAAAATGACTACAAACTTTTTCTTTCAATCAGTTATAGAAGACATAAGCTTGAAATTAAGTACAATTTATCAACAAGTGTCAAAACATATAAAATAATATGGTAGTTTTTTTAGATACGCTGTTGCAACCAAAACAAAACTATGTATGTAGTTTTCACAGTTCTAAAAGCTTTACAAGCATGACTAGAAACTCCACACACACCTAGATGGTCCTTGTGGAAGGGGTGTGGCGATTCTAGTGGCCTGATGGCCATTTGAAGCACCTTGGGCCTGGTCATTTGTATTTGGCTTCTGCTGCTGCTGTGGTGGCTGTTGATTCAGCGTTTGTGCCTGTTGTCCACCAGCTGGTGCAGCGGCAGCAGTAGCATTTTCTGCCGTGTTTTGGTTAGGCAACCCAGTACCCTGTTGATGTTGAGGTCTATCCCCCTGCTGATTATAGTTATTATTTCTATTTGGACCGTATCTGTTGAAAGAACGCATCTGCAAAATCTTCTGAAGAACTTCCTCAACAGAAGGCGGTGGCCCAGGTAGCTTGATATGCTTGTACCGACAATTAGGACCATTGGGACAAAAACCCATCTTGTACCTGCAAAGTATGAAACAAGAACAACAGATATTCATATGTGACGAAAGTTGGCAAGCTATCATTCTTAACTTTGAACAATGACAATAAAAAGCTAATCCTGAGTCACAGTTTTACATGTTACAGTTTGTATGGCCATTTTTGTAGCAAAAAAACTGCCAAATACATTGAATTCCCAGATGTCAGTTGTAGCTTCTTTCAGTGAAATTATCAAAATTGCTAAATTATATATAAAATTGAATCAAACCACATGTACCAACAGAAGACGAGACCGACCCAAACGTTAAAATCAACATGGGGAACACGAACAAGTCGGGTGGGATCAGAGATCTCACATGTTGCACTCCTTGACGTCGTCGTACGAGTGCTTGTACGCGCAGTCGGGCTCGCGGCACTCGCCAAAGTCGCGGAAGAAGCGGCAGACGGGCATGCGGGCCTTGTCGAACTGGTGCAGGAACCCGCACGCCTCGCCCTTCATGCAGAGGCCGCGAAGCCAGTGCCGGCACACCGTCTGGCGGTAGCTCCCGCGACCTCGGCCGCGCCCGTGCATACCCGGCCCATCGCCGCCGCCGCCGCCGCCGCCCGCGCCAGGGTCGGTGGAGGACGGCACGGGCCCCCCGCCGCCGGTCGCCGGGGCGGAGTCGAGGCCACCCTCGAAGTCGAAGCTCAGTCCGCCGTCGCCGTCCTCCATGGGGAGATGTTAGGGTTTGGGGTTTTTTTTTATTCGATTGCAGTAAAAGAGAGAGGCATACGAGGGGGCTGAACGCCTGAACAGTTCTCTCTCTTTCTTGGAAAATCAGCTTTGCTAGAGATCCCAATCTCAAGTGTCCGACTAATCTCACGTGACCCACTCATAATCTGGCAGATTCATAGATCAACGACCAGCAACTTTAAGATACAGAGAAAAATCAACTCAATTTATGAAGTTGGCTCGTGCTAGAATAAGGTTTTTGACCTTAACGATCAAAATCAGTCATATTTTTCAGTAATGAAATAATGTTTTTTCTCTCACAATAGATTAGTTATACAAATCAGTCGCACTCACAATAAGTTTTGTCGAACAGAGCCTTGTCTCTTAGACTATCTCTAGCAGCACATATCTAAACACGAGACACATTCCATGGTCATGCTTAGCAAAAAGTTCAAGCACCCAAAACTTGTCGTATTCAACGGCCAGCGTAAAAGTAGCGCCCAGCCAAGTCTCGCGCATCGCTCCTCTTCCCACCGGTGGTGTGTGTGCTCCTTCCCCACCACTAGCGGTCATGGTTGCTCCTCCTCCACCAGTGGTCGCAACGCCTCTCCCCTTCCGGTCGTTTGTGGGAGGAACTGGTCGATTGAGCATGGCGGCGCCCTTTCCCGATAGATATGGCCACGACGTCTGCTCTTCTCCTCATGACGGCGGCGTCGACCCGAGCGCATGGTCACCATGGTCACGCTCTTTAGTCGTGAGGCTGTGGTCTGGCTCCCATCACATCTCAGGTGGGTTGGTCTTCTTCTCCACGACGCCAGAGATTTATGTCGAGGAAAGACAACGTTTATTTGGGTTCTCTCTACTTCGACACAAAATAGGTCTTTTGTTTGCCTACTCCGTTGGATGGTGTTTTTTCTCGGAGAACCATGCATTTTAGATATGGTAGCGTGATGCATAGCTTGTTGGAGACAAACATAGTAGAGGTTCTTAGGGGGTAAACAGTAAATTCGAGATAAATATAAAATATTAGCACATATTAGCAACTTCAAACAAAACTAAAAGAACTAATAGCTATCATTCCTCCAGATAATAATTAGCAAGACTGTTTAGATCCATTAGTATTAATTTAGTTGCTAGTCTCTCTGTTCCAAATTATAAAATTTCATTATATGTTAATAAAAAAAACTTATGATCTTGTACAGACCAATGTTGTAGATATGATTCATTTATTTAGTATCTTGATATCATTTCTGTATCTATATACACTTGTCACGCTAAAACATGAAACATGTTCCAAAATAAATAATCTTTTACTAAATAAATAATTTATGTTAGTATTGTCAATTAAGAGGATGTTTAGTTCTCATCCAAAAACTTTTCACCTATCAAATCAAATATTTAACATAAATTGCGATAAATTTGCGAGATGATTTTTAAACCTAATTAGTCCATGGTTTGATAATATTATGCTACAATAAACATGTGTTAGTGACAAATTAATTAGTCTTAATAAATTTGTCTCATGGTTTTTGACGGAATATATAATTTATTTTTTTATTAATATCCAAATATTATATTAGTCGTGACACGTAAAATTCAATTTGACATCTCAAAACTTTTCACCCACCAAAACACCCTCTAACACAAAGTATCTATTTTGAGCCTTAGTAGCTATGAATCTGAAAATGTTTTTTTTTACTAAGGGAGTAGATGTTTCCCTATTTTTTCAGTCGAGCGACAAAAGCACGTTTTTTTTACAAGAACATTAAATATTATATTATCCAACAGAGTACAAGAGATTGGGTACGAAAAACTCAATTACACGAAAGACACCACGACGCGCCATGAGAGGAAAATCTACTTTTAGAGGCTCTATCCCAAGAGCAGAAACCGAACAAGAAAATTTAAAAAGGATATCTGCACACGATCGATCCAAAAGAGACGATGAGTCCATAACGTGCCCCAAAAGGAACACGGCGATCTCACCAGTTATTGGAAGCACGGACCATCGAGGGTCTTGCAAGCACAGAAACTGCATAGGTTAAAGACTGAGCTGAAGATATAGAAGTAGGGACACCTGGCTCAGAATAAATCTTTTGGCGGAAAATCGATGCAGATGGTTCGTCGAAGCCTGAATTATGGATTCCACTGTTGCAGGGGATAGATGTCTCGGAAAAGTAGCAGAGTTGAAGCACTGGTGCCGATCTTTGCTGCATATGTGTTCATCACTTGGAGCTCCAAGGTATCCATGCTGGACCCAAACCCACTGGGATTGCCCGATCCGGTTTCGGAAACGGGTCGGTCGCCACCCGCTAACCCGTTTGGAACTGTTACGTAGACGGGTCGACCACCACTCGTTAACCCGATTGGAATGGAGCAGATCATCTCGACCTATAGCAGGGAGTAGCTGCTGAATCCGGTGGGGACGCCGAAGGAGAGGCAACCGAGCTTGACGCGGTGGCGGGCCTCCTCGGTTCGGTGGTAGGTGAAGCCGGATTCGTCCTTGGCAACGTCGACGGCGGCCCCCAGGCCGGCGCGGGAGGCGCACTCCGTGGACCCAGCGGCGGCAGCCACAGACGTTGCTGAGGAGCCGCTTGACCGCGGCCGACGCCGCGCGAGACATCCCGGCTCCACCCCATCTGGGTGAGGCCCACTCTGTACTCCAGGATGTTGAGGCAGTCGCGCACAGGGCTGGCCGCCGCCGCCGGCCCAGACCCCATCTTGGCGCCCGCGCCGCGGCGGGGGACACCCCCGGAGCTGGAGCCGGAGCCGCAGAGGCGGACCACAAACACGGACGCGACGTGCGCTTGATCCGCGCTGACGGATAGCGCGGCGTGCTCGAGCTCCCGCAGGCTCTGCGGCGGCGGGTAGTCGGAGCCCCCGAACGACGCCAGACTCGACCCCGGCGACGCAGCCGCCATGGCGGCTAGGAGCTTGCCGACACCGAACCAGCTCCAGAACACCGGATCTGGGAGGATGCGTCCGGAGACGGTCACACCATCAAGGACGGCGACCTGCAAGAAGCTAGCAGCTCCGGATCGGGAGGCCGCCGTTATTGAAGAAAGAAACAAAGGAAAAACGAAAAAAAGAAAGGAGGAAGAGGAGGGAGAGGAGGGGGAGGAGGCCGGCTCGCCTGCCCATACCGCCGGCGAGGACGCCGGGGAGAGGGGCAGGGGGCCGACGGGGACGGAGGAAGGAGAAGGCTACAGGGGAGAAGGGGAGAATGGCATTCGTCTCTGCTCACCATACCGCCGGCGAGGACGCCGGGGAGAGGGGCAGGGGGCCGACGGGGACGGAGGAAGGAGAAGGCTACAGGGGAGAAGGGGAGAATGGCATTCGTCTCTGCTCAAAACGGCATACGCCTCTCCGATCCCTGCTGCATTAAGCATGTTGGTCAAGGTAATTGTAGCTCTCGAGCCTATGCACTTCGGCCTCCTCCCTCTACGGTGGCCTTGTTTAGATCCCAATTAAAAAAAAACTTTATTTTTGTCATATCGGATCATTGGCAGAGCTACGTGGAGACCAAAGAGGGCCATGGCCCCTCCTTGGTTATTGAAAATCACCTTAAGGGCACCCGCAATGATTAGAATCAGTTGCTAGTTCCAAGCTAACTTTCTCCAACAGTACTGGCTCTTAGTACGTAACTTTTAACATGAATCACCCCCACATAACAATCTCACATGATTTTGAGATGCTTGTAAGAGCTTAGCTCTTAACTAAGAGCTAGCTTTTCTCTCTCCTCTATTAAAATATAAGAAAAATGCTTAGAGCTAGCTTAAAAGCCAATTGTTGAGGCTGCCCTAATTAGCTATTAAATTGATGATTAAAACCAATAAATATACATCTTAAATAAGAAATTAGTGCTGATGGCCTCCTTTTGCTTTCGCATGAAGCTCCGCCAGTGCATCAGATGTTTGGACAATTCAAAAATAACTACACGGTTTGTGTATAATTTGTGAGACAAATTTTTTAAACCTTTAGTCAATTATTAGATACTAAAATGCTACAATAACACATATGCTAATAAAAAAATAATTATACTTAAAAAATCCGTCTTGTAATTTACGGATAGATTCTGTATTTTCTTTTGTTAATATCTGGATATCTCGTGAAACACCTAGGTAACATTGGATGTAACTTTCAAAATTTTTACCGTCTGGAAGTAAACAAACCCTAACTCTACGTGTCCAAATTGGGTCTTACATTTTGGCCCAAACAGCTATGGGAGAATTATTTATTTGGCCTCAAAAAAACTCTGGTTACTTATGTGGCCTTTTTTCTTTTGAAGTTGTGTATATGGCCTCAAAACGAAACTTTGTTACTTATTTGGCCTTCCGTTAGATTTGAGGGCATAACGGTGTTAAGTATTGGGTAAAAAGACCATTTTGCCTCTGCACCTAAAAAACAGTGTATAAAACAGTATATATATATATATATATATATATATATATATATATATATATATATATATATATTACCCAACACTTAACACCGTTATGCCCTTAAATCTAACGGAAGGCCAAATAAGTAACAAAGTTTCGTTTTGAGGCCATATACACAACTTCAAAAGAAAAAAGGCCACATAAATAACTAGAATTTTTTTGAGGTCAAATAAATAATTCTCCCAGCTATCCACTCAAATAGAGTCCAAGGAAGGAAAGCAAAGAGACTTTGGATAATCCAAGTCCAACCCAGGCTCTAGTGGGCCCTTCTCTCTCAGCTCGCTTTTTCTTTCCTCGGGCGCCGCCGACCGGGCGAGTGCCGCCGCCCTCCGCCGGGTCTTCGCCGGCGACGAACACCCACCAGGTATGCCCGATCCTTCTCCTCCCTTCCTACTGTTCGAAACCGAGCACCCCAAACCCTACCTAGCGCAAGCTATCAGTATTCGGATCTGACCCAATTACAACATCATGCCTACAAACTTCGGGATTTTCTGCAAAAAAATTGCCCACCCTTGCCCATCGAGATTCTAAGTAAACCAAGCATAAAGTTTTGTCCAGTAATTCCGCGAACCACAGTCCAACAGTAGCATATCCAATTTTCGTTAACCTGTTATCACATGCCATGCTTACCAGAGGAGGGGGATCGTTCCTGGCACAATGGAAGGAGGAGGACCACCAGGGCCATCCCATGCCATCCCGGTTTCCGGGGACGCCTACTGCAACAGCTCCACCGCGCCCGACGCGGATGCTGCCGGCAGCAGCTCACCGGCCGTCGCGAAGCTCCGGAAGCTGCTGTTCCGCCGGATGCTCATCGGCGTCAACGACGGCCGCTACTTCCAGGGCCTGTTCCACTGCATCGACAAGCAGGGCAACATCATCCTCCAGGACGCCGTGGAGTACCGCAGCGCCCGCCACTGCTCGCCTCCCACGGAGCAGCGCTGCCTGGGGCTCATCCTGATCCCGGCCGCCTGCCGGTCGTCTTGCCAGGTTGCTTGCTCCGTTGAAGAGAAGATGTCGCTCCTGTGTTTGGAATGAATTGTGCTTCTGAAGATGCTATGCGTTTACTAGCGAGATCTCGTTACTAGCTACCGAGCATAGATTGCAGCCAATTCTGTTCTCTGAGAGTTTTTTTTTTTTTTTTTTTTTGTTGTTGTTGTTGTACTAGCTAACATCTTTGAAGAACAAAATTGGTGTTGCTGTTTTTAAAGAATTGTGTTCCTATTTTTAAAGAATGGTTTCATGCAGATGTGAAGTGATTCATGCATGGGCATTTTTCTATTTTTTATTTATACTATGACGGAGAGTTAATTTTCCATAATCTTTAGTTAGTTTCAGAGCTACAGCAGCAGAAACTGGAGTTCAGAAGAGTGCATAGCAAGACGATTAACAAATTGTGTTACTAGTGAAGTCTGGGGCTGCAACACTAGAAGCAAGAGCCTCTGATAGGGGATTTAGCTTCAGGCCTGTAAAAAGAGAAGGGGATAAAATCTGTAGTACATCAACTGCATTCGAAATTTCAAACACCTGAAGTATAATTACAACATCATTGACATATAACCTCGGCCAGGGAGCAACTTTCACCACAAAAATGTAATGGTAGCAGTATAGCTCTGTTCTATGTTAAACTTTTTTTAAAAAATCTCAAAGTAACAACAACATGCAATTAGATAACAATCTTCTTTCTTGTATGATCTATGACAGTTCAATCCTGAAAACTCAGAACTCTGTAACATCATATTTGGTCTCAAGTTCGCTTAAACAAATATAGCAGTACATATGAAGCAAATCATTGGCTTCTAGCAAAATTTAGTTTACAACGTGAGCCTTGACACTACCCAAGTTTGCACAACTTTCAAGTGAAAGCCATCAACAAATTGGCATCTTCGCCATCAAACCATTTTAGACAAGGAATGAGCGTCACGACAAGAGTTCTGAAGTTCTCCTTGCTGGAAACTGCATTTCCTTTAATACCAAGCTATGGCTTCTAGCAAAATTTAGTTTACAGTGTGAGCCTTGACACTACCCAAGTTTGCACAACTTTAAAGTGAAAGTCATCAATTAATCAACATCTTCACCATCAAACCATTTTAGACAAGGAATGAGCGTCACGACAAGAGTTCTGAAGTTCTCCTTGCTGGCAACTGCATTTCCTTTGATATCAAGCTGTGCCAACTTCAGAGATCTGAAGAACAGTATGGCATCCCAGTATTCCTCTACATTGATATTTACCTTCTGGTACTCTTCAAAAGCTTCACTTGCTTTGATTTTGTGTGAAAATGGAGACGAGCAGATATACCGTGCTGTGTCAATTGAGTGAGCTCCAATCTTGTTGAAAGATAAATCCAGAACTTTCAATGAGATTATCTTCGTAAGGGGTTCAAGTGCAGTGAAACTACTGATCTGGTTGTTGCTGATGTTCAAGAACACAAGCTGCTGCAAAGCCTCCAAACCTTAAAAGAACAAAAAGTTAGCATCCCAAAGCCACTTTTTCTCAAATCTTATCCTTCAGGCATTTGCCAATGACTAAGCCAATTATCTCATAAATAGAAATTAGTTTAATATAGTTATCAGTTCTGCAGCTGCAATGTTGCATTTGAGAAGCTATAGCAGGCCAACTGCATTTGAGAAGCTAATTTGCAGGCCTTGTTACACAGTTAAAATATCATAATTTTTTTTTCTTGAAGTAGACATAAGAGAGATGATTCAAATGCTAACCTTCGACTGATCTAAGACTATTATGGCTTAGGTCCAGCATTTGAACCCACAACAAGCGTTCAGCAAATCCAATGCGTGTTAAAGACAACCTGCAAAGTTGCACATGATTCAGGGGAGCTGAATTTGGTTGAACCTGAACTGAACAGTGCTTCATGAAAGTCTCCATGTCACATGTTAACTGCAAGGAAAAGTTAAGTTAGACAGCAGCACATTATCCCTTAGCAAAGTCTATTCAAACATTCTTTACGTTACCTTATCCATCAGGACTAAGCTCCGTTCATCCTCATAGTATTGCTTATGAGATGGATCCAGGTGAATCAAGTCAGTGAAGAGCCCCAGAGCCTCTTCACAGTAACCCTTCCTTTCAACTAGAGATCTTCCACGAGATTTTATAGCAGCACAAGCAAGCAATAGCCGGGCTAATGTCAACTTCCCAAACTTGCTGAAAAAAAGAGTACGTTATGAGAATGAGGTTACAATTATGAAAAAAACAGCTTCAGAATGAATTTAGAGCCTAACCTATTGTCATCAGGTAACTCTCTGAAAAGATCTATTTCCTCAGATAGTCTTTCAAAATGCCAATTTGGGTCCTGTTCGACCAAAGCGCTAGTGATCTTTAGCAGATCAACAGGGATAGGATCACGGTTTCCATGAGACTGGAAGGATTCTGAACAATTCCAGGCAACTGGCTTATCAAACAGATCTAAACCCTGGGCTGTGTCACTGCTAATCAGTTCAATGTTAAATGTAAAATGCACAGGACAATTGTAGTTAGAGCCATTTCTAGAAACAATGTCATCCGAGCAGGGTATGCTCACTTCAACAGAATATTCCTGCAAACTGCTACATTCATTGGTAATTTGGAGATATGTGGCCCAACAGTTAGAATACCCAGAGTCTGCCATCGTGAGGGGCCTCCATTGAATATCATTACCAAATTCCAAATCAGACTTTAAGTTAACACTTGATTGATTTAATCCTTTGACTGGCTCATTAAAACAAAGAACAATGGGTACAGTCCTTGACCAGATGGATGACAGTGTGTGCTGCTCAACTTTTTCCTTGATCAAAGGGAAACTGAGTTTGGCAGCATTAGAAGGCCATGAAGCAATCAGCTGGGGGTGATCTGGACTAGACGTTTGAGCTAAAAGCCAGAGGTGATAGAACCATCCACTTTGGTCACCTGGATCTGTAAAAAGAGCTTGAGTAACAAGTTCAAACTCCTCAGAAAAAATCTTCTGCTTTGACTCAAAACCTTTGCTCTGCTGGATTAGTAGGTTGGACAGAAGTATACTGCCAAAAAGGTGAATGAGAACGAAATTACAGCAAATATATGATTAAAATATTGATACCAAAACCAACAAGTAAACATATAATACTACACTATGAGACAAATAGAACCAAGGGTAATACAAGGCAATCAAAATATCCTTCGCCAATTACAGGAAGTAAGCATATTTATTGCATATCAATTTACAGTACAAATTACAAAAGACTAAACACATTGTTTTCATATACTATTTAACATGAAATGCAATCACGTTGCTATAAAGTGGCAGCTCAATTTAACAGTAATTAGCACTTATTTCACTACTACCAAATAAAATAAAGGTGAAGGCGTGGAGCAGGCTACATTTCCATTCAAATGGCTGTTATTAATTACATCTGTTTTCATTAATCAAAACCCATCCATGGTCACCAAGTATAGGTTTAGAACAACAAATTCACCACATTGACATATAAAAAAAGTCAGAGTAAGCATTTATAAAGAACATCCATAAATAATAATTGTATGAATATCATTCAGAAAGAATGACCATAAATAACAATTGTATACCTACGATTATGCCATGCTGAGTAATTACTGAAGTTGTCACTGATTTTATCTATCGTATAATTTAGCTCCTCCTCATCTGGCACGCCCATGAATCTTGCGAGGAACCTGTAAAAGAGGGGAATCAATCCAAGCAGACTATCTTGACTGTAATCTCCAACAAGAGAAACCTACCTTCTGTAATTCCATCCATGGAAATTCCTGGCATCCATCTTCAACAGTTTATCCAGGAGGCCAAACTCACGTTTGAAATCCACAGGCACTAGCTTTTGGTTTAGCAACCACTTCCGGTGATACCAAGCCCCATAGGACTTCGGGTTCTGCCTTAAAGCAACCTCAACCTTCGAAATTCCAAATTTAAGCATCATCTAAGTAGGCAATTGCAATGGTGCCAGGAACGACTAAAGCACAAAAACACAAGAGCTCTACTTCTAATTGATACAAGAGTGTCAATGGATCAGAGAACTAACCACTCTCAGCTCATCATCAACAGCAGACTTGATGGCCTCCAGGTCAGAAAGCTCATTGACATTGTGCTGAAACGCAAGCTTCCGGTAGTTCCATGCGGTGTAGGCCTCTGGATTTATCTCGAGCAGCTTGAAGCTCAGCCCAATTGCCTCCTTGGTGTACCTACAGGACCCAGCCATTGATCAAATAAGTTCAGTGTGTCAGTATGCACTACTACGGAATACTGAATTTGAGATCTTTTACTACTTCGACAAGGAAAAGAGAGGCGAAATTGCAACTGGGATATGACATCCAATGTTTTTTTTTTTTTTTTTTTTTTTTTTTTTTTGTTATGATGACTGATTAACCGACCGAAAATTTGCAAGGGTATGCACCAAGCCAGGTAACGAGGATCTCCAATTGAACAATAAGGCGACCGCAGGCCTTCATAGCTTCAAGAAAGAACCAGGCAACAGCAACACAGCATGAACGAAGCAATAAAATTTGCATCTTTCCTCCGCAAGAGAAATCGCAAGTCATGAGAGCTAACCGAAGCTCCATCATCCTAATCATAGAGGTTACCAAAATCGACCGGTGCTGGATAGAGCAGAGAGAGAGAGAGAGAGAGAGGAAGGTGTAGTAGGGGCGGGCGGCGGCTTACGTGCGGGCATGGTGATTGTGCAGGACCTGGGCCTGGAGGTCCCGGAGCTTGGCGGCTTTTGCGGACGCCGCCTCCTCGTCCTCAGGCTTGGCCGGGCGCCGCGGCCGGCCGTGCATCGCCTCCTCCCTCCGCCGCCGGCGTCGCGGGTGCGGGGGTTTGGATCTCGGGTAGAGCGGCTGTTCACAATTCCAAGTAGACCCCCTTCTTTTCCTCCTGGGACCTACTAGTAGTAGTGGGCTAGTACTCGTGCTGCTGCCGTGTATTGGTTAGCCCGTACGGCCGCACCACCGCCCTCGACGGCCGCCGCCGCCGCTGCCGTCGCCCTGGCGCTAGCTGCAGCGGTTCTTCGCTAGAGCCGTCGCGCAACAAACTACTACAAGCTCCTCTTCTTGCCTCGACGGGAGCCGCTGGCACGGGCGACGGGTTTGACTGACCACTGGCGTGCAGGTGACGACGCGGGATGTTTCTTCTACCTGATATTCTGATGCACATACCTCAGATCAACGCATCTCAATTTTGTTGGCAACAACAGAAACGAAAATGTTGGAAATTGGCAGTTCTTGGCTCATGGTTTTTTTTACTAGTATTCTTGGTTCATGGTTGAATCTGTTTCAGAACAGTTCATTGCCCAATTTGCCTAGAAGCAAACTAATAACAGTTTTACAAAGGTGATCAGATGATCACTACAGCTCAAAAACCATGTCTCTGCCTCTCTGGTACAATGGTAGTACGGTACACAGCTTACACTGTAAGCATTCCAATAACTTTATTTGTTGTATTATTGATTTCGAAAGGAGAAAATTTTGCAGCATAAGTCCAATATCACTCTTCATCCTTGCCAGCATAGTAATGTCGGAATGCACACGAGAAGTCTTTGAGTTCACAGCCATCCTCGCACAGCTTTCGGTAACTGCAGTCGTGCAGAGAGCACCCGCTTAGTCGCAAAGCAGTGGAGAGGGGGCAACATCTCTCATTGAAAAAAAAGAAGAGGGGATAAGTGTTTTTACATTTCAAGTGCCTCCGAACCCATGGGGCATTTGAAGTCGACTCCAGATGCAGAAGCCATGGCCAAACCCAAATCTTTAGCCTGCAGAAGTGCAGAGGGATGTAAGCCATGGCCACACAAGCTAACTTATCAGTACGAGCTATTAAATACTACTAGTAAATACTGTTCTCAAGCAACTCACTTGTATTCATAAGAGTATCTTTTTAGACACATCAACTCATCCTAAGGTGAAGTAATCTACCTAATATTCTACAGTAGAATTTGATCAAGGAAACATGTGTGCCAATCTGTACCATTAGTTTTGAAGTGAAACCACCGCTATAATTCCTTGATGATGGAACACCTTCCATAACTCCAGGAACTGGATTATATGTATCGCTGTTGAAATCAACAGAAAAGAAAACCACTTAAAATCCAGATGATGCAACATATGAGCTGAAGCTAAGAAACTAATCTCCATAGTTCATGGCACCCGACTGAATCATGGTTGTTACACTTCCAACTCTTTAGGATGAGCAAAGGAGACAATACCTACTCCAGCAGCGAGCGCTTGAACAGTTGAAAATGTCTGTAAGAGTGGTTGCTTTGATCCCAAGGTTCTGACCAAGAGCAAAGGCCTCAGAGACCCCAAGCATGCTGATTGCCATTGCCATGTTGTTACATATCTTTGCAGCCTTAAATATCCAATATCAAGAGTGAGTCAGAATCACCGTCACACTTTCTTTTGGGGTGAAGAATGAAGGTTAATAAAACTTGCCGAGCCATTTCCAGCCCCACCACAGTAGATTGCCTTTTTCCCCATTGCGAGAAGTAAGGGCTTGGCTGCTAAATATGCTTCCTCAAGACCACCCACCTGTATATCATTGCTTGAAACAAAAAATAAAGATCAATTTCTTCTATATTAATGTAATAGTTTTTTTACTCAGTGTCTAACCGAACAGCTAGAGTTATGATGAGAAGCAAGAATAATACCATGAAAGTTAGCTTGCCAGCTTCTGCAGCAGGAACACCTCCAGACACCGGAGCATCCAGAATCATAGGGCTTTCAGCGTAATCTGAACATAGTATTAATTGATGCCAATAACAGAAAATAATTAATTTTGTCAGCACTCATTTAAACTCAATTAAAGTTTTTAACTGACAACTGCCAATAGTTATATGGTGGAACTTAACCTTTCTTTTCTTTTAAATGGCATCTTGAGATGGCTGTCGATATCTTTCTTGATGTTTGTGGATCAACTGTTGATGAATCTATGTATAACCATGGTCCTAGGCGTCCGCCCCCACAAAGCAAGCCATTAGGTCCATTGTATACATCTAAAACCTGAAAAGCATCTCTGAATATCCTAAATCAAAGTTCCAGGAAAAATAAGCTATATTTGTAAAGATGGTTGGATATAGGACATGCTAACAAGGATAAACTGTTTACTCCTGA
Organism: Coix lacryma-jobi var. lacryma-jobi; assembly: GCA_009763385.1. Classification (NCBI taxonomy): domain Eukaryota; kingdom Viridiplantae; phylum Streptophyta; class Magnoliopsida; order Poales; family Poaceae; genus Coix; species Coix lacryma-jobi. The sequence continues at coordinate 9,791,273 of CM019824.1, forward strand.
TGTCATGATCCAAACAGTGGATCAACAATGGAATTGACAAGGATGGGAGTTACATAAACAATCTACTTACATGAGTAGATGAAGGAAGCATGGTAATTATGACATCACTCAACTCTGATACTTCAAGTGGCGACTGTTTTGTGGGGATTCCATCGTCTGAGAATTTCTTCATGGAAATTTCATTGCTGACAGATAGATTCAATGTTTATGGAATGAGAACACTCCATTAGACTAAGATATAAGAAGAAACCAATTTTGAACAGGAAAAAAAAAATAATGAACTCTGTGACCCATATCATGAACAGTATATTCAAGGATAGGCAGGAACTTACATATCATGAACAGTCACTTTATATCCGGCCGTGATCAAGTTCCTTGCCATATGGGAACCCATGTTCCCAAGTCCGATGAATCCAACATTCTGAAAAGCACCAGCGACTCATGAAAACCAGCATTGCACATCGTGACTTGAGTCAAAAAAATGTCAAAGCTTCCTTTTTTCAATTAAGCCATGGCAGACCTTGCAATTATAATAGTAGAAGTAGTAATAGTTTGTGCAGCCAGACGAAACCATCAAGACATCATGGTTCGTAGATGATGGTTGCTGCTAGAAAGAGCACAAGATTTCATCAAGATATAAATAGATGGATTGTCACCTCCAGCTGAGACGGAACTGCAGCAGAAGAGAAGCCCCGGAGGCAGCTCCAGCCCCATCTCTGCAACTTTGAGCCGACTCTCCATCCGAACCACGCCATTGCCTTCCGCAAGACTGCAACAGGGGCGTATAGGATTCAGCGTGCGCCGCGCAGTAGAGGAATCCGCGAAGGAGTGGGGAGTGGGAGAACGAATTTGATTGCTGGCAACAAGTTAAACCAATCCATCCAAGCATGTTATGATCCGTTACCAGCGATGAGCGGAAGGACTGGACCCAACCCGACGCAGTCCACTCTGATCCAATCCACTGCCAGTACAGCGGGGGCAGCAGGAGGAGGAGGAGGGCTACGGCGACGATGGAGGTCCGGCGTGCTTGGGAGGAAGTAAGCTGGCAGAGGGTCCGGTGGCGTGGGCGCCGGCGCCGCCGAAGAGGACGATGGAATTGGATAACCGATCCTCCTTGGAGGTTGTACTAACTGAGTTTCTCGTTGCTCTTGTCGTTGCGCTCTACTTGAGCAGTTTCAGCATCCGTAGCACACTAACACATACACACGCAATTTGGAAGCTTTATAATATCACAAGAAACCTTTTTGCAATCAGTAGTAGGTTATCCACATCCACTCCACAGCGTTATCCAATTAGAAGGGATCGGACTGTTCTGCAGTTGATTCTATCAGTTGCAAATTTATTTGTAGAGCAAGATGTATGCTGTACTAATGTTTGTCTGATCTCGCTGAATTTAGCACTCTCACAACATGAAAGAAACAGTTTGGGTAATTTGATCTTTGTAAATCTGAGATCTGGATACAATAAATCAAATGAGGATTAGCTGCATTTGGATGTGCTTATTACTTTGATTGATAAGCGATGATACTTCTCATCTGCTCTGCTGAACAAAGTGCCTTGTAAGCTTTGTGTTGGAAGAAAAATCCATACATGTTGCCTGCAGATGGCTTTACTAGTAAAACCTGCAGAGCAAACATCTTCTTGGGAACCAACATCACTTGGGTATTTCAATCGCTCGCATTGCATACAATTCCGTGGTTCTCAGTTGAGACAATTGTATCACAAGTCAATCTGAATATTTCTTTCATGCTGACTAGCAAGCCTCAATACTGGAAAACTACATTTCATTTACGTATATGCATAATTCTATATAGGATATACTCACAAGTCACAACTATAAGCTGCACAAACTTAGCGGTGTACACTACTGTAATATCAGATCTATTAGCCCACGTTTGAGGTCAAACTACTAGGCTAATACACAAACATCATGTTTTGGTTCATCTCTGCGTGATGTATAATAACTATATCCGTGAGCACCCTCCACGTGGCATATGAAGATATGTTTGTCCAGGTTTCAGCTTATTGTCACTGTTGCCGAGTTGAATGAGCTAAACTTACTGTACAGACAGCTGTTCACACCCATAACATTTCATAATCTGCAAAAGGATAACATTAAGATAAGAGAGGAGCATATTAGCATGCATTCGCACAAATCATGGGAATTTTTGCACTGCTCGAGAAAAAAAAAAAAGAGAAACCACTACTTAAATTACTTAAATTTGCTGTTGACAAACCTGAATCATCATACAGCATTGTCCCCAGAATTTGCATCGTGCCCTTGCTGCCTGGCACCATTATTGTCATTTGCATCAGCATTCCCAGATTCTTGATGCTGTGCAGCATTGGCAGCCTGCTGAGCTAAACGGTGATTTCTCCTAGCTCTCCACCTCAAATACTCTACTAGCAGAGAGTTTGTACTAATAGCAATACCGAACCCAGTGAATGAGGAGAGTAGGACTGCAAGGACTGGATTCACTCTCAACTGCATGTGATCACAAGACAATAATCAGCATCACACAAACATTTATCTGCAATAAATGTCACCCAGGAGGAGTTTCATACCACATTGTAGAAGATATGAGCAAACAGGATAACAATAGCAAACTGGAATGAGGCATAGGCCCATAGATAGCTCTTCGATACTGTTAGAACAAAGAAAAGATGGATTTTACTTGAAGCGAGAAGAAAAGTTCACTAAATAACATAAATTCAACCATAAGAAAAGAAAACAGGTGAAATTTAGTTTTTTTCGAACACACAGGAAAGCTGTGTTTATTTTATATTAAGAAGAAAAGGCGTATGAGAAAACCCAAACAAGAAAGAAACAAACAACCACCTCAACACAGCCAGGACAAACCCACACACACTCACCCATAGTTGATGCTATCATTGAAGAAAGGAGGCCTAACACGCATGAGAAAGGCAGTGAAATTGCCAGTGCATGTGACTGCAAATCAGTAACCTGTTCCAATCGAAGTCAATGTTACAAAAAAACCGGAAAGAGAAGTAATGTTCAACATTCAAATGTACTAGTAAATGAAGTAAGCAAGGGCCACAAACCAGAAGTTGTTCCAAGAAACAGAAGTACGCAAGCATGCTAACCATCACCAGAATTGGAATGTCCTGCCAAAATCTGTTAGAAACTGAAGTCAGATTGTACTGAGCATTCAAACCCATCAAGAAAGAAAACAAAAAAAGTATGTATATCCATATCGTGATAGAAGTGAAGATGTCATAGGTCCATTAATGCAGCACGGCAATCTATTCTCTCCTCTCCCTCCCTCCCTCTCTCAATTATCTTTGACTTATTCTGTTCTTTTGGGCAAAGCTAATCTTACCTGTATTGTTGAGCTGTTCTCTGCCGAGCAGCATTTGTTACCCGCCTGTTTGCAGTTTGAGTTGGTATTCTCAGTAACGTCACTGGCAGATTCTGAACTTCTTGTTTGCAGACGTCACATATCTTGTTTCCCTTGATGCTAAACCATTTGACAGCACAGTCTTGATGCGCAAGAGCAAGTTCTCCTTTGCAGCTGCACTCCATTTTTAGTGTTTCCCCTCCTTCATTGAGTTCAACAAAACAAATTCTGCAGACTGCCTCTTCTTCAGGAATATCTTCACCTCCATCTTCAGGGACTGTCAGGAACTCAACAATGTACTCAGATGAGCACATGGTGCTTTTTTGAAGCAAGATTAAATTTGTGTAGTTATCATAGTAGAGGATTGTAAGAGTTCATACCATCGATTGTTTCTTCAATTACATCGTTCGATGTGGTTGCATCAACTGGCACAGGTCGTGGGGTTGTTGGAATCACACGGATGACACCTATTGAATCTGCCCTCCTCAAACTTCTGTTTTTGCGATTTCCTGGTACTGAAAGCGAGCGCCTAATTTTTGCTTCAACTCCTTCATTCTGTTAGTAGTGTTAAAAAAACATCTTAATGCACTGGTAGTAAATTATTTATGGGCACAGCTCAGCAGAAAAATATATGTACTTACAGATGTAGTTGGCAGGGTATCTAATTGGTTTGCAGGAGATGCAGCCTTGTCAGTAGTTCCTACAGGCGTGACTGGAAGAGAATGGGTCCTTTTTGCTGATAATGAGTTAATGACCTTTCTAAAAGAAAACGATCTTGCTGTGGTTGGGTTATCCTGCTGCCCTTCAGATGACGTCCCAGGATTTAGAAGGACCACTCGATCACCCTCCTGGGCTAAACTCCTTGCTCTGAAACTGTTCTGAGGATTGATGTTCTTGATAGATGATTTTGTTCTCGTTGAGTTAGGTCTCGGTGGCAAACCCACTCTCGTTGAACTGGGGCTGGGGGATATAGTAACTCTTGTCGAAGTAGGTACACTGGTATCCAAGGTCCTAGCTGGTATTTGCAAAGAAAGGTTTGGCCTACGCGAATTATGCCCAGGTGTAGTTTGGGCACTGCCATCCTGAACCGGTGCCTACACAGTGAAGTAGACAATACATCCAGCAACCATGGTCAAATAAGCCAGATAAAACTTGGTAAATGAGTGAGACAAAAAGAAGAGGAATCATCATTGCTTCCATGAAAGAGAGGCTTCAGTTACCCATGACACCTCATCGAGCTCATGGGACTCGTCACTCCTCTCATTCTCGATCAGGAACAGATGGAGTGACAATATCTGACTGCTCCTTGAGGCACACTCTTCTGCTGTATGCCCCCAGGAGTCTAAATTAACATGTTGACAAAAGAAAGGACACTCAAAAGGAACGAAATTGTAACATGGCCACCAAATCCTCTATTGGCATCCCTAATTCCTATTGTCTGATTGTAGCACACCCACATGGACATATCGTAAACTTAAAATGCTGGTTTCTTTAAGGAGTAATCTAGGAAATTCACGCGGCCAGATGCTGAATCTGGCCTGGTATTGCCTTAGTCAGAAGATGTTGAGCTAAACATGCACGCAATTGAATTCTACAACTATACTTGTGGTGACATAATCACAGAGTTACTTAGTAAACTGAAACATATAGAAAACTGATACACTAGAGCAGTTTCGTCAGAAAGGTAAACGGCCTCAAAATAGAATCCAGTCCAGTTTTAGCTCATGTGACACATGTGTGACTATGTTGTGACACAGTGGCAGTACAAGGAAGTCAAGTTAGGCCAACAAGAGCAACTAATCACCGCCGAGGCGAAAACTGCCTGATGAAGCAAAGCAGGAAATATCCGACCTTCCGGTCCTGATCTAGTTTGCCAGAAAAGAAAAGGAAAATAAAAAACCGAAGCAACAAAAAAGCAGAACAAAGATTCGCCAGCCGGCCACAATTCACCACCAAAGGTCGCATCTTTGGAGCTGTAGCTGTAAAATTTAAGCTCCAATTTAAATCCAAGCAGATGGGAACAAGTAGGTGGTGATCGGTGCCGTGTAGTCTCGCACGGGGAAGGAATTGGCAGAGAGCGAGCCAAAACTGTACGAGAAATGAAGGGGGGAAATCTCAGGGGAGCGGGGCAAAGCAGGGCGTCTGAACCTCACCGTGCGGTCACCGGAGTCCGGGGACGGCCCCTCGGCGTTCTCCATGTAGGATTCGATGAGCTCGAGGGAGAGCCGCAAGAATCCAGAGGGAGAGAGAGAGAGAGGGTGGGCAGGTGGTGTGGAAGTTCTTGTTTGTTGGGCAGCAGCTCAGCAGCTCAGGGGAAGCGGTCTGGGAGGTGAGGTGAAGGGCGCTTTTTTTTTTTGATCCTTGTGAAGGGCGCTTTTGCAAAGGCCTTTCTTGCATTTTGCTCTACGAGCTTATACTTTATCTCATCTTAGTCATTTTTAGACATGATTGGATATTTGGAGGTACATGTAAAGGAGAGAAAATAGGTGGGAAACTGGAAACCACCTCGGTTCGAACTGTCCCTTTTTACCTTCAATTTTTTATCCTGAGCTATATGAGACTAGATAATTTCCACCCTAAATATCACTCCCTCGTTTTCAAAATGATTCGAACTTTGTCTTGATCATCCATTTTCGTGCTGACTAGATTTTTTTAGTTTTGTTTGAAACCAAGTTGCACCAACTTTGAGCAATATCAACTAATGCACTATCGAGAAATAATTTGGTGGGTTAAACGAAACTAACATGATGTTGTAGATGTTTGTGCATTTCTCAAAGGAATTTGACTTTGGAAAATTGAATGGCCTATATTTAGAAAGGAGGGAGCATAATGCCACTCAAGTACTCTACTATATTGGTTCAAAAATATGAATCGTTTTATTTTCTCTATTAATTCAAATTTCTCTAAGTTCATACAGAAAATAAACATCAAAATGGTTTTAGTAAACCCATTGTGAAATATTATTGACTTTATTTCGAATTATGGGCATCAGCATAAGTGTTTATTTAGGTAAAAATGTCTGTCTAGTTTATTCTATGTCTAGAAAACAACCATACGCTTCAAGTGAATCTAAGAGACTAGTTTATTTTTCATGTCTCGGTATATTAACATTAGATTATTTTAGAGAATCACTTAACGGGTGGTGGTTCATTTAAATAAAAAAGGTTAGGGTGGTTTATGTTGGCGGGTCGGGTCATCAGATGGATCGGATCCACACATGCTGGCCTTTTTTTTTAAAAAAAAGATTTGCACATGGGAAAACTAAGAACTTTTAGTCGGAGTCTGGGACTTGGAGGGACCGAGGTCAATTGCTGAGACAGCAAGATAAGAGCACCCGCAGTGGTATGAGCTAGCTGCTAGCTTTAAGTCAACATCTCCAATAGTACTAACTCTTAGCAATAGCTCATAGTATAATTAGGCCCACATTTCATTCACACATGGTCTTGGAATATGTGTATGAGCCTAGCTCAACAAAAGCTAACTCTTCTCTTTCTCTTATTAAAATATGATAAATATTTTAAGAGCTAGCCATTGCGGCTGTCCTAATAGGACTACTCTCTCTAACCATACATAACTGTCGTGGTTAATATGCATGTGACATAAGTTTAATTTGTAAAAAATACATATAACATTAGTGTCTTGAAATGAATATATTAAAAAACTATATTCAAAAAAGTTTTTAATAATATTAATTATGTACCATAATGATTAATATTTATATGTATATATATACTTAATTAAAGTTATTTTTTGGAAAGCGAAAACGATAAATATTCAAGGATGAAGACAGTACTCTACTACTGCTAGGATGTACGTATACTCCTAGCCAGCAAGTACTCCCTCCGTCTATGAAAGAATCAATTTCTAGAATCCGTGCTAGTCAAACTTTTTTAACTTTGACTAACTTTATAGAAAATATTAATAATATCTATGGTATAAAATAGACACATTATGAAAATATACTCTATGGTATAAAATAGACACATTATGAAATATACTCTTATATACCATAGAGATACCATAGAGTATATTTTCATAATGTGTCTATTTCAGTCAAAGTTTTTTTTGAGATATCTAATGATAAAATTTGAGATCATCAATATTGATAGCTTTTTAGAATTTCAGTCAAAGTTTAAAAAGTTTGACTTAGGACAACTCTAGAAATCTATTTATTCGTGAACGGAGGGAGTACTGTACTAGTAGTAGCAATGATTATGGCCCTGTTTGGATCCCAGGGCTAGAGCTAGTTTGAGCTATTTGGAGCTCAACTAACTCTAAAGTATCCAAACATGAGAGCTAGTTTGAGCTAGTTGCATCTAATCCATCCAAAAAAAACTATCTCCACCAAGAGGTGATTATTTGGGCTAGTTCTAGTTGGGACCACTACAAAAGTGATTTCTCTCTCTACCTTCATCCTACCAAATGATTGAAAAAATACATTTATTATCCATCTAACCCTTTCATCCAAACACCAAAAGAGTTAGAGTTAGTTCAAGGTTAGTTTAGAGTTAGAAAATAGCTCTAGCTCTAGCTGAGTTAGAGGGATCCAAACAGGGCCTATGGTTGTGCGCATCTTTGGGGAACAAAATAATCCGGGCGCTGTCTAAGAATTATAGGCTTTTCTGGTTCCGGTTTAAATAAAAAAAAATAAGGTACAGTAAACGGGAGGGGAGTGGAAAACCAAAACCATGCTGAGCTGCATGCAGGTACGGCGAGCTCATCAAGCTACTACATATAGTGTGATGCGTTGGTCCGTGGTGGTAGCCACTTCCCACTGGGGGTATATATCGGATCCAAAAGTGTGTGTTGAATTCGTGCGCCGCCGAAACGAAAATGACGCCGCACCGGCACCGCACCTTGGTCGTCGATCGATCCTACAGTAGTCGCGGAAAAATATGCCTGCCGGGTGCCGGCTGCGGTGGAAACTAAACGTGGAATGGGATGGCGGATGGGAGGTCCGCGAGCTTTATGCCTGCACTGGCCACTGCACTAGGTACAATACTAGTACTACACTGCCTACACACACCAGCACGACCGCCCTTGCGGGTGCATACGTGCAGCGCTGCTGTCTGTGTCTGTGATGGTGGTGGCAGTCAGGCAGATCGCGTGGCCGGGCGGTTGGAGTTTCTTTTCTTCTTCTTCTTCTTTTTGACTGGGCCATAGGCCGTCCGGAGACGAGGACCGGGGGGTTAAAAAGGCCGGCCAGGCGGCGGGCGCGCTCGTCAGTTGTGTTGTGCATCCCGTGCAAAGCAGAGGAGCAGGGTGGCCGTCTCGCTCTCGTCCCGTGCGACTTCCGAAATGGCGGCGCGCGGTTTCGTTTTCCTCCTCCTCTTCTTCTCCTCGTGCGTCGTCAAAACGGCTGGACAAGGACAACGCACGGACATCAGCGTATGTAGACTCCAGCGTCCAGCCACTGCGTACGGGCATCAGCGTCGCACGTTTTGGACACCACCAACGAGTCAGATGAGCCTAGCCAAGCTCGTAGGAGCTAGGATTGCTGAAACCAGGACCAGGAGAGGGGGTGGGGAGAACGAACCCACGTGCAATAATGCAAAGCCAAAGGCCGGGTTGCCATATTATGACCATATGAGCCTATGGGCATGTTGGTTTCAGGGCAAAATTTTTTTGCCCTGTCACATCGAATATTGCGGCCCCTAGTTTGTCCTATTAAAAATATAGTAATTAAAAAACTAATTTATCAGCCGGAGACTATTTCAAGAGATGAATCTATTAAACTTAATTAGTTCATGATTTGACAATGTGGTGCTACAGTAAACATTCGTTAATGATAGATTAATTTACCTTAATAGATTCGTCTTAGTAATTAGCCTATGGCCCTGTAATTAGTTTTATAATTAATTTATTTTTAATAGACTAAACTAGTGCCACAATGTCCGATGTGACAGGCAAAATTTTTTTGCCACAGAAACGAACACCCCCATAATATGTATGTATACATACCCACTTGTCATTCATACGGCTTATGATTGTCTTCATTAGGCTAGCCTTAAGTTTTATAGAAGGTTTTATACACATTAAACAGAGTATCACATCAGTTTTTACATGAAACTAGAAGGAGAGAGAGAGGAAACATTTCATCCCCATAAAATCTTTGAGGGTTGTTTCCAAAACGGTGAAACCTTGGCTCCACGGAGAGGGTTCTCAGGAAGAATCACTCTCTAACTGTTAAACGTATTTTCCAGTGAAAAGTACGTGATTCTTTGCTAATTCTATGGAGTAATTCTCTGAAATGAACTAAGAGACTGAGAGCTAAAAAAAAAGTAGCTTCACTTGATTCTGTGAAGTGATTTTTTATCCTTATTTTGAGAGTTTAGGCTAAAGAATCAAAGAAAATCTACTTTCAGCCACAAAATCACTTCACCAGAGAATCATGGAGCACAACTGGAGAATCAGTTAGCACAGCTCTTCCAAACAGACCCTTTAATAGACTCGAGATTTTGTATGTGTGGTACATGTTGACAAACTGTTATATATTTTTCAAAAAAGGAAAAAAAAACACTTCATCTTTGATTCTTTGTGCGTGGTACGATCTACTCTCCTTGTCGTCCTAAAATATAAATTATCTTTTACACTAACTTTACCGTTCATCAACTTTTTATATTATATACTCCTTCCATTCTATTTTTTTTGCAATTCTATGACTAGGTGCACAAACCAAGGAGCAGTGAGAAATTACGTAAATGCCCTTACAAAGTACTCCAGCATTTTGGTGGCCTGATCAGATCTGCTGATATGCTGCCTAGAGTCTTGTCTAGTGGAGCTACTAGTTCTCACAACTCGCATTGTGCGTGATACAGACCTACACTAGTGCATTTGCATAGTAGAGCACTAGTATCTGAAATTAGCAAGTTGCTGCAGAGTCGAAATGACGACCGTGATGGAGGAAGAGTGTGTGGAATCTGACTCACACTCGATTAGCCGCCAGCTGCTTAACACTAATCTGCGCAGCTCGGTAGACAGAACACAGAAGGTAGCTTTATTTATTTATTTATTTATTTGGCGATCTGATCGCATTGGCTGTGCCTGTGCGAGTGACGAACTGACGATAGACACGCGGCAGAGCAGGTTCACAAAAAAAAAGAGAGAGAGAGAGAACACGAGACCACGTGTAGTAGTAGGCAGGCACGTGAGAAGCCTACGGCCAATTTGCATAATCCAGCCTACATATAATATAAAAAGAGATTTCGATAGGAAATCAGTTCATTTCCGCTCCAATTTGCATACGGCCAGCAGAGGGCTTTGCCTCGATCACGTGATAAACGAAGAACACGTACGTACGCATGTATTTTTTTTATTATAAAATAAAATGTGATGGTGGTTGCTGCTTGCTGCATGCTAGAGAGAGTTTTAAATTTGAGACATTAGAGCAACTCCAGAAATAGCCTCTAAAATAGGACTCCTACTTTTAATTTGAGTACTTCTCCTATTTTTAAGGATCCTATTTTTTTAGGTTTCACTCCAACAGTACCACTTAAAATAGACCCAAATTCATTAAAATTGTGAATGACATGTGAGATCCGATTGTTAAAGACTAACTCAGACAAAACATAATATGAATCTGAGGGTGCGGGCCGTGACGAGATGATCGAAGTCGCCCATCGAGTATGGGGAACTGGACCCAAGTCACCATGGTGGATCGAGGGAAGGTCCGCCGTGGTGGTAAGTCCCGTGTCGTTGGGAGGGGAGGGAGCGCGTCGCGGGGAGGAGAGAGAGCGTCTGCAGAGATGAGGACCGAGCTATTGAGCCAACAGAAATGAGATCTTAGGGAAGGATTTAAGAGTCCACTCAAATTTTAGGACCCTAGCAAGAGACCGGTTGGAACTTGTTTTTTTAACTATGAGAGCTTAAGTAGGGGTCCTACTGGAGTAGGGGTCCTACTGGAGTTACTCTTACAATGCATGTCCTGAAAACACGGAACCAGCAAAGACAGTATTTTCTAGGAATGTGAGCGAGATTAGGCTGCTTGGGCATAGAGTATTTTTAAAGTAGCAGAGAAATACTTAAGCACGCTCGCAACAAGAAAATGAAATCGCTCGCTGGCATGACGGAGTTTAGAAATCACCCGGACCACAACATATATGGATGTGGGTTACACATGCAATATCTGATGTGATATCCAAAAACTTTTCATCCATCACCATACCTAAACATCCTTAAAAGTTTTTCACCCACCACCTAAACACCTCCTTAGTGTGATAGTAAGGCTACCAATTTTCAGCGCCAGCGTCTAGAGCTATTGCCTGGATGAAGCAAAAAAAAAAAAAAAAAAAAAAACAAGTCACACGAAAGTTTCAGACTTGCTACAGACGAGACAAAAAAATTTTCAGGGTTGCGACCAAACAAACTCGTAGTTTGGCACGCCTCTATCGTTAAGTATCGATGGCCCGATGATCCTTCGCTCTAAAATACAAGTACAAAATATCTAAATAATTTTATAACTAAATAAGAAATCAAAGACTAACTTACTTCTTGATAATTAACTACTTCAGTTGTTAATTTGTTTAGTTTTCTAGTATTACATAGTTAAAAAGACAAACATGTATGTCATTGATTTTGGCTACTAATTACATAATACCACTTTAGAAAAAGATGTGTGTTAAAAGACATGTATAAATAGAGTTTAAAAGACGGAACGTATATGGATGGGCGCAGATTCTCTAAGGGTTAGGATTGAAGTTGAGCAGTTCAGAATAACTTGTAGTTTGAGATAAATTATGGACCTTTGGTACCTGCATCTTCAAAAAGTTTAGAGCCTCTTCATATAGTCATATAAAGTGATAAAATGTATACAAGAAAATTGCATTTATCAATGAAATTTACAACCTTATAGTTTACAATATTTTCGTTTGAAGCCATTTGGTACCCAAAAAAAATATAGACATAATGTTTAGATTAAAAATACATTGGTGAACATTGTATCAAAATAAAATGACGTCAAATGAAAAGTCATAAACTACAATATTATAGACATCTTTCTCGATGATTTTTACATAAATTTTATATTATTCTTTCTCAATGATTTTCACATAAATTTTATCTTTATTTGAGTTCATATATAAAAGTTATGATCTCTTTAAATAAGCTAGTAGAAAAAAGAAATTTCGCTAATTCAAACTATGATAACCGATAGAAAAAAGGTCCAATTTACCTATCTCAGCCGGGTTTTTTTAACCTCACTCAACTTTTGAAAACTATTCACTTTTGCACTCTGAGCGGTTTTGATGGTGATTTATCTGATGTGGAGCCATGCCAGAGGAGGTAAATTGGAATAAAATATTTTAAAAATATATCTATAAATTTGTAAAAAAAATAAAAAACTATCAAAAATATATTTGATATGAATATAAAAATAATACAATTACAAATACTAAACCTAGTTTAGTCTTAGAAAATTCATAGAAAATTTGTATTAGCTCAGAAAATAATGAAACTAGTTTCAGTAATGCTCTATGTTATTGTGCCTAGCTTTGAAGTTTCGTGCTCATGTCATTTGTTTCTATCTGTACAAATATCATAACATGTGTGCTACCGTGTAGATTTTCATACCACGTTACACTCCACAATTCATTGGACTAAAACTTAATTAAATTTAACAGTATGTAAAACTTAGTTAAATATATTAAACAAAGGGTGCATGCAGCCAGGCCCGTCCTAGAGGGGGGTCAGCCGGTGCGATGGCCCTGGGCCCATGGCGTTTGGGGGCCCATGAGTATATGCGTCTATAGTATACATATTTGTCTATTTAGTCCATACCAACTATACGGAGTCCAGTTCAAGTTCAGTTTGCACCGCCACGGTGACAGACGAGTACTATTCACGCGTCTCTCATCCTTTCGACTCGCGTGACAGCGTGCTGCACTGCTGCTGCGGCTGTTCTGCCGCTCGGCGTTGATTAACTGAACGTGATCGAATTTGGCCAGCTTCTTTGATATACTATAGGTTTTTTTCATAAACCAAATATATGTCGTAAGTTAACTTTTTTCTGTCGCAAGTTAACTCTTATTATTAGTACTATATCTTCAATTGTCATACTAAAAACATTAGATTGCGGGCCCTTAGTGTCATGCATGCCCAAGGTCCCTAGAAATTATTGGGACGGCCCTGCATGCAGCCATGTAGAGAACTCATGGACAACCTGTTGTATGTAAGTTTTTGATACGTCATGTACCGACAGTTAAATAGACAACTTATACAATGTAGGGATCACACTTGCCTTACCCCCGCCACGCGCAGGGGATCAGCAAAGGTGGCCGGTCGTCGCAACTAAACGCGAGGGCACAAAGAAGCAAGAACAGTAATGCGGTGGATCTATTCCCCAAAAAAACCGTCCCCTGTTACACTGTTCACCTCCCGATATTTATAGGGAATGCCAAGTGGCACTGTCCAAATTACAGAAGGGTACATGAAAGATTCCTCCGCGTTATACAATGGAAGGGCAGAATCGTACGAACACAGACACTATAGAAACACTAGCTTGCCTTCCTTGTGTCCGCCGCCACCTAGCTTGCATACACCTTCGCGGGGGCGCGAAGGTTATCTTTTCAGCTTCGACAATCGCAAGGCACACGTTCGCTTGCCATCCATCGAGCTCAACCCCCCTTGCGAAGGTGCGCAGCACGCACGAGGATTGTCCCTTGCTCTTCCCACGCTTCTCTCCTGCAAGAACCGTAAGACGACCCGGAAACCGGGTTGGTATCCGAGGGTTAGGAAAAAAAGGCCCGAAGGGCATGTCAAGCGACGAGGGTTTTCTTAATGGAACGCAGGGCATTGCGAGGGTTTCCTTCTGACTTAGCCTGCGCGACGTCACTGCCGAGGGTTCTTTCCCCCAACAGTAGCCCCTCGATGGCTTGGTTCTAAAAACGATCGATCTTTAGGCCCAATGTAACACTCTGGTGTTAAGCAGACTAAAACCTAACATGTCATCATATGCACTAGCATTTCATTTGAGTTGATAACCCAATTTTGCATTCACTAAAAACAAGTTTTATTCTTTATGCTTGTGCTTAGTGGATAAGGAGTGTTTAAGTTTGCAACCCTAGTCTATGCTTTCTTGTTGTGAATAGTGCTTTTATGCTATATAAGGGTACTATGGTAATTTTATATATATAATTGAATTTTGGACCACAACTTGGTATTACGTCTCAAAGGTGTATTGGGATCATGTTTCAAGTCACCATTGAGGTATAATTCAAATTTGGTTGAAATTCAAATAAATAATTAATTAAGTTAAAAACCCTATTTTTGTCCCCTTTTTCATAATTCTAAATCTAAAAAGAATTTGGGTAAACTCTAAAAAGCAAAGTTGCTCCATTTTTGATAAGGATCAACTTTGAATTATAAAGTTTTTCAAGTTTTCATACGAAATCAAAAGTAATTGGGAAAATACCCTTTTGCCCTTTTTGTCCCCTTTGATTTTCAAACCCTAATTCAAAATCTAAGCATATTTTGTATATGTTGCAAAAATAAAAGATGTTCAGTATTGAATTCTGAGCATTTGATATTTTAACATATTTTCAACTTATATTCAAAACTCTGAAGTAATTTCAAAATTTCCGAAAGGGTATAAAGAAGAAGGGGGGATAAGTTTCTTCCTGTTCATGGCGGTGGGAGCTGATCTTTGATCAACACTGACTGCGCGTAGGGCGTCGTTCTCTCTCGAATGAGCTCGCAACCGTGTTCGTGGCAAAGTGAAGCAGCTGCTGGCGCTCTCCCTCGCGTCGTGGCACCTTCTCCTGAGCTCGCCGTCGCCGTTTTGCCACCTAGGGCACCGACGGACTCCTTTCCGTCCAAATCCCAAATTCACTGCCTCTGATCGTCCTCATCCAAAATTGACCGCAACTATAACTCCCTTACCTCCTTGCGCATCTCCAGAGCCCATCCCTTCGACCCGTACTGCCTCAGAGAGCTCGTGCTCGCCGTTCTTCTTCCCGCCGGGCGAAATCGCCGCCGAGCTCGATCTCGCCGTGGTCCGCTCAACCGGGCACTCCTCTACTCTCCCTGTCTCATGTTTATGTTTGACCTTGGGCAAGTAACCAAAAATTGTGTGGTATATGTAATATAAAGTTCTGAACCTTTTATGTATCAAGTACTTCTGGGTTATAAACTTTTAAACTTAAGTTTTAATCTAGGTTATATACTCTTTCCGCTTTTACTCTGATTTATCTTATCTATAAAACTGTTGTAATACTGTGATGCTTGACGAGGGAATTCCTGAAAAGAATGTAACGTGGATAATTCGGGTTTCCCGAGGACACCCGACAGATCTCTTGAGTCATTTGGAACTCGTGCATGCCAATCAGAAGTCTTTAGGACAGTGATGGGTGCATGTGGGCCACTTAATTCAGGAGGTTTTGCCACAGCTGGTATCAGAGCAGGTTTCCTTAGAAAGTATGACAGTATTCATCTTTGAAAACTTCAAAAGTTTTGAGTCAAACTAAATTTCAAATTAGTTTGAGTCCAAATTGCTTCTAGACTTGTCTTATTCTTCTGACTTGCCTTAATTCATTCTTTAGACTTATCCTTCTATCTTAAGGAATATGTTTTTAATATAGTTATGATGATAGTTATATCTAAGGAACAGTACTTATAACATTATAATATTGCCCTAATTATGAAAAGAAAGTTTATTCACTTTTATTATAAGTGACTAATTTAAAGTTAATTATTTGTTTTGAAGTGTGTTTGTTCGTAAGTACGTTTCATGCATCATGATTGATAACATATAATTAATTTTCCCTCTTAAAGTTGTATCTAAGGGTAGAAATAGAGTCTATATGTCTATCTAATTATAAAACTCTGTCTCTTAATCTTGGAACAAATATAGTTCTAATATTCAAAACATAAATATTTTAGCAGATGACCCGTACCGAGCAGACTGCACGCAAGTGTACCGGACCTCGAGGTGTTCCTCGACACGTTCTTGCCCAGAGAGATGATGAACCCGCTGATAGTGTGGGAAGCAACCAGCCCATGGTTGCTTATGAAGAAGGTGAAGGTAGTAACAGTGTCTCATCACAACTTCAGGCGGAAGTAGACCGCCTGTACATGGAGTTGGCAAGGGCGAATGGAGAAAGGTTGAGGGGTACAGAGAGAGAGAAGAGTTAAGTGAGCAGTTGCAGTACCACCATGAGCAGCATCAAGAGTATGAGTGCAAGTGGAGGAAGGCTATCGAGCAGAGGAATCGGGCACGAACCCGGGTAGATGTAATGAGGGATAATCAGAATCTCATGGAGATCCACCATGCTGACCTACACAGGCAGGTGGAGGAGCTGACTGCACAGTTTGTCGGTGTTTCGAAACCGGGGGTATGACACCAACGAGTAATATGATCGCGTGCTTCTCTTCCTGGATGGTGATGCAAGAGGACACAAGGATTTATCCTGGTTCGGGCAAAGAAGGCCCTACGTCCAGCGAGGGGAGGATGTTCTTGTATTACTTGCACCTAAGTGCTTGTACAGGGGCGAATACAAGCTCAGTGAGCGTGGACCGGAGTCCGGACTCGTGTGTGTGTGGACTTGTGTCTTAACGTGTCTGTCCCCGAGAGAAGGAATGAGGGCCCTGGTGTCCCCTTTTATAGAGCAAGGGGAGGCCAGGGTTACACAAGGGTATTACAGGTGTCGGGGTGTATTGTGTCCCTTACGAAGAAGGGTAGGAACCCTGTCTTGTCGAAGACATTGTAGCCGACGTGGGCGTTGCTGTTGAAGCGTCCTTGAAGCGTGGCCTCCATCCTGGGCGCGGACGTGGAGGCGCGGCGAGGTGGAAGCCGTACAACACCCATCCCGGAACGTACAGGACGCGGCGGGGTCCCTCCGGGTCTTGGGGTACCTGTCCTCCAATAGTATGAAAGTAGTTAGGGCTCGAGGGGCGCGGAGCCGGCCTCGAGGCGACGCCTACGGGGGGGCTCGAGTCCCCGCAGGTATGGGCAAGTCCCGTGAAAATCGATTGAGCGGCAGGCATCTGGGCCTCAAGGCGTGGCTTGGGCGTGCCACAGTGTAGGGCGTGGGTTAACAGTGCTTCACTGGTGCCTTTTCGCCCATACTTGTGGTGAAAACGAGACTTGACTCTGCCCCAGACCACTGTGGCACACGTTGTGTTTCAGAGGACGTGACTGGAGTAGGTGGATGAATTAAGTGCGCGGTATGGGGCTGGCATCCGATGTCTGCGCCGCTCGAGGGAGGCATAACGCGTCTCGAGGGATAGGCCGCTGTGCCAGAGAGGCTCGAGGTCCCCGCGTGGGGTCTCGAGGTGTGATGTTCGGCCGTGGGGGGCTCGAAGGGTAGTGGAGCGCTTGCCCGAGGCCTGACGTGGAGGGCTCGGGCGAGACGGAAAACGATCGTGCGCCCGAGGCCTGGCTTGGAGGGCTCGGGCGAGACGGAAAACGAGCGTGCGCCCGAGGCCTGGCTTGGAGGTCTCGGCTCGGTGGGCCAGCGTTGCAGGCCTCGGGGGGTCGGCTTTTTAGGGGGTTAGACTAGTTAGGTCTGTTATTAACCGGTGTTCTAGGTTTACCCTATATGTTTGCGTTGATTGGGGGTACCCCTTTTGCGGACCCCCGACAGTAGCCCCGAGCCCTTGTTCGAGTGCTTGCACTCGAGCAGGGGCTCCCGACTGGGATCTCGTGGGTTAGCTAACTGGCCTCGAGGGTTTCGTCGATTTGATTCCGTGGGTGTCGTGCGAGCGACACCCGCGGGTGTAGCCCCCGAGGCCACGGGGGAGTGGTTAGAACTTCCTTGTGGGCTTTTTGCGAGTTTTAGTTGCGATTTTTAGGTTCGGGGGTGTCAGGCCCCCGAGTTTTTATACCCTCTTTCGTCGAGGGGTGCCAGGCTGAACCGGCCGGCCGACTATTCGAGCTGTCCGGCGCACCGGTTGCCCTGGCTTGTCATCCCGCGAGTCCTTTCGATTGGATGCGAGGGGGGATGCCTCGTACTACCCCGAGTGGGCGAGTATCGAGGTTCCCGGTGAGCTGGTAACGGGGAATCCAAGTGAGAGCTCGTGCCCCGTTCGATAGGGGTCGACTGTGGCCCGGAGGCGGTCTCATAAAGCAGGGGGCTCAGTCTGCAGGAGTGCCGGGTCCATTCGATAGACCCGGTGGCTCGATGCCTCCCTTCGAGGGGATCTCATTGCATGTCGAGCTCCCCGCCTTGGATACACGTGAGGGGCCTCGAGGGCTTGGCCCTCGAGTGATGCCGCGAATGGCGCCCTTTGGTGTCCCTGACTCGGGTGCTCGAAGCCGGCTGTCGAACCCTCTTTCGTCGAGGGCCAGCCTTCGCTGCTTCGAGACTTAGGGCGGGGCCCGTTTTTTGGGTGCTCGAAGCCGGCTGTCGAACCCTTTTTCGAGGGCCAGCCTTCGCTGCTTCGAGACTTAGGGCCGGGGCCCGTTTTTTACTTCCGGAAGAAGCCTTCGTCGCTTGGAATCCTTCTGCCCGTTGGGCGCACCTTTTTAGGCGGAAACCGCCAGGGAGTGGAGATCGTGGCGCCAGGGCGGCGGGCGCGAAGTCGGAGCGGCGGCCGCAGAGGGCCCCGGCAGTTGAGCGAACGGTGAGCTGCCGCGTGTTCCCTGCATCCGGCTCGAGACGTAGTTAGGTGGGCGCATTAAATGCTATGCGGTTACCTTTTTACGTCGTGGGAGACCCCGCCCGTCGGGGGTTTTATAAATATCGAGAGAGGGAAAAGGAACCCTTTACTTTGCCTTTGCCTTCACCGCCGCCGTAGCCTTCACGCGCCCTCTCCTTCGAGCTAGTTGATTGGGGATTTTCCGGCTGCCCGTCCGTTGCTCGGGTCCGCGCCGCGCCACCGCCAAGGCCGCCCAGACACAAGTGCTGCCGACCGAAGACTGGAGCTCGTCGAAGGTGACGCAGAGCGAGATGGACTCGTTGGTAGCCTAGGGGCTTCTGCGCCCCAACCCGGAGGAGGGACCCGTGTGGTGGGTTATCCCGTCGGCGGAGCACCGGGAGCCGCACCCGTCGGAGGGGTACGTGGTGAGCTTCACGCGCTACCACCGTATGGGGCTCGGCGTCCTGCCGAGCCGCTTCATGCGGGGGCTGGCCCACCACTTCGAGGTGGAGCTACAGCACTTCTCCCCCAACTCCATCTCGCACGCCGCCATATTCACCGCGGTGTGCGAGGGGTACCTGAAGATGGAGCCGCACTGGGAGCA